>LPNX010596326.1:100263-210058 GCA_001517045.1 Pseudotsuga menziesii | reverse complement strand
AAAATCGTAAAATGTATATGTTTTTCATTATAAATTGCTTAAAAATGTATGTTATTTTGTTAAATTTCAAAAAACACACTTGAAAATAGAAATTAAAATTATTTTACAAAAAAGATAATTCAAAGACCCCAAAAAATGTCTGAAAATGAAAATGTGTGATACTGGCATCAACCATTTTTGAAACGGGGGTAAAAATAGCTACTAAAATTAGGAGAGAGAAAAACGAGAACTGTGTCGAGTTCTCATTTCATAGTATAAGTGGTTGCAAGTGCATATCTGAACAAGGTTGTTATTTTTTCTAAAGCACTCCATTAAAGACAATTTCTTCATGGAGGTTGACGATTCTAATCCCAATGCCAAGAATATACCAAGGGTTGGAAACTGATTCAAGGAATGGATCTACTTTATTGTAAACTGTAAATGGCCTTCTTATGCTATATAAGACGACTCATGGTAGTGTTTAAGTAATCAGTGTTTTACTTTAGTTCATAGTGAAGAAGTAGGGTTTATCTAAAGCAATGTATTCACCATACTCGTACCCGTCCCTGTTCCCATTCCCAAGTTCCCTGGAATCTTAGATTTGAAACCTTGCATATTTTGTATGGAGAGATTAACTCTCTAGGGTAAAGAGTTGTTAGGTAATTTCAGAGGGCATGAATCCCAAGTGGATTTAGGGGTTGAAGCATATCTATGCCATTGTTGGCACATGTGGACCTTAGAAGGATTGAGAGGGTGTTAAGGATCTTCCAGTCATTAGAAAACTGATTTTGAGAAGAGAAAGGCGATCTGCACTTAGGGTAGGTTGCGGGTATGATTTTTATGTTGAGTGATTTTTTTACTAAGGTTGTTCTTGTAGAGTTGTAGAAATGGGCACTCCCATATGCACGGGTGTGACTGTCTAGAGGGTGCTTCCAACTTTGTACCGTAGATTGGAATTGTAGATTGTAGAAACTCCTAGAAACAATAGACTTATGGTTTCTTTTGTAGATGACGCTACAGTTTGTACATATCTTGAAGATTTAGGGTGCAATGCTCAGTCCTATATGGCATATTGATTATGGAATACAATATTGTGTTATAAAGGGTTGTAATTCAATTTTTAGCATTCTAGGGTTTCCTAATTTCCTTTCTTAATTTTAGGAAAAGTAGTTTTTTCTAGAATTAGTTGATTTTCTAGTTTTCAGTTGAGTTTTTAGATTTAGCCAATTAGATTTATTCATTTTTCTTCTTTTGAGTTGACTTTTCAGATTTATGGAAGTACTATTTTTAGGTTTATTTTGTCTAGCTTTAGATAAAGTGCAAGAGGGGAACTTAGTCTTAGGGAGCAGGTGCATATCTAAAGCAGGTTGTTCTTCTTGCTGGAGCACTCCATTAAAGACAATTTCTTCATGCTGGTTGAGGATTCTAATCCCAAGGCCAAAAATAAACCAAGGGTTGGAAACTAATTCAAGGGATAGATCTGCGTTATTTTAAACTATAGATTAACTTCTTGTGCTATATAAGAGGGCTCACGGTAGCGTTTAAGGAATCAGTGTTTTACTTCTATTAAGATTGAGGAAGTAGGGTTCATCTAAAGTAGTGTATTCATCGTACCTGTACTCATCCATCTACCCGTACCCAAGTTTCCTGGCATCTTAGATTTGAAACCTTGCAGATTTTGTATGGAGAGATTAACTCTCTATGGTAGAGAGTTGTCAGGCGATTTCAGAGGGTGTGAAGCCCAAGTGGATTTAAGGGTTGAAGGAGATCTATGCCATTTTTGGCACGTGTTGACCTTAGAAGGGTTGAGAGGGTGTTAAGGATCTTCCAGTGATTAGAAAACGGATTTTGAAAAGAGAAAGGCAATCTATACTTAGGGTACATTGCGGATATGATTTTTATGTTGACTGATTTGTTTACTAAGGTTGTTATTGTAGAGTTGTAGAAATGGGAACTCCTGTATGCATGGGTGTTACTATCTAGAGGGTGATTCCAACTTTGTACCATGGATTGGAATTGTAGATTGCAGAAACTCCTAGAAACAACAGACTTATGGTTTCTTTTGTAGATGATTCTACATTTTGTACAGATCCCAAAGATTTAGGGTGCAATGTTGATTCCTATATGGCATATTGATTATGGAAGACAATATTGTGTTATAAAGGGTTGCAATTCAATTTTTATCATTCTTGGTTTTCCAATCTCCTTTCTCAGTTTTAGGAAAATTAGTTTTTTCTAGAATTAGTTGCTTTTCTAGTTTTTAGTTGACCTTTTAGATTTAGAGGATTAGATTTAGTCAATTTTTTTCTTTTGAGTTGACTTTTCAGATTTATGGAAGTACTATTTTTAGGTTTCTTTTGTCTAGATTTAGATAAAGTGCAAGAGGGGAACTTAGTCTTAGGGAGTAGGTGCATATCTGAAGGAGTTTGTTGTTCTTGCTAGAGCACTCCATTAAACACAATTTTTGCTTGCATGTTGAGGATTCTAATCCCAAGGAAAAAAATAGAACAAGGGTTGGAAACTGATTCAAGGGTTAGATCTGTTTTATTATAAACTGTAGATGACCTTCTTATGATATATAAGAGGGATCATGGTAGAGTTTAGGCAATCAGTGTTTTACTTTAGTTCAGAGTGAAGATGTAGGGTTTATCTAAAGTAATGTATTCACCATACCCATACCCATCCCCGTCCTGGTACCCAAGTTTCCTGGAAACTTAGATTTGAAACCTTGTAGATTCTCTATATGGAGAGATTAACTCTATAGGGTAGAGAGTTGTTAGGGTATTTTAGAGGGTGTGAAGCCCATGTGGCTTTATGGGTTGAAGCATATCTGTGCCATATTTGGCACGTGTGGATCTTACAAGGGTTGAGAGGGTGTTAAGGATATTCCAGTGATTAGAAAATTGATTTTGAGAAGAGAAAGATGATCTGCACTTAGGGTAGGCTGTAGATATGATTTTTATGTTGACTGATTTGTTTAATAAGGTCTTTATTGTAGATTTTTAGAAATGGGTGCTCCCTTATGCATGGGTGTGAACGTCCAGAGGGTGCTTGCAACTTCGTACCATGGATTGGAATTGCATATTGCAGAAAGTCCTAAAAAGAATAGACTTATGGTACCTTTTGTAGATGATGCTACATTTTGTACAAATCCCGAAGATTTAGGGCGCAATGTGTAGTCCTATATGGAATATTGATTATGGAAGACAATATTTTGTTATAAAGGGTTTTAATTCAATTTTTAGCATTCTAGGTTTCCCAACTTCCTTTCTTAGTTTTGGGAAAAGTAGTTTTTTCTAGAATTAGTTGCTTTTCTATTTTTTCAGTTGACTTTTTATAATTAGTTGAATTATCTATGCCCTTGGTAGTAAGACATGCCCGCTTAGGGGTTAAAATACCATCTCGACATTATGACCAAAATGTTCCAGAAACCACCTCTCTACTAGCCAATTTGATAAAAGAATTGGACAGTGTTTATTGAACCAAAGTTGAATTGTTGAAATTGGTATTATTTGATGGATTGCAAAGTATTAGAAATTTTACTTTATGTTTCAGTTTTCTTGAACAAAATCTTGGGGAGGTAAAAATCTTAGGGAGGAGATGCAAAAAATCTAGTAGTCTTAAAGGGATTTTAAGGAAGATCCATCCTTCCATAAATGAGGGATATAAAAGAAAACTAGAAGCAAGCAAAAAAACCTAGACATACAACAAGATTAGGCTCCCAAATGCCAAGAAGATAGATTTGATAATGTGCAATTAAGTGATAGAAAAGCTCAGGTTGCCATGTAAATCACCGGTTGAGGCAAAAGGTGAGAATCATTTGCTTTGGCCAATTCTGGGAAAACAAAAGTTTCTCTGATCACTAGACAAACAGGAAACTTGATAGAGAGTAGAACAGTTCCAATCCCTCTTCTAAGGCTCATTCTATTGATGTCCTTTAAGCTGTGTTTTAAGAAAGAGATAGTTTGGGTCTATCAGATCAAGATATCCTTGGATGTTTTCTGGATATTTGATTTGTCCAGATAATTTTATGGGAGTAATGTAATAAGAACCTTCCAGATAGTTGACTGATAGCTTTTGTGATTTTTGTGAAGAAAGGCATCGACGATGTATATTTTGATTTCCTCTATGAAATATCAAATATAATGGTTTTTCATGTAAACAAAAAAATCTATTGCAGTGTGTTATGTTGTATTTTACATGCCGTGAATTCTCAAGCTTTGGGAGAATTTCTGGGTATGAAAGAGGCTTATTGGGTAGTCCTTGGAATTGTAATCAGCAGTTTGGACAAGTCCTGGGAATTTATCAGAAATATGGGCAGCTTCTAAGAAATTATCTGTAGTTGTAATAGTAGGCTAAAGGGAATCCTGAGAATCACCATTAATGAAGGTCATGAAAGGAAGCTTGTGAAGAACTCTGTTTGCATCATACTAGTTATACTATGCACCCCTTGACTTCCTTTCAATAAGAGGTAACTTTCCCATCAATATGTAATTATATGGGAGGACTGTAATAGGAACCTTCCAAATAGTTGACTGATAGCTTTTGTGTTTTTTGTGAAGAAGGGCATTGACAATGTATATTTTGATTTCCTCTATGAAATATCAAATATAATGGCTGTTCATGTAAACAAAAAAGCTATTGCAATGTGTTACGTTATATTTTACATGGGGTGAATTTGCAAGCTTTGGGAGAATTTCTGGGCATGAAAGAGGCTTATTGGGAAGTCCTTGGAATTGTAATCAGCAGTTTGGACAAGTCCTGGACATTTATCAGAAATCTAGGGAGCTTTTAAGCAATTAACACATATTTCATTAAATTTGGAAATATTTTATTACAAGAACAAGGCCAGAATTGAGTTTTTTTGTTATCTTGTAATTCTAGATCCACTTCTTAATTCCAAATTTAATGAAATATGTGCTAATTCTTTGCAGTTGGAACAACAGGATAAAGGGAATCCTGAGAATCACCATTAATGAAGGTCATGAAAGGAAGTCTGTGAAGGACTCTGTTTGCATCATACCAATCATACTATGCACCCCTTGACTTCCTTTCACGAAGAGGTAACTTTCCCATCAATATGTAATTATATGGGAGGACTGTAATAAGAACCTTCCAGATAGTCGACTAATAGCTTTTTTCTTTTTTTGCAAAGAAGGGCATTTACAATGTATATTTTGATTTCCTCTATGAAATATCAAATATAATGGTTTTTCATGTAAACAAAAAAAACCTATTGCGGTGTGTTACGTTGTATTTTACATGGGGTGAATTCTCAAGCTTTGGGAGAATTTCTAGGCATGAAAGAGGCTTATTGGGTAGTCCTTGGAATTGTAATCAGCAGTTTGGATAAGGCTTGGGAATTTATGAAAAATTTGGGCATCTTTTAAGCAATTCTGTGCAGCTTTAATAGCAGGCTAAAGGGAATCCTTAGAATCAAAATTAATGAAGGTCATTAAAGGAAGCCTGTGAAGGACTATGTTTGCATAATACTAGTCATACTATGCACCCCTTGACTTCCTTTCAAGAAGTGGTAACTTTCCCACCAATATGTAATTATATGGGAGGACTTTAATAAGAACATTCGAGATAGTTGACTGATAGCTTTTGTGTTTTTTGTGAAGAAGGGCTTCAAAAATGTATATTTTGATTTCCTCTATGAAATATCAAATATAATAGTTTTTCATGTAAACAAAAAAACCTATTGCAGTCTGTTACGTTGTATTTTACATGGGGTGAATTCTCAATCTTTGGGAGAATTTTTGGGCATGAAAGAGGCTTATTAGGCAATCCTTGGAATTGTAATCAACATTTTGGACAAGTCCTAGGCATTTATCATAAATCTGGGCAGCTTTTAAGCAATTTTATGCAGTTGTAAAAGCAAGCTAAAGGGAATCCTGAGAATCACCATTAATGAAGGTCATGAAAGGAAGCTTGTGAAGGACTTTGTTTGCATCATGCTAGTCATACTATGCACCCCTTAACTTCCTTTCAAGAAGAGGTAAATTTCCCATCAATATGTAATTATATGGGAGGACTATAATAAGAACCTTCCAGATAGTTGACTGATATATTTTTTGTTTTTTGCAAAGAAGGGCATTGATAATGTATATTTTGATTTCCTCTATGAAATATCAAATATAATGGTTTTTCATGTAAACAAAATAACCTATTGCAGTGTGTCACATTGTATTTTACTTGGGGTGAATTCTCAAGCTTTGGGAGAATCTCTAGGCATGAAAGAGGCTTATTGGGAAGTCCTTGGAATTGTAATCAGCAATTTGGACAAGTCCTGGGAATTTATCAAAAATCTGGGCAGCTTTTAAGCAATTTTGTGCAATTGTAACAATAGGCTAAAGGGAATCCTAAGAATCACCATTAATGAAGGTCATAAAAGGAATTTTATGAAGGAATGTGTTTGCATCATACTAGTCATACTATGCACCCCTTGACTTCCTTTCGAGAAGAGGTAACTTTCCCATCAATATGTACTTTTTTCCTTGTTCAAATACTTTCATATAAATCCTACAACTCACTCAACCCATGATTCCCGCGAATCCAAATGTAGATGTTGGACATATATTATTGTCACTTCATCAGACATAACATGATGGTTTGTGGATAAGTGAGTCACGCTCTAGGGGGGCATGTTGGAGCTTATAGGGGATGTTACAAACCCTACTGGGGCTTCTATAGTTTGTTTGCAGTTGTCACAAACCCTATCAAGGTTTCATTTTCTACTACAGGGATGTCACAAGATTAGGGCATGTGTTACAGGCTTAGGGCCTTTTTTCTCCTCCATCACGACAGAGACAGACTATCTTAATCCCTTACAGGACTCCATATTCTATACAGAGGGTAGTCGCAAAGGTTTGAAGGGATTCCAAGGCTCTAGCAGAGTTTAAGGAAGGATGCAATAGAGTTTTGAGGGATACCAGGGCTCAAGGAAGCTAGTCATAGTGCAAAAGGATCCTAGAGGACTTATATAATAGTTGTCGCATGAACACACAGGTCCTAGTGGTCTTGCTGCAATGTGGACAAATCCTTAGGAGGGATGGATCATGGTTGCTACATGTTTCATAAAACTAGACAGACCACTAGCACCCTAAACCAGGGATGACGTCATGAGTTGAAGGGCTTATATCAACCTGGAAAACCTTAACCTATCTCTTCAAGATTTTTCATCTTCATATTGTCTTGGTATGTTTTCCCTTGTGGCCATTGCAAAATTCTGCTCATCAAATATGCTTATGTAAATGTAGTCATCTCATATTAAGGAAAATTATTTTGTTGGTGTTTTTCCTAAAGGTTTTCCCTAGCATAAATTTTTATGTGCATTTTGTGATGGTTAATGTTTTAATTTTCTTTTTAGTATATCTTCTAAATGTGAAAATTCAAGATTATTTCCATTCTACGGATAAATTCAATTCAGATATGCAATTATGTTAAAATTTCACAGAAAGAAATTCAGTGTTAAAGTATATACAAACATTATTACCTTAGTCAACGACCTACCACATTACATATCCTTGTAATCGATATACCCATGTCTCTATCTCTATGAAGTCCAAATAAAACTCTATTTTTAGTAAGTCCAAATCAAAGTTCATATTCAAATCCAATACCAACCTAATTCTTGTTATGACTTTAACTAAGCAATCCATAAACTATAAATTACTAAAGCTCAAAATACACCTCAATCAACCACTTTCCACATTACATATCCTTAAAATAATATATTTATGATGCTATGATGTTCTAATAAAATTTCATATTCAAATCTTCCACCAACGTAATTCTCATTGTCTTTATCTAAAAATCCATAAACTACAAACTACTAAAGCTCAAAAAATAAAAGGCCATCAATTATGACTCTTGAAGCTTAGTATAAAGACATTATTATCCTACCCCAATAAGAATATGTAATATAAGGTTATTTCCTAAGTATTCTGACTCTTTGAATTTCTCACATTGTATATCTTATTTAGAAGGCAAGTGATAAGTGAGATATGGGTAATGATAGAATGTTAAGACAAGTCATAATTTAGGAAAATTGTGTTGTACTTTATTATTTACCTATTAGACAATGCAAAAGCATCTAGTTTAAAGCCAAAGATCAAGCTAGATTTTCCCAAAACTTCCAAAGTGAGTACATTCTTTCTCTAAAATCCATCCTTCATGGTGCCAAAAGAATGTTTGTATATATTTAGTTTCTTCTTAGTAGTCTTTTGAAGACTTCATATAAAGGTTCCTTAGTCAGGGGAATTTATTAGAGTGTAGAGTAAAGGGCCTCAAGTTTCCATCAAGATTGGAGAGTCATATTTATCAAAGCATAGAATCCAATGAGTTTCATAGTATATATAAAAGAGGGCCACAGTAAGGTTGGGTTGTGTTTGCACAAGCCACCATTTGATTAGGTGCAGTGACCACCAATTCAAGACCATCCCAAGATGTCCTACCATCCCCAATATTTCTTTTGTATTTTGACTTTTGTTTATGTTTGCTGAGTTTCACTAAGTCTTCAAATAAGTTTTTCCAAGTCCTAGGTGTTAGTTTTTATACCTCAAAATTGTCCTCCATCCATGGCACACATGTTATAGACCTTGGTGTACATCACAGTTCCAGCTGTAGTTAGTACAAATTTTGTTAGGGAAAATTCTTCAGTCCTATACGAAACATTGATTATGGAAGACAATATTGTGTTATAAAGAGACTAACTATAACACCCTAGTTTTAACTCTATTTGCATTAAATATACATGATACATATATTGTAAATAATCATGGTGAGGAGCTAAAGGAAAAAGCCCCACCATTGATTTGGTTATGTTATGTTTCGGATTGCAATGGTCACCGATGGTATATCGGGACATATGACATATATTAAATTCTGACATCATGTAAATCTGCATTTTAATTAAATAACCCAACCAGCTATGTTCACTGCAACTAATTGAGAAGGGGCATGATTCCAAATGATAAGGAAGGGGAATGTTGAACATTGAGTCATGGGGGAAGAACCATGTGTCACCACTCATTTGTTCTCACCACCACCTTAGTTATTCCGTTGTTAGTTGGGGGCAGCGATTTGTTGGCATAAAGACCACTATGCTCACACTCTCTCCACGATGCATATTTTTTCATGTCCACTATCCCGATCATGGTTGTTCATTCACCTTCCCACAGACTGAGTTAAAAGAATCCACAATTCATTGTTTGGGGGTTCGGTTCTCCTCTTCCTCACCGATTGTTGGCCTGCGAACATGTTCAGTTCTCATCTGCCTCATGGATTTGTTGGCTTGCGGATCGATTCTTTCCTCTGTTCATGTAGAGTTTTGTTCCTTTTCCCATCATTGTCAGATGATGTACTGTCCTGTTATTTCCATCATTGAATTGTGGCTGTGATTTTCTTTGATAGTTCTGTGGGTTGCATTTTTGTCTCTCACGCATAATTTGGAAGTCAGGTATTTTTCCATTCTTGGTTTGCATAAGTTTTCCCAGTGAATGCAATGGGATTTGTGTGTTGTGGGCTCAGGGTTTCTCATGGGCTATCATTTGCCGCAATTGATTGGCTATGTTTTTTCCCCTATAAAAGCTTGAATAGCTATTTGGATGCTTGCATGCGGTGATTTTGTCCTCGGACTGCATTGGAGTGGTGAATGAGGGTCGGAGGTGCTTGATAAACCTGGTGGGTTGAGAACCACACAGACAGAGCTATAGAGCTGAATTTCTTCTCCACAACCGTTGAATAGCACTGGAAGGGCGATCAGGGTCTGAGGGACTGCATTGCAAAGAAGGGGCTGATTTCCTTGTGTTGAATGTGTGTGGGTGTTCTAGAAGCCAAGATGGATCTGGTGTTGGTGTCTATAGCTCTTCAATGAGCTCACCAACTTAGCATTTAGCCTTTCCCAGCTCCTAGATGGCTTGATAAACCCAACTATGTTGAACTTTGTACCCTTATGGTGTTGTTATCCTTAGTTATGTGTAAGCCTGTTAGTTCCTTATTTGTTGGGGAATCATGCTCAGATCGGGGTGGAAACGTTGCTGAGAAATTAAAGAGCATGCAAGCCTATGGTTGGGTGGAATGTTGCAGCGACGTAGCTGGTTGTGGAACAAGCTCTTTATAAGATAAGTATTCTTACCTAACTTGTGTCTGCAATCATATTTATCGTTGATGAATGATGATATACATGTTAAATGATGATATGTTTATGCATGAAGTGTTGATAGATATGTTTTGCTTCCGTTGTGTATAATGAATGATTATGCTTCGTAATATGTTTTATGTTTTAAGTATCATGCTTCAACATTGCATATATGTATGTTCATGCTCATGGGGCTAGATCCTCGGATGATATGATTTATGATAGCATCCTTTTCACCGGTCAGAGGGTTGGGGATGTTACAGTGTGGTATCATAGCTCTGGTTGCAGCATGGACCTGAATGGACCATGAAAGACTAGATATATGAAGAAGGTTACCTTCCACCAAGCAAAGATCAGAGAAATTTCACAAAAACTACCTAAGTGGTGGAACCATCGACCCATCGAGAGACTAAGTGTGAAGTTATTGCGATGTAGCGGCTCACCTAGTCTGAAGGTCATCCAATAAGGGACAAACAGCCTTGGTTTTGGAAAATTTTCTAAGTGTTTGGCCATCAGCACGTCGAAAAGCTTAGACAAATGGATCGTTGATTCTTAGCTGATTGAACACCGCCGTTCCAAACGGCTAGAGGACTATCCTTCCGATGGATAGAGCCTCCGACCGCTGATGCTGCGAAGGAGAGACATTCTAGCAGCTGACGTAGTGGAAAATTTTTAAAAAATTCTCTAAGTAATGAAATCATCGACCATCGAAAGACGTTAGTGGTTTGTGCGCCCACCGTTGCGGAAGCCTAGAGCACTAGTCTCCCGATGAGGAAAAGTTCTGACTGTCGACGACCGATATGCTTCATCTTGCTGATCGAAAATGAACAGTTGATTTGATCGGCGTTGGGTAAGAGATGGTTGAGCCAATATGACGGTGAGAGAAAGGTGAAGGATCACTCAAAATTAGTTGGTTGAATTGCCGACGATGAAAGCGGAGTGAAAGTTTTCAAAAAATTTCTAAGACAAGAAAATCATCGACGATTGATGGACATTAGTGGTATTGATCACTGATGAACAACAGTAAGAATTAGCTGATGATGTGTCCACAATTGTGGCTATGTAATGGACTATCCACCTGATGGATAGTTGCTATGACCATCGACACAGCGGAAGACAAAGAAGGAAAATTTGCAAAAATTTGCCTAAGGGAAGAAAACATCGGGCAATGTTAGTGGATTGGATCGCAAATCAAAAAAGGTTCGATGAGGATGAACTGTAGTTGCGGCTGCTTAGTCAACTATTTTGTCGATGCATTAGTCTTCCACTCGTCGATGTCGAGGTGTTAGTGAATTATGGTTCTGATAACTACGGTGGCGTTTAGTGCTCGGGAGTGCTGACATTGCGGAAGTATGGGGGTTTAATCCCTTTGTATGGAACAACGGATCTGATCGTTGATTGGAAATGAATAGAGACACTGCTCGAAAGAGTTAATTCCTATGAAATGGCTGTTGCAGACGTCTAGAGGACTAGGTCTCCGATGCCACAATGGGATGTCACCTTGACCGCCGAAAAATTCATGAGCTGCAGAAAACTTAGGAAGACTGGTGGCTACCATTGCAGAATACTCGAAGACTAGCCATCCGATGTACAGAACCTCTGACTGTCGACGCAACAATTAGTCCACGTCACCACCAATGAAGTTCAGAGAAATAAAATATTATGCACCAATATGGTAGACAAAATCATACCAATGAATCACCGATGAGACTCGGGACAGTAGACCACTGCAGGCTTGATACAATGGAAGAAATTAGACGAGCAACTCACCGATGCAGTGGAAGAAATTGGAAGTTTCAGTTGCCGAAACGTCGGGGAGTTAGCAGGGAAGAGACCCGATTAGAAGAAAACTTTAAAGAGTACGAGGCCATCGGAAAATTATTGATGATCAGTCTGCCAATCAAAATTTTAGTTGGTTTGACCACTGAAGTGTCAGAAAGATATCTTAGAAGAGGTCTGATTGGGCCAAGGAGATTTGGGTTTTTCAAAGGAATTTCTCAGCAATTTTTTTTCAAGCAGTTTCCAACTGTTTTAGCATATTTCAGGAGACTGTCAAGGGATTATAGATTTGAACAAGAGAGAAAGAAAAATTCTATGTTTTAGCATAATTGTTGTTTTATAATTTTCCAAAAGAGGAAGGTAAGTAGTTTTGATTTATATTAATGTTATGCAGCTAACAGTTTGCTACTAACACATTGCAGAATTATAGACAACTTCCAAGAGCAGTACTCCAAAAAGAACAGTGTGGTAAAGCAAGAGGAGGTTTAGTCATGAGAACCCATGATGGGTATGATGCTCGGGATTTTTACGAGCGAGCAGAAGATGCCATGGGAGAAAATTTCCATAATGGAAATGATGACATAAAGTCTAATGGAAGGAGATTCCAGGGGACACTGTCCGAAGTTGTAGCAACCATGAGAAGGTTGGTTAAATCCTAGGAAGAGCAGCATCAGTTGAATGCTACCCTATTGCAGAGTTTGATAGACTTGTAGAAAAAGATAGATTTTGGACGAGGTACATCAAGACCAGAAGGCAGTAAGAGCAGCACTAGGAGAAGAAGAAAGACTTCCAGTGGATCATCTGAATCTGGAGAATTGAGCGGGGATACAAGTTCATCTTCTCATAAAAATAAAAGAAGAAGGAACCATAGGGATCGCTCTCGAGATGAATTTAGAAAAGCTAAACCTCCTATATTTGATGGTGAGATAAAGAAGGGACAAGAAGTTGAAGCTTGGCTTCTTGGGATAAAGAAGTACTTTCAAGTGCAAGATTATTTAGGAAACATGAAGGAAAGAGTTGCCATATTCAATCTAAATGGAAGAGCATCCATTTGGTGGAAACACTTAAAGCAAGTAAAGAATATTAGTGAAAGGAAACTAAAGTGGAAACAGTTCAAGAAGTAATTCAGGCAGAAATACCTCTCTGGCAGGTGTTATGATGACAAGATTAAGGAGTTCTGTGAGCTGAGATTGGGACAACAAACCATGGATGAATATGAAAATAAGTTTTTGGAATTGTTGAGGTATGTCTAGTACATCAGAGATGAAAAAGTGAAGATCCAGTGGTTTCTAAGTGAATTGCCTCAAGATTACAAAGATAGAATTGAGTTCTATGAACCAAGAACTCTCGAAGAAGCAATAAGAAAGGCTAAATATTGCTATGACCAAAGCAAAGGTAAACCTGAATACCATAAGACATGGAAGGAAAAGAAGAACAAGAAGTTTGACCAAAGAAGGAAAGGTTTCAAACCTTCTAGATTCAGGAATCGACAAAAGAAGCCATCCCAAGCTGCGAGTAATCTAGTTGGAGTGACAGGTGGAAAGCCTAAAGAGCCACATCAGAATAAAGGTCCAGTCAAATGTTGGAAATGTGAAGGACCCCACTTGCACAGATATTGTCCACATGAGAATGAAAGTGAAAGGCTATCTTATAACATTCAGGAAGCAGAAACAATGGGTCAAGTAGCAAGGGCAGTCCCTAGAATTTATGCAGCACTGGAGGACCGCCAGGAAGATCACCAGTCAACTGTGGTTGAAGTTGCAGGTAAGATTGTTGAACAATCCATTTCTATTTTAAATGACCCTGGTTCTACTCATAGTTATATCACTCCTAGGGTAGTGGAGATTTGTGCTTTTAAGAAAGTCAAGCATCGAAAACCTTGGTTAGTTCAGCTAGCCACTAAGACTAAGAGAAAAGTCAATGAATTGGTAGAGAAATGTCCATTGGTTATGAATGGATTGATCACATGTGTACATCTAAATGTTATATCGCTTGGTTCCTATGATTTTCTCATTGGAATGGATTGGTTAGGAGCTCACCAAGTGAAGCTTCACTGTTATAACAAGACTTTGGAATGCATGAATGAAGAAGGAAACTCGGTAGTTGTGAAAGGTATTTCGAAGGTAATTTCAGTAAGACAAGTTTCAGCAATGAAGTTGAAGAAGTTCTGTAGGAAAGGTTTCCAGGTGTATGAAGCTCATATTTTTGAACCAATAGGAGATGAGACTCCTAGGTTGGAGGACTATCAAGTGTTACATGAATTCAAGGATGTGTTTCCTGATAAGATTCCAAGGCCTCCTCTAAAGAGGGACATTGATTTTACCATTGAACTTGTGCTAGGAGAAGCACCAGTGTCCAAGACACCCTACAGGATGAGTACGCCGGAGATGCTAGAGTTGAATATGCAACTGCAAGAGTTGTTGGAAAAGAAGTATACCCAACCGAGTGTGTCTCCTTGGGGAGCACCAGTTCTATTTGTTAAGAAGAAAGATGGTACACTCAGGTTATGTATTGATTATAGATAGTCAAAAAAGGTTACTGTGAAGAATAAATACCCTTTGCCTAGGATTGATGACCTCTTTGATCAAATGAGAGGAGAAAAGGTATTTTCCAAGATTGACTTGAGGCCTGGTTACCATCAGGTGAGAATCAAGGATGAAGACATTCATAAGACAGCCTTCAGGACAAGGTATGGACATTATGAGTTTGTTGTGGTACCATTTGGTCTCACAAATGAACCAGCTACATTTATGTGCCTTATGAATAGTGTCTTTAGTAAGAATTTGGAAAAGTTTGTTCTTGTTTTCCTTGATGACATCCTTGTTTATTCTAAGAATGAGGAAGAACATGAAGAGCATTTGAGACTGACATTACAAATGCTTAGAGAACATCAGTTGTATGCAAAACTAAGCAAGTGTGACTTCTACAAGGATAGAATTCAGTACTTGGGTCACATTATCTCATAAGAGGGTATATCAGTAGACCCTGAGAAGATCGAAGCCGTTATGAATTGGCCTACCCCAATAAATGTGATGGATATAAGATATTTTATGGGACTTGCAGGATAGTATAGGAGATTCATTGAAGGATTTTCCGAGGTTGCACATGCCATCACTTCTTTGGAAAAGAAGGGGATGAAATTTGAATGGACTTCAAAGTTTGAAGAAAGCTTCTAGTGGTTGAAGAATATTATCACCAGTGTACCAGTGTTGAAGGTTGTAGACCCAAAAAATATTTTGTGGTATGTATCGATGCATGCGGACAAGGGCTTGGAGGAGTCCTTATGTAGGACAACCACGTGATATGTTATGAGTCAATAAAGCTGAAAGAGCATGAGAAGAACTATGCCACTCATGATCTAGAGCTTGCAGCCATAGTACATGCTCTCAAGATGTGGAGACATTACTTGGTGGGTAGAATATTTGAACTCAGAACAGGTCACTATGGATTGAAGTATTTGTTTGATCAGCCTACTTTGAATGCTAGGCAAGCGAGATGGCTGGAATTTTTATGTGAGTTTGATTTCGAAATCAAGCACATAAAGGGAAAAGAAAACAAGGTAGCTGATGCACTCAGCAGGAAGGTACAAGAAATGCATGTGGCATCTCTTAGTATTTGCCAATCAGATTTGAAGCAACAGATTGTTAATCATGTTGCCGTAGATGAATTGTATGAGCAGGTAAAAGACAAATTGCAGCAGCAAAGTATTGAGAAGAAGTATGAGGGATATAAATTGGAAGAAGATGGACTTCTCACATCTAAAGGAAGAATTTATATTCCGAATGTAGAATATTTGAGGAGAGTTGTTATGGATGAAATCCATCAAGTTCTGTATTTTGGTCGCCCAGGGTACTAGAAGACAATTGCTACCGCTAGAAAGCAGTATTTTTGGCCAGGAATGGAAAAGGACATGGCTGAATACATTTCAAGGTGCATGAAGTGTCAATAGGTAAAGGTTGAGCATCAACATCCAGCATGTTTGTTGCAGCCTTTGCCAGTCTCGGAAAGGAAATGGGAAGTTATTTCCATGGATTTTATTATAGAATTGCCAATGACTTGGAGACAACATGATTCCATCATGGTTTTGGTAGACAAGTTGAAAAAAGTAGCACATTTTATATTAGTGAAGTCTACGCACAAGACTAATGACATTGCAAAGATCTTCATGAAGGAGATTTTCAAATTGCATGGATTACCAAAAGCAATAGTTTCTGACAGAGATGTCAAGCTCACTTCCAATTTTTGGAAAGGTTTGTTTGAAAATTTGGGCACAAAGTTAAACTTCAGCACTACATACCATCCTTAGATAGATGGGTAGATAGAAATAATTAATCAGGTGCTTGAAGATATTCTTTGCATGTATGTGATAGAAAAACCAACCAAGTGGGAAGATTACTTACACTTGGTAGAGTTTGCTTACAAGAATGGACAGCAAGCATCCTTGGGGATGATTCTATATGAAGCTTTGTATGGAAGAAGGTGTAGGACACCAGTGACTTGGGATAATCTAGTGAACAGAGTTGTGCTTCGACCATAACTACTCAAGGAAATGGAGCAAGAGGTTGTAAAGATCAAACAGAATCTGAAAGCAGCATAGGACAGACAAAAAAGCTATGCAGATAAGCATAGGATGAACATAGAGTTTAGTGTTGGGGACCATGTTTACCTCAGAGTGAAAGCAAAGAAAATTTCCTTGAAGCTTGGAAGTTGTGCCAAGTTGTCACCTAGATATTGTCGACTGTTTGAAGTGCTTCAAAGAATAGGGCCTGTTGCATATAGACTTTCAATGCCTGCTAGTACTAGGGATCATAATTGTTTTCATGTTTCTTTTCTTAATAAATATGTAGATGATCCTAACCATGTGATAAATTGGGATGTGATTCAGGTGGAACCCGAGGGAGAGTTCCAAATCAAGCCAATGCGCATCCTCGACAGGAAGGTCACAATGCTCTAGAACTGAGCCATACGACAGGTAAAGGTGCAATGGGAGCACTACAGACATGAGGAGGTTACGTGGGAGTTGGAGGATGCCATGCGATTGGCACATCCATTTTTGTTCAATCCTGTGGAACACTGAGGCGGTACCAGTGTAGCATTTTGTTCAAATTGTGTAGAGCATTGAGGACATTGCTATTGAAGGGGGAGGGGAATGTAACACCTTGGCTTTAACCCCGTTTGCATTAAATATACATGATATATATATATTGTAAATAATCATGCTAAGGAGCTAAAGGAAAAAGCCCCACAATCGATTTGGTTATGTTATGTTTTGGATTGGAATGGTCATCGATGGTATATCGGCACATACAACATATATTAAATTGTGACATCATGTAAATGTTCATTTTAATTAAATAACCCAACCAGCTCTGTTCACTGCAACTAATTGAGAAGGGGCATGATTCCAAAGGATAAGGAAGGGGAATGTTGAACATTGAGTCATGGGGGAAGAGCCATCTATCACCACTCTCTTTTGCTCACCATCACCTTAGTTATTCCGTTGTTAGTTGGGGTCAACGATTTGCTGGTAGAAAGACCGCTATGCTTACACTCTCTCCATGATGCATCTTTTGGCCTGTCCACTATCCTGATTGTGGCTATTCATTCACCTTCCCGCGACTGAGTTAAAGGAATCCACAATTAATTGTTTGGGGGTTTGGTTCTCCTCTTCCTCACTGATTGTTTGTTGGCGAACATGTTCAGTTCTCCTCTGCCACACGTATTTGTTGGCTTGCGAATCGATGCTTTCCTATATTCACGTAGAGTTTTGTGTGTTTCCCATCATTGTCAGACGGCGTATTGTCCTATTATTTGCATCGTTGAATTGTGGCTATGATTTTCTTCGATAGTTCTGTGGGTTCTATTTTTGTCTCTCACGCATAATTTGGAAGTCTGGTCTTTTTTCATTCTCGGTCTTTGTAATTTTTCCCAGTGACTACAATGGGTTTTGTGTGTAGTGGTCTCAGGGTTGCTCCTGGGCTGTCATTTGCCGTGATTGATTGCATATGTTTTTTCCCGTGTAAAATCTTGAAAAGTTGTTTGGTTGCTTGCATGCAGTGGTTTTGTCCTCGGACTGCATTGGAGTGGTGAATGAGGGCCTAAGGTGCTTGATAAACTTGGTCGGTTGAGAACCACACAAACACAACTCCTGAGCTAACTTTCTTCTCCATAACCCCTGAATAGCACTTAAAGGGATATCAGGGTCTGAGGGACTTCGTTGCAGAGAAGGGACTGATTTCCTTGTGTTGGGTGTGTGTGGGTGTTCTAGAAGCCAGGTTGGCTCTAGTGTTGGTGTCTATAGCTCTTCAATGAGCTCACCAACTTAGCATTTAGCCTTTCCCAGCTCCTGGATGGCCTGATAAACCCAACTCTGTTGGCTTGCCTGATATGTTGTTCGCCTGATAAACCCAATTGTGTTGGCTTGGCTAAACTGTGTACCCTTGTGGTGTTGTTATCATTGGCTATGTGTAAACCTCTTAGTTCCTTATTCCTTGGGGAATCATGCCCGGCTCGGGGGTGGTAGCGTTGCTGAGAAATTAAAGAGCACATGAGCCTATGGCTGGGTGGAACATTGCAACGACGTAGCTGGTTGTGGAACAAGCTCTTTATAAGATAAGTATTCTTGTCTAACTTGTGTCTACAATCATATTTACCATTGATGAATGATGATATCTATGTTAAATGATGATCTGTATATGCATGAAGTGTTGATTGATATGTTTTGCTTCCATTGTGTATAATGAATGATTATGCTTCGTAATATGTTTTATGTTTTAAGTATCATGCTTCAACATTACATATATGTATGTTCATGTTCATGGGGCTAGATACCTGGATGATTTCATGTATGGTAGTGTCCTTTTCATCAGTCGAAGGGTCAGGGAAATTACACTAACACTTCTAATTTTGGTAGTCTACATTTATCATTTTGCTTTCCCAATTTTAGGAAAAGTAGTTTTTCCAGAAATAGTTTCTTTTCTGCTTTTGAGTTGACTTTTTAGATTTATGGAAGTACGGTTTTTAGGTTTCTTTTGTCTAGATTTAGATAAAGTGGAAGAGGGAAATTAGTCTTAGGGAGCAGGTGCATATCTGAAGGAGGTTGTTCTTCTTGCTGGAGAGCTCCATTAAAGACAATTTCTTCATGTAGGTTGAGGATTCTAATCCCAAGGCAAAAAATAGACCACGAGTTGGAAACTAATTCAAGGGTTGGATCTGCTTTATTGTAAAGTTTAGATGCCCTTCTTGTCCTATATAAGAGGGCTCAAGGTAGTGTTTGAGTAAACAGTGTCTTACTTCAGTTCACAGTGAAGAAGTAGGGTTTATCTAAAGCAGTGTATTTACCATACCCATACCCATACCTGTCCCCATACCCAAGATTCCTGGCAACTTAGATTTGAAACCTTGCATATTCTCTGTATGGAGAGATTAACCTTCTAGGGTATAGAGTTGTGAGGTGATTTCAAAGGGTGTGAAGCCAAAGTGGCTTTAGGGGTTGAAGAAGATCTATGCCATTTTTGGCTCGTGTGGACCTTAGAAGGGTTGAGAGGGTGGTAAGGATCTTCGAGTGATTAGAAAGCTGATTTTGAGAGAGAAAGGTGATCTGTACTTAGGGTATGTTGCGGGTATGATTTTTATGTTGACTAATTTATTTACTAAGGTTGTTCTTTTAGAGTTGTAGAAATGGGCACTCCTGTATGCATGGGTGTGACTATCTAGAGGGTGCTTCCAACTTTGTACCGTGGATTGGAATTGTAGATTGTAGAAACTCCTAGAAACAACAAACTTATGGTACCTTTTGTAGATGATGCTACATTTTATACAGATCCCAAATATTTAGGGCGCAATGCTCAGTCCTATATGGCATATTGATTATGGAAGAAAATATTGTGTTATAAAGGTTCGTAATTCAATTTTTAGCATTCTAGGGTTTCCCAATTTCCTTTCTTAGTTTAGGATTCCTTTTTTAGGTTTCTTTTGTCTAGCTTTAGATAAATTGAAAGAGGGGAACTTAGTCTTAGGGAGCAGGTGCATATCTAAAGGAGGTTGTTCTTCTTGCTGGGGAACTCCATTAAAGACAATTTCTTCATGCATGTTGAGGATTCTAATCCCAAGGCCAAAAATAGACCACTGGTTGGAAACCAATTCAAAGGTTGGAAATGCTTTATTTTAAACTGTAGATGACCATCTTGTCCTATATAAGAGGGCTCAGGGTAGTGTTTAATAGAACAATGTTTTACTTCATTTCATGGTGAAGAATTAGGGTTTATATAAAGCAGTGTATTCACCGTACCCGTACTCATACCCATCCTTGTACCCAAGTTTCTTGGCAACCTAGAATTGAAACCTTGCATATTCTCTATATGGAGTGATTAACCTTCTAGGGTATAGTGTTGTTAGGTGATTTCAAAGGGTGTGAAGCCAAAGTGTCTTTAGGAGTTGAATAAGATCTATGGAATTTTTGGCTCGTGTGGACCTTAGAAGGGTTGAGAGGGTGTTATGAATCTTCTAGTGATTAGAAAACTAAATTTGAGAAGATAAAGGTGATCTTCACTTAGGGTAGGTTGCAGATATGATTTTTATGTTGACTGTTTTGTTTACTAAGGTTGTTCTTGTAGAGTTGTAGAAATGGGCACTCCTGTATGCATGGGTGTGACTATCTAGAGGGTGCTTCCAACTTTGTACTGTGGATTGGAATTGTAGATTGTAGAAACTCCTAGAAATAACCGAATTGAGGTACCTTTTGTAGATGATGCTACATTTTGTACAGATCCTGAATATTTGGGGTGCAATACTTAGTCCTATATGGCATATTGATTATGGAAGACAATATTGTGTTATAAAAAGTTGTAATTCAATTTTTAGCATTCTAGGGTTTCCAATTTCCTTTCTTAGTTTAGGTTTCTTTTGTCTAGCTTTAGATAAAGTGCAAGAGGGGAACTTAGTCTTAAGGAGCAAGTGCATATCTGAAGGAGGTTCTTCTTCCTGCTGGAGCACTCCATTAAAGACAATTTCTTTATGCACGTTGAGGATTCTAATCCCAAGGCCAAAAATAGAGCAAGGGTTGGAAACTAATTGAAGGGCTGGATTTGCTTTATTGTAAATTGTAGATGACCTTCTTGCACTATATAAGAGGGCTTAGGGTAGTGTTTAAGAAATCAGTGTTTTACTTCAGTTTAGAGTGAAGAAGTAGGGTTTATATAAAGCAGTGTATTCACTGTACCTATCCTCGTCCCCATACTTGAGTTTCCTAGCAACTTAGATTTGAAACCTTACATATTCTCTGTATGGAGAGATTAAATCTCTAGGGTAGAGAGTTGTCAAGCAATATCAAAGGGTGTGAAGCCCAAGTGGATTTAGGGGTTGAAGTAGATCTATGCCATTTTTGGCACATGTGGACCTTAGAAGGGTTGAGAGGGTGTTAAGGATTTTTCAATGATTAGAAAACTGATTTTGAGAGGAGATAGGTGATCTTCACTTAGGCTTGGTTGCGGATACGATTTTTACATTAACTAATTTGTTTACTAAGGTTATTCTTGTAGAGTTGTAGAAATGGGCACTCTCGTATGCATGGGTGTGACTATCTAGAGGGTGCTTCGAACTTTGTACCATAGATTGGAATTACAGATTGCAAAAACTCATAGGACAACATACTTATGGTACCATTTGTAGATGACCTTACATTTTGTACAAATCCCAAAGATTTAGGGTGCAATGCTCAGTTTTCTATGGCATATTTATTAAGGAAGACAATATTGTGTTATAAAAGGGTTGTAATTGAATTTTTAGCATTTTATGGTTTCCCAATTTCCTTTCTTAGTTTAGGTTTCCTTTCTTAGATTTCTTTTGTCTAGCTTTAGATAAAGTGCAAGAGGGGAACTTAGTCTTAGGAAGCTGGTGCATATCTAAAGGAGGTTGTTCTTCTTGCTGGAGAACTCCATTAAAGATAATTTCTTCATGTAGGTTGAGGATTCTAATCCCAAGGACAAAAATAGACCAAGGGTTGGAAACTAATTCAAGAGTTGGATTTTCTTTATTGTAAATTGTATATGACCTTCTTGTGATATATAAGAGGGCTCAAGGTAGTGTTGAATCAATCAGTTTTTTACTTCAATTAAGAGCAAAGGAGTAGGGTTTATATAAAGTAGATTATTCACCATACCCTCACCCATCCACATCCCCGTACCCAAGTTTCCTGGCAACTTATATTTGAATCCTTGCATATTCTCTGTATGGAGAGATTAACTCTCTAGGCTAGAGAGTTATTAAGTGATTTCAAAGGGTGTGAAGCCTAAGTGGCTTTAGGGGTTGAAGCAAATCTTTGCCATTTTGGCACATGTGGACCTTGGAAGTGTTGAGAGGGTGCTAAGGATATTATAGTGATTAGAAACTTGATTTTGAGAAGATAAAGGTGATCTGCACTTAGGGTAGGTTACGTATATGATTTTTATGTTGACTAATTTGTTTACTAAGGTTGTTCTTGTAGAGTTGTAGAAATGGTCTCTCGTATGCATGGGTGTGACTATCTAGAGGGTGCTTCCAACTTTGTACCATGGATTGGAATTGTAGATTGCAAAAACTACTAGAACAATAGACTTATGGTACCTTTTGTAGATGATGCTACATTTTGTACAAATCCCGCAGATTTAGGCTGAAATGCTCATTCCTATATAGCATATTGATTATGGAAGACAATATTGTGTTATAAAGGGTTGTAATTCATTTTTTAGCATTCTTAGGGTTTCCAAATTTCCTTTCATAGTTTTAGGAAAAGTAGTTTTTTTCTAGAATTAGTTGCTTTTCTATTTTTCAATTGACTTTTTATATTTAGAAAAGTTTTTTTTCTTGTCTAGGTTTGCACCAAATGCAAGAGGGAAATAGTTAGGGAGGAGGTTCAAATCCCAAGGAGGCTATTCTTCTTGTTGGAGCACTCCATTAAACACAGTGTCTTCATGCAGGTCAATGATGGTCTAATCCTAAGGCCAAAAATAAATGAAGGGATGGGACTCGATCCAACGGTTGGATCTTCTTTTAATTTAAATCCTAGATGACATTTCACTACTATTAAAAAGGGGCTTAAGGTAGGATTTAAGTATTATGTTTCTCTTTTTGGAAGTGAAATAGGGTTTTTCTATAGACATTACAGGAAATTTCAACTCAAAATGGGCCTCCTAAAAAGAATTAATAAAATAATAGTTAAAATAATAAAATAATATTTATTAATTTTGGAGGAAGAAAAGAAAAAACCTACTTTTTTATTTGTATTTTCGACATATCTCCCCGTGTTTTTACTCAAATTTCGATTGAGAGATCTCATTGGATGTAGAATTTAATTACACATCCAACGAGATCTCCCGATCGAAATTTGAGTAAATACAAGGGGAGATATTTCGAAAATACAAACAAAAAAGTAGTTTTTTTATGATACCTATACCCAAATTTATATTAAAAAAGTGTTTAAGACCTATACGGTTTTCAAATTTAAATCAGTTTCATTGGCTAACACATGATGATATGGAATTAAAATCAAAGTTAAAAGGCCCATTTTGAGTTGAAATTTCCTCTAATGATTGTGATTACATTATTTTCCGAAATAAACAGTCATCTGATTTGTGGTAGACTTGTGAGCATTTTGTTATATATTTTCTACAATATGTGTTGTTTTAGCATTCAAAACAATTTTTATGATTTTTAAAGCTTAATGTTACCTATGGTTTTAGGAGATTCTATGAATATAGAATCTATTACCATGGTTGAGATTTTGTAAAGCTTATTGTTACCTACGGTTTACGAGATTCTATGAAAATAGAATATAGAATCTATTGCCATGGTTTAGAAGCACTGGATGTTTCAGGATCTATTTGAAAATTTTAGGAATTGTTTGATTTTTCAAAGGAATTTTTTCATGGTACCGGGATACATTTCCTTCTACAAGGGATACGTTTCCATGGTGGATCCTAGGAGGATTTGATCCAAAAACGTATCGGATCCATGGATCCTACACATTGGGGTGGTGGATCTAGTAACAAAGTGAATAACAATAACCACATTATATAAATTCTTAACCACCTAACATTCAAAAATTCCACCTGGAATAGTTCAAAACTTAATGCAAACATCCATTCATAGCATTTCTCAGATGGAATTTGAAAGTAAGGAACAAAAGGAAATCATATTTGAAACATTGCATAGTACTGAAAACAAATATTTGGATAATCCCATAGCCAAAGCAATAAAATACAATTTACATAGTGGAAATGTATTCAATAAATATAAGGTGACAAATCATCATCATCATCATCATCATTTGCATTTCCATCAAGATCACTATCCTTATCACTCGTGTATGCATCTGCTTCATTTTCTCCATTGTCCTCATACAATAGATTTCCCTAACCATGCATATCATTCTCTATCTCAGTATCTTCATCGGGAATCAAAGTTTCTTCTTTAAATCCAGCTCTATTTTGTTTCTTGTAAGCTAGTAGATTGCTCCTCAAACATTATATCAGCATATTCCATGAATTTCCTTTTTGAACGAGACTCTACTTGAATGGCATATGACCATCCTGGGCTTGTTACATCATCTAGAAATGACTGGGTAATTTGAGGAGGAAAAACATACGGCTCATCATTCTTTGATAAAAATTAGCATGTATTTACGCGTACAAACCCATACTCATCACGTTGTAATATAGATGGTTTGATCCATTTACATTTTAATAATATGGGCCTAGTCTCAGCATAATCAACTTGAATAATATCCTGTATGAATCCAAAATAAAGTTTCTTTTCAGTGACGTGATGAAATTTGGCACTAACAATACAATCACAATTTTCTTTTCCTCTGTCTTTTTCTTCCACTCTTAAATGACTACAAAACGCCCACATCCCACTGGACGAAGAAGCTATTATATTTGGAGGTTGTGAAAGCTCAATTTCCTCTATTGTTATATCTTGTCCTTCTTGTTGTGCATCACTAATTACATTAACAATCTAGTCATCAAATTTTGGGAAAGAACCATCTCCAATATTCAAATCCTAAAGTCTGTGCTTTTGACATGGATGCATCCCTATTCTAATCTCTTCTTCATATTTTCTACATACAATATGAACTTACAAGATAGTAAGAATGATAATAATTTAACTATTAAATGAAATTAAATAAATAAATTATCCTGTAAATAAAATTTCACCTGCGCCACTTATCCAATCAGGATGTGTTTTGAAGAGCATAGGCATGTATCACAGTTCTTTCCTCATTTGATAGCTTGAAGCAATGTCCATTTCCTTCCAACAATTTGCCTACAAATCTCTCATCTTGATCATCATCCCATACACATCGACTGACATTAGTAAAATCCTTCATATATTCTGTGCAAAATCCTATGGCCTCTTGTATTATATATCCTTCACACATGCTACCTTTCGGTTTTGCCTTATTACGACAAAAATTTTCAGAACATTCATATATCATTCTATAGGGTACATCCATCTAGTTCTTATCGAGCCACAATATTCTAGTTCATGTTCTACATGTACAAGAAGATGCATAGAAATATTGAATATCGTTGGTGCAAATTCTCGCTCCAATAAGCAAAGGACTTCAACAACCTCTTCCCTCAAATTATCAAAGTTTGAAGGATCTAACACATGCATACTCATTCTCTTCAATATTAGTGCCAACGTTATAATTTCCAATCTTTGCCCCTTTTCCAAACTTGATATGACTCCAGTAGGTAAAATATCCTCAATTATGACATGATAGTCATTGGTCTTGAGGCCTTTTAAGCCATTATTGTTAGTTTGCCTTCTAACATTACTACTCACATATCCAGTAGGAAAGCGAGTATGAGACATCAATGTTAAGAATTGTGCACGTTGTTCCTTTTTCCACACATAAAGAGCAATAGGTTTTCTAAATTTTCCATCACCATAAATTTCAACCCAAAGATTTCAATGAATCTTTATCTCTTGAAGGTCTAGGCATGATGGCATTGTATCATATGCACCAAAAAGAGTTTCTATAATGGCATAAGCTATGTTTTCTCAGTATGCATAAATTCAACAGTATGCCTAATGTTTATATGCTTAAAGTATGGAAGCTTATAGAATATGGACAATCATTTTACACCACTATCATTGAGTGGATCATTTTAACTACTAGAAATGCCACCATTTTCAATAAACTACATTCTTTTCTCTACATTCTCAATAATGCAATCAATGGTTATTGCCGATGGTGCTTCATGATTCTCTTCCTGACCATTAAAATGTGACTTTTGTCAACACTATGGATGCTCCATTTTAAGGTAAGCATGATGTCCACAATAAACACACTTATGCAAACTACTTGAGTACCTCATAAAAGGTTTAAAGTTTCAATCCGGATATCCATGGTATCCATGAACATTGAGACTAGTCAATGTGCCATATGCAGGAAGATCATGTATCATAAGAAATAAAGAAGATCTTAAAGTGAAGTGGATTGAATCATTGTCCCTTAAAAATTGAATTGCTTCAACTCCTTTCCACAATTCTGCTAGCTCATCAAATAATGGCTCTAAATAAACATCAATTGTATCTGAAGTCACACTTTTCTTTCCTGGTATAATCAATGACAACATCAAGAAAAATGATTTGGTTGCTAACCATGGAGGCAAGTTATAATTTATCAAAAACACTGGCTAATTTGACGATTTACTACACTGATCTGAGAATGGATTGACCCCATCTAAAGCTAAACCAAACCTTATATTACGAGGTTCTTGGCAAAAATCAAGCCATTTGTTGTCAAATTCCATCCACATATTAGAATCAACCACAGACCATTGTTTTCCACCGTTGCTCTTATTTTGGGAATTCCATTTCATAAGCTCAGCAATGTCTCGATAAGTATACATTCGAAGTAACCGTGGGATTACTGGAAAGTGGCGAAGAATATTTCTAGGCGCTGAATTTTGATGTCAACCCTCATTTATACCTCGATTATTTAAATTTCGGACATTCAGTCTCACTTGCATGAATTTTGAAAAATAATACACAAGCATGCACACATGTGTGGATCTTCTCATACTCTAACTCTACCTTTTTCATTTGTGCTTTACATGCACTCCAGTTTTTGGGCAATGTGGAGTCGGGTGTTAATAACCGATGTAACAATGCCAATAACTCATCAACACTCGCATTTGTCCAACCATGCACTATTTGCAAATTAAGAATTATAATTATTGTTCACAAATGACTTAACTTGCAAGTACCATACACAGGTTTTGAAGCATCCTCCAACAATTTCTTCCAATCATCCTTGAAACCCTCATTCATAATTCTATCAAATTCAATCCCTTCATGTAACATTGCATGTTCATCTGCATTTGTTGTGTCTTCATCTATGTTTGGTGCCTCTACATCTCTTGTGACTTCCAATGGTATCCTATTTAGATAACTATTTTAAGGGAAAGGGCTTATACTGCTATGACCGAATCTCATCATATGTGCAAAAATCACTTCTCTCTTTCTCATTGTCCCTCCAAGACAATTATTACAAGGACATGAATATTTCTCCAACATATTCTCATTGTCTATTCTCTCATCATGGGCATGGTATTCATTTGTCGACAAAGCTAGTCGTTGACTCATCTTCAATTTTCTGCATTCAATTATGAATAAAGTATGTCAATCTTACTTTCAACTCTTTTCATCTATCTAATCTTGAATTAAATTCAAAAATATCAAAATGAATTCCTAGAGTCTACAATACATCATGTTAGTGTACTCATATGATTACTAGGGTCTATGCATAGCATCTATTGTAGTAGTAGTATTTCTTAGAAACAAAGTCTGGTGTTTGTCATCCTTTTTGGCAGTGGCACTGTTACTAAATGGAGGGTCATATCAGAAATCTTCTAGCTATTTTGCAGGGCTTCAGGTATGGAGATCAACTTAGACAAGACTTGTGTGTTATGTGTTTATCAATATAGTGAGCAAACTCAACAAATCTTGTACACTTGTGTGTGATGGACTCAACATTGAAGACAATTGGGATGACATCACTTTGCATCATTGCATTATGAACTAGTTACAGAAAAATAGATGTCACGGGTTGCTTCTAGCTAATGTGATTTGGGGTATCTAGAGGTTCTGGATCTATACTCATCATTGGTTTTTTATATGCTCTAACCAGAGATTAGGTACAGACTATTTATACAGTTATGGTAATACATTTCCTGTTTTTGGACACAGATTTGTCTTTCTGTGATAAAATCCCATCTTTGTATCCTTATACCTATTTTGATTCTTAATGAATAACAAATAGCTACTTTTTCACTTGTGGAAAAAAAAGTATAGTGTTTGTATGTGTACCTATAGCATTTCGAGGGTATTTCCCAGCACACTCAGACAATAATTCAATGGATCCAATACAATGAAAATGATTTTCTTTCAGTAAAAATTCAAGTGCAGAGCACTATTATAAATTAGCTTAAGGCTTTAGTACTAATTCACCACCCAACCTTAGGTACTCCAACTTGAATTATGCCCCTTTTTAGTTTCTTTACTTATTGCCACACAGGTGATTCCCCCTTAGTAGATTGGCATGCTCAGTAGATCTATATAGTCTTTTCTTCTATGCCACATGAAGTTCTATGGATGAGGGTGTAGTAGTAGAAAAAGCCTCCATGAGGCATAGTAGAAGTTACAGGCGCCTGTGACAGAGGCATATGCATGCACTATCTAAGGAATGCCTCATTTAGAGGCACTTTTTAATCTAGGAAGGAACTATGTTTTCCATATTGAGAGTATACTTTTCGGTTCTATTTTGGTCACTATCACTACATTCCCCAAATAATACGTTCCCGATTTGGGCCAAAGGACCACAAATTCCTTGAAGTGCTTCACACGGGAAGTAGGGATAAATAGAGAACTAACTGGCATTGAGAGAGTGTTCCCTAATCTATCACTATGTTCTAATCTTTCTTTAAACTGTTATGTTGAAGTGCATGCATAGAAATGAAATCATATATTTCCCAGCACACTTAGACAATAATTCAATGGATCCAATACAATTAAAATGATTTTCTTTCAGTAAACATTGAATTGCAAAGAAGTATTATAAATTATCTTAAGGATTTATTACTAATTCACCACCCAAAATTAGGTACTCCAACTTGAATTCTGCCCTTTGTTAGTTTCTTTACCTATTTCCACACGGGTGATTCCCCTTCAGCAGATTGGCATGCTCAGCAGATCTATATAGTCTTGTTTTCTGTTTCGCCCAAAGTTCTATGGATGAGGGTGCAAGAATAGACAAACCCTCCATGAGGCACAACAAAAGTTACAGACATCTATGACAAAGGCATATGCATGCACTATCTAAGGAATTCTTGATTTAGAGGCACTTTTCAGTCTAGGAAGGTAATGTGGTTTCCATATTGAGAGTATGTTTTTTAGTTCTATTTTGGGCACTATCACTACATTCCCCAAATAATACGTCCCCCATTTGGGCCAATGTAGTGTCCTCGACCCTCTGACTGGCGAAGAGGATGCTACCAGGGCATTAACCATCTGGGCAAACCACCCCATAAACATGGATATATATGAAAACGAAATGCTTGAACATAAAAAATGCTAATAGGCATAGTCATTCACATACATAGTGGAAGCAAACATACATTCATTCATTCAACATGTTCATCATCATTTATTAACAGTAAATATGATTGTAGAAGTAACATCAACAAGATTACTTATCTTATAAAGAACTCGTCCCACAACCAGCTACGTCAATGCAACATTCCACCAAACCATAGGCCAGTGTGCTCCTTAATCTCTCAACAACGCTGCCACCCCCAAGCTGGGCATGATTCCCGAAGGAATAAGGAACAAGCAAGCTTCCACATAGCCAAGGATACACAAAACACAGCCAAGCCAACGCAGTTGGGTTTATCATGCCATCAACAAGACATCCAAGCCAACATGGTCGGGTTTATCATGCCATCAAAGAGTTGGGAAGGATAAATGCTAAGTTGGTGAGCCCATTACAGAGCTAGGAACACCTACACCAGAACTAACCTGACTTCTAGGACAACCACACGCACCCAACACAAGGAATCAATCCCTTCTCTGCTACATAGTCCCTCAGGCCCTGACTTCCCTTCCAGTGCTATTCAGAGGTTGTGGAGAAGAAAGTCAACTCTCTAGCTCTAACTGTGTGGTTTCCAAACACACCAGGTTTATCAAGCTGACCAAGCCCCCATCCCTGCTCCCAACACAGTCCAAAGACCAACCACTACATACACGCAGTCACACAAGCGGTTCACCGCTTGGGCAAGTAAAACAATTCCTGAGTCGTTCTTGGCCCTATTGTCGCCAAAACAACTCAAAAACAATCTACAATAGTCTCAAAATGTAAAACAGACACAACCATCAATGTGGGGAAACAATAGTCCGTTCTCAACAATGAAGACATCGAAAAGACTTACACAGCCAAAAATTGGAAGAGAAAATCCCAGTTCACAGCTGAGCAGGGGAAATAACATATACACAAGCCACAAATTGGTAAGGAAAACTTACACATAGTCCCTGAGCGTAAAAATGGCTCTTCGCAGGAAAAATTGTGGGTGATAGTGACTGAACGGCTCCTAGCTTGTGGTAGTAACAACAACATAGAACCCAGTGTGTGAAAGAATATTTACACCAGATCCCAAATATGGATGGAAACACACCAGATTCCTCTCTGTGGAAAATGATAATGATAGTGGAAAATGACTCCTTCTCTTGACTACGTGAGACCAAAACAGGAAAGAATCCTATGCATGAGACACAAGGCGTTTTTTCGTACGTGAGGATGAGTGACAATGGAGAATGGCGTAGTGGAGAGAATGGAGACTCTACATGGAGTGATGGTGGTGGTGATTTTCCTTTCTAATGTGAGGGTCAACCTGCTGGTGGAGTGTGCGTGTGGGCAAGGACTGACAGTCCTGCCACACTCCACTCCCCAGTCATAACTGCCCCAACTAATAGTAGAACTTTTAATGGTGGTATTTGGATAAGACAAGGGAAGGTGAGCAAGTCAAAAAGGTTTAACAGCTGACACATGGATTTTCCCCATAGGTTCAAAGTTTAATAAATCCTCCCCCTTATCTTTGGGATAATCATGCCCTTTTCAATATGGTTGCAGTGAGCATAACTGGTTGGGTTCATTTACTTAAAGATGCATATTTACATGATGACAAAACTTAATATATGTTGTGTACCACGATAAACCATCGGAAACGATTCCGTTCGCTGAAACATAACACAACTAAATCGATGGTGGGGCTTTTGCCTTTAACTCCACACCACGATTCATTACAATATATACATCATGTATATTTAATGCAATGGGGCCAAAACTAGGGTGTTACAGCCAAAATACCACAAATGTTTTGAAGCGCTTCACATAGGAATTAGGGATAAACATAGAACTAACTAGTATTGAGAGAGCATGCCCTAATATTTCTTTAAACTGTTATGCTGAAGTTCATGCATGGAAATGAAATCATAGATTGCCCAATACACTAAGACAATAATTCAATGGATCCAATACAATGAAAATGATTTTCTTTCAGTAAATATTGAACTGCAAAGCAGTATTATAAATTAGCTTAAGGATGTAGTACTAATTGACCACCCAACCTCAGGTACTCCAACTTGAATTATGCCCCTTATTAGTTTCTTTACATATTGCCACATAGGTGATTCCCCTTCAGTAGATTGGCATGCTCATCATATCCGTACAGTATCATTTTCTGTGCCACACAAAGTACTATGGATGAGGGTGCAATAGTAAGCAAAGCCTCCATGAGGCACAACAGAAGTTATAGGCATCTATGGCAGAGGCATATGCATGCACTATCTAAGGAATGCCTAATTTAGAGGCACTTTTCAGTCTAGGCAGGCACTGTGTTTTCCATATTGAGAGTATGTTTTTTGTTACATATTTAGACACTTAGGAGTTAGTTAAGATCAACTTGTGTAATATATCTGTTAGGTAAAAGTGTGTTTCTTTAGTATGCATTAGTATGCATTTGTAAATATTCTAATCTGATGGTCACGATATGTTCTAGACATAGAGTGATCCGACGGTTCAACTTCTCTTAGATCATACCTACAATTGATCCATGGCTTAACACCCGATTGATCTATGATATCTATTTAAAGAGCATAGAGGGTCCTTGGCTAGTTGATCGATTATGAGAAGCTCATGTAACTTTCTTTCTTTTGCATAGTAAATTTCTCCAAGTAGCTATTTCGTTGGGGTCATGGACTGTTTCGCTCTTGAGGGTTTTAACCACGTGACAAACTTCGGTGTGTTGATCTATGATCTATTTGTGTGAAGAAGTTGCTGAAGGTGTTCGGTCTTTTGAGTGTACCATGTGTACCTGAACATGGTATCAGGGCTTTAATGAAGAGCCGCTTTCGGTTTTGATCAAGATATGGAACCAATGTTATCGAAACTTTGAAAGGGTTTCTGGTTCTAAATTTTCTGTGCATTTTTTTCCTATGGGATCTATTCCATTGCATCTGGAGTGTCGTTTCCATTAGGAAATAGTTTTCATTTCACCGAAAACCATTTTCATTTGCTCTAGAAACACCCATTTCGGCAAATCTGAAGGTATAATGTTACAGTGACGGATTTGTTTTCTGTAAATCTCTCATATTTTATCAGTTTATTATTAGACCCTTTTTGTTTTAGGCTCAGACTGTTGCCTTCCCTGGCTGCGTGTACTCTTTTCCGTGCACCTTGCATGATCGTGGCGAATCAGAAACAGTAAGGGAAAGTTTTTTTTTCTTGTCTTCTTGGCTATGTATGCTCTTTTTCATGCACCTTGTGCGATCACGGCAAATCAAAAACAGCGAGAAAACTTGAAAACGTAGACTTTTCGGGTAAGCTAACCAAGATCTGACCCCATTGTGTGGAAATTTTTTTTATTTTTTTTTCAACTTTTTTTTGTGATTTGCAGGAAAAGAAAGCAAGCATGGAGAATGAGAGAGAAGAGTAAAAAAATAAAAATAAAAAACCCCTTCCTCTTTCCATTATTTTATGTACCTTTTAAATGTAACTCACTTGGTCCAAAGTTAGACCTTTATTACTTAATAGGTCTTGATTTCAAGTCTTATTAAACTACTTTTTAGTGCATGCAATTTCTATTTTGAAGTTACTTTATTGTAAAAGTGCATATCACATAAATAAAATAAAATAAAAGTGAGTCACTTAAGTCTTTTAGTTTATTGCCACACTATTTAAAAGTCAGATTATTGTAAAAGTGAACATCACTTATTCTACAAAAGTGATTCACTTCAAAGAAAAATTATTGTAAAAGTGATTGTCAAAGGTTGATCTTGGGAAGAGGGGGCTTCTTTTTTTTAGTTAGTCAAGTTAATATCTGCCACGTCACTATTGAGGACATCTTCATCTTTTTCTTTGATCAAGCATAACTTCATCATTCAGAACCAGTTTTAAGTGCCGTTTTTTTTAAAACTGCATATTTTTTCGAGCTCTTTGCATCCAAATAGTTAGTTTCTGTTCCTTAATCCATTATTTTATAGTATGGCCACCCCTTGTGATATTATACTTACAAGTTTTAATTATTTGTCATGGAAATATCGTATGGAGGATGTTCTGCGAAGTAGGGGTCTTTTCAGGATAACCTTAGGGAAAGAAACAGAACCCACTGACAATGATAAGAAAATTAAATGGGAAAATATATGTGATGAATCTCGTTGATTGATTGGGATTTCAATCTCTACTAATTTGCGATTCCACATATCTGGAATTAATGAACCTAATCTCACTTGGGAAAAGTTTGAATCTGTGTTTGGTAAACACAATGAAATTCAGGGTCATCAACTTCAGAATGAGTTGCTTTCCATGAATCCAAATGATTTTTCATGCATTCAAGACTATTTATCTAAGTATAAAACTCTTAGACTATTATGTGAAGAATGCAAGATTAAGAAAGAACACAAACAATGTATTTATCATATTCTTTCAAAACTTGGACCTGCATATTCTATTTTTGTATCTACATTCTACTCCATGAAAGAATCATTGAATGCAGCTAGCTATCAGGAGCTTAGCCTTGAATCATTTTGCGATTCCTTAATTAGAGAGCAAGATAAGATCATTCATCTTGGAATATTTAACAATGCAAATACATGTAGGAAATCCTTATTGTCCCAATAGAAAGAAAAGTCCAAACCTCCCAAGAAATAGAATTTTTGCAATAATAAGTAAAAAAACAAGGGTCCCAAACCTTCTCAGTTAGCTCCTTCTTTAAAAAATGACAAAGGATCCAATCAAAAAGGAAAGAAGACTGAGCATCATTGCATTTTTTGTGGGAAAGATAATCATGATGAATCTAAGTGTTTCAAGAAGATGGCAACCTTGGAAGCAGCAATAAAGAAGCACCACATCAGCCTAGATTCATCTTCAGAATATAACTCTCATGGACATGCACTTTGTGCTTCTGGTTACTCTTATACTGCATCTTCTTCTTCTAGTTCAAATGAATGGCTCATTGATTCTGGAGCATCTTATCATATGGCTAAGGATCAAGCCATGTTTTCTACTATGCATGAATATATAACCAAACAAATATTTGTTGGTGATGATAGATCTCTAAGTTTTGTAGTATCTAGAACAGTCCCAGTAGAAAATGGTCATTTCAATGATGTACTATGTGTTCCAAAAATTTCCTGTAATCTGTTATCAGCCTATAAAATTACTCATTTAGGTGAAGGTAAAACTGTGACGTTTACACCTCACTAAGTTGTAATCAAGGATTTTAAAAATCCTCAAATGTCCTTGCTACTAGAACTATTGATGATATTACCAGGTTGTACAAATTTAACAACTTTGGGTCATCACCTTTTCCTTCTGTTTTTGTTGCTCATAGTGATAACTTGAGCAAACTTTGGCATGAGCGATTTGGTCACTTAAATTATTGCTCATTGCAACAACTATGTAAAGACAATATGGTGATTGGTCTTCCGATGGTATCTTGCAAGGATGGTGTTTGTTCTATTTGTGTACTCGAAAAACATCATCGGGACAGTTTTGACAAACGTGCCTCTTGGCACGCCTCGGTTCCTTTGGAGCTTGTGCATAGTGACTTGTGTGGTCCTCTTCCATCTGCATCATTTTTTGGTTTCAAATATCTCTTAACCTTCATTGATGAATACTCCAGATGCACTTGGTTTTACTTCCTAAAACTTAAGAGCGAAGTATTTAACATGTTCTTGGCCTACAAGGCCCTTGTTGAAAAACAATCTGGTCATCAAATTATTAAGTTAAGATATGACAATGGAGGAGAATATGTTAACAGCAAGTTCACTACTTTCTGCACTGAACAAGGAATCCAACAACAACGTACTGTTCCATATACACCACAACGAAATGGTGTAGCTGAACGGAAGAACCACACTGTAAAAGAAATGGCTAATTCTATGATCCAATCTAAGGGACTAAGTCTTCAATATTGGGCTGAGGCCATAAATTGTGCAAATTACATAGTTAATCGCACACCCACTAAATTTTTACAAGGTATAACACTAGAAGAAGCATGGAGTAAAATTAAACAAAATGTAAGTCACTTTCGTGTGTTTGGTTGTGAAGCATGGGCTCACATTCCGGATGAAAAACAGAAATCATTGTAGCCTAAAAGTTAAAAGTGCATATTTGTTGGATATTGTGAAGATGTAAAAGGTTATAGGCTTCTTCAGCCACCTTCTCATGATATAATCATTTGAAGAGATGTTAAATTTGATGAAAATCTCTTGGCCTGTAAGCCTAACTTGGTGGGTGTGTCATCTTTGGCCTGTGAGCCTGATTCGGTGATTATACCTTCTTCTTCTTCTTCTTACATCTTCCTTAATAGGTTTCCAACTCCAGTTTTTGATGATGACAGTGAGGATAAAAATCCACCTCCGCCTGCTCATGTTCCTCCAATTGCACTGGCACCAATACTTCCTCGATGGGTCCGTTCAACATGTGAAGTAGCTAGTGATCTTGCCAGTGATCCTAGAGATCAACATTGAACACGTTCTAGGTTTCAGCAAGCCGCTTCTCTTTTGGCTCAAGTTTCTGATTATCATGATCCAAAAAATTTTGCAAAATCTTTAGGAAATCTAGATTTGGATGCAGCTATGGGTGAAGAATATCATTCCTTAATGGTGAACGATACTTGGGATCTTGTTCCTCTTCCAAAAGGAATAAAACTTGTCAGATGTAAATGGGTCTACAAAATTAAGTATGTATCAGATGGAAGTGTTGAAATACTTAAGGCAAGGTTAGTTGCCAAGGGTTTTTCCCAAGTTGAAGGGATTGACTACAATTAAACCTTTGCCCCTATAGAAAAAATGAACTCCATCCGCCTTGTTCTTTCCCTTGTAGCCTTACATAACTGGGAAGTCCATCAAATGGATGTCAAGTCTGCCTTCTTACATGGTGATTTACATCAGGAAATTTACATGGAACAACCTCCTAAATATGTTTAGAATAACTCTAGCCTTGTTTGTCTCCTTAAGAAATCCTTATATGGCCTTAAGCAAGCTCCTAGATCTTGGTATGCCAAAATGGATAGCTTTCTCATTGACACTGGTTTCTATAGATTCCATTCTGACCCCAATGTCTGTACCAAGAAAGTAGGAAACCATCTCATCATACTTTTTCTTTATGTTGATGATCTTATCCTTACTGGTAGTAACCCTAAACTTATAACCCATGTGAAATCCAGTCTTAAGCAAAATTTTGAAATGTCAGACTTAGGACATTTACATTATTTTCTTGGTCTCCAAGTCTTGCAAACCAAAGAAGGAATCTTTATTTTGTAGTCTAATTATGCTTGTGACCTTCTTCGTCGCTTCCACATGGAAGATTGTAAGCCAGCCTCCTCTCCCTTTTAGTCTGGAGTCAAACTTTCTGCCACTTGTACTTCCCTTGAAGTAGATGCCACCTTGTATCATCAACTTGTTGGTAGTCTTTTATACTTGACGCATTCCTGTCCTAACCTTTCCTTTGCCATTGGTCGTGTTTCCCATTATATGCAAACTCCTCATGAAAGTCACTGGAAAGCAGCAAAAATAATACTTCGATATATTCGAGGTACAATTCAGTTTGGGATTCATTACAGTATAGGGGGGGAACCTTTGTTGGTTGGTTTCACTGATTCAAATTGGGCCGATGATCCTGATGATCGGAAGTCTAATGCAGGTTATGTTTTCAATTTGGGATCTAGACCTGTCACTTGGGCTTGTAAGAAACAACAGGCTCTTGCTCTTTCTTTAGCAGAAGCAGAATATCGAGCCACAGTTAATGCCAGTTAGAAAGATTTATGGCTTCGACAGATCCTTTCAGAGTTTGGATTTGAGCAGCAGTAGCCTACTCTACTTTGGTGCAACAATCAAAGTTCCATCAAGCTTTCCAAAGATCCAGTTCTACAATAGCACAGCAAACACATTGAGCTACACATGCACTTCATCAGAAATCTTGTTCATGATCATATTATTGAAGTGCTCTATTTCCCTACAGATGATCAAGTTGTAGACATCTTCACCAAGTCTCTTACAGAAGCAATGTTTTCTAAACTTCGATCTATGTTAGGAGTTCAGGAATGTGTCCTTAAGGGGGGATAGGCTCTAATGCCTCCTTCCTTCTCCTAAGAGTGTCACTTTTCTAAATCCTTCAATCCTATCCTAGGTTGTTCTTAAGGGCAGATGTTAGGATATTTAGACACGTAGGAGTTAGTTAAGATCAACTTGTGTAATATATTAGTTAGGTAAAAGTGTGTTTCTTTAGAGTGCATTAGTATGCATTTGTAAATATTCTAATCCGACGGTCACGATATGTTCTAGACATAGATTGATCCAACGATTCAACTTATCTTAGATCATACCTACCATTGATCCGTGGCTTAACACCTGATTGGTCTATGATCTCTATTTAAAGAACATAGAGGGTCCTTGGCTAGTTGATCGATTATGAGAAGCTCATGTAACTTTATTTCTTTTGCATAATAAATTGCTCCAAGTAGCTATTTGGCTAGGGCCATGGACTATTTCCCTCGCAAGAGTTTTAACCATGTGACAAACATCGGTGTGTTGATTTGTGATCTATTTGTGTGAAGCAGTTGCTAAACGTTTTCGGTCTTTTGGGAGTACCATGTGTATCCAAACATTTTTCAGTTCTAGTTTGGGCACTATCACTACATTCCCCAAATAATACTTCCCCCATTTGGTCCAAAGGACCACAAATTATTTGAAGTGCTTCACATGCAAAGTAGGGATAAACAGAGAACTAACTGGCATTGAGAGAGCGTGCCCTAATCTATCACTATGTCGTAATCTTTCCTTAAACTATTATGCTGAAGTGCATGCATGGAAATGAAATCATAGATTTCCTAACACACTCAGACAATAATTCCATGGAGCCAATACAATGAAAATGATTTTCTTTCGATAAACATTGAAATGCAAAGTATTATTATAAATTATCTTAAGGCTTTAGTACTAACTCACCACCCAACCTTAGGTACTCCAACTTGAATTCTTCCCCTTATTAGTTTTTTCACCTATTGCCACACAGGTGATTCCCCTTCAGCAGATTGGCATGCTCAGTAGATCCGTACAATCTTGTTTTATGTGCCACACAAATTTCTATGGATAAGGGTGCAGCAGTAGACAAAGCCTCCATGAGGCACAGTAGAAGTTACAAGAATCTATGAAAGAGGCATATGCATGCACTATCTAAGGAATGCTTGATTTAAAGGAAATTTTATGTTTAGGAAGGCACTTTGTTATCCATATTGAGAGTATGTTTTTCAGCTTTAGTTTGGGCACTATCACTACATTCCACAAATAATGTGTCCCCCATTTGGGCCAAAGGACCACAAATTATTTGAAGTGCTTCACATGGGAAGTAGGGCTAAACAAAGAACTAACTGGCATTGAGAGAGTGTGCCCTAATATATCACTATGCCCTAATATTTATTTAAACTATTATGCTGAAGTGCATGCATGGAAATGAAATCATAGATTTCCTAGCACACTCGAAAAATAATTCAATGGATCTAGTACAATGAAAATGATTTTCTTTCAGTAAACATTGAAGTGCAAAGTAGTATTATAAATTATCTTAAGGCTTTAGTACTAATTCACCACCCAACCTTAGGTACTCCAACTTGAATTTTACCTCTTGTTAGTTTCTTTACTTATTGCCACATAGGTGATTCCCCTTCAGCAGATTGGCATGCTCAGCAGATCCATACAGTCTTGGTTTTTGTGTCGCACGAAGTTCTATGGATGAGGGTGAAGCAGTAAACATAGCCTCCATTAGGCACAATAGAAGTTACAAGCATCTATGACAGAGGCATATCCATGCACTATCTAAGGAATGCCTGATTTAGAGGCACTTTTCAGTCTAGGAAGGCACTATGTTTTCCATATTGAGCGTATGTTTTTCAGTTCTAGTTTGGGCACTATCACTACATTCCCCAAATAATACATCCCCAATTTGGACCAAAGGACCACAAATTCTTTGAAGTGCTTCACATGGTAAGTAGGGATAAACAGAGAACTAACTTGCATTGAGAAAGCGTGTTCCAATGTTATCTACCTTATAAATAAGTTTGCGGAAGCAAATAGCTACTCGAACTCGCTTGACATAGAGATGCTTCTCTATTTGGTCCCATGCAATTAAGGAATGACACTTGATAATTATTCATTGAGTTTATCAAGCTAAAACCTTTCTTTTATGGGTCCAATAATCTTTATCTTTAGAAGTTGTTGTTCTAAACTTAGAAAAAGTATATGGCATAGGTAAGTGTCTAGATTTAGCCTTGGTGTTGTTTCCTAAGTAGGATACTCATGCATGCATGGACACACTATTGCAGGAAGGTATTAGGGTTAAGATTTATTTTCTAACCTAGGTGCAACATAGCGATAGCCTACGACATTTGTAAACCTTAGCCTATTTTCCTCAGGGTGCACCATTGGGATGGTAGCTAGCTGGAGTTTTGAGCTACTTACGTTGTGATTCTTTCTTTTCAGAGTAATATAGAGATATAATTTGAGTGTTGAAGTTTTGTATATTCAGAGTTATGTGTTTGCAGGTCTAATTAGTTAGGGTAATCCCAGGTACGTTTGATCTCTGGCATGTATGTAATATAGAAGAATCCTATTTCCTAGTGGAGAATATGTCTCCTGGTGCGTGTTTTCCATTGTTATCAGTAATGTGCCGATGAGAATTATTCCCTAAGGTCCCACCTCAAAAGTAATTTATGTTGAATAAAACTACTGACTAAGAGTTTTTTTTAATATGGGTTATAAGGACTTCACATACTCTACAATAAATCCCGTGCATGCATTATGATATAATGAATACAAAGTGCTTATTTAGCAGGCATACCTATTATGGATTCATTATCTACTGTTTTGATAAGTTAATTAGTTATCAGTTTCATATATTAGGGTTTAGTTTTTTAGGAGTGTCGATCTGCTTACCATGTTCTGAAAATTAGCACCCTGAGATGGGACAATTATATGACAATGGATTCAATACTTCAGAATAATTATTTCCCTCTAAAACCAAAAATCTATGGCTATAACCTGACTAGCTCAAGGTGAGAAGCAGTATGTGAACCTGCAGCAACAAGTTCCTTACTCACCATGCTCAGATCAATGCGAATATTATTCGCAGCACGGTATGGCTTAGCTAGCCTTAACCAACTCAAGGTGAGGAATTTGAAAATTTGAGGCTTTTGCATAGTTGAAGTGTATCCACAAACATTTTAACAATTAATCCCTAATAGTTTAACCCTAGATGCAAAAATATCAAAAGAATTTGACTTACCTAGAAAGAACCGGAGAATTTCAGCTCTGCAACTAAGGATGGCCTTACGCACCTCTTCAAAAGCCTCCATGTCCAGTCAGATTCCCTATTCATCTCCATTGCATAGGCTATCACTAGTGGATATGTATTAACCCAAGCAATATCACTCCCCTCCCACCAATTAACCAACATCAACATTCTAATTCTTTAATAACAAATCTCCTACCAATTAACACAACAATTGTTGATGTATTTGTAACTTCAGAATGTATTCATCCATATTTATTATGTATTGTAACCCCATGTTTATTCCAGGATGTATTTCAGTCATGTCATGGCTCGATGGTCCAATTGGGAAGTTTCTATAATGTGAAAGTCATGTCAATTCATTGTGGGTAACCCTCCTATTGCTCAAGGGTTAAAGTCCCCATAGTTGTGGGGCCCTAGGGTTATTAGACTATCATAGTGAATTCGACCCTAGGTGAGTCATTATAATCTGGGGCAATAGTCCTCACCATCTAAGTCAAGGTTAACCCTTCTTGTTAAGCAGAGGGCAAAGTCCCCACAAGTTGTGGAGCACTAGGGTTATTAGACACTCCTACAGAAGTCGGCTCTAGTAAGTAATTGTTAAGTGAGGACGACATGTTGGAGTGCACTTCAAGTGAATGGAAGAATATAAATAGAGAGTGACCCTCTCTACTTAACACACTCACACTCACTCATTGGGGCGCATGAGTGAGAGAGGAGAAGCTCTCTCAGTGAGAGAGAGAGAGAGACAGAAGCTGTGGAGATCATCTTTATGTTTTGGGGTTTTCTATTTTGGTGATGATTCTATCTCCAAGGAAGTTGCGGGGTTTTCTCCTTTATGGTTTCCTCAAGAAAAATTATTTGTGTCTCTTATCTCTTGTGTTTTATTGCTGTGCATGTCATTCTCTCAGTTAAAGATCCTAAGATCATAATGCTAGCTTGAATGATAAAAATATAACATGGTATCAGAGCTAACCTAAGAAGAAGACATTGTGTAGCTACAAAATTAGGGCTTCTTAATTTCTGGGTCTCTCTCCACAACCCATTAGAAAAAGTATGCTAGGCTCACTCTCCATTGAAGGGCGCATCTTTCTGTCGAAGTGGAATTCGATTCTGAGCATTTTCAGTTTTCGGCACAGAAATTAGGGATTTCTACAGAAGAGGAATTTTTGAGTGATCCCAGCCTAGGATTAATATCCTCATCAAAACCTTATTTTAGAGACCTGGATCGAGTTTTTTGTTTGTGTGGAACTCCAGGAAATTCAAACACTAGTTTGACCCCGAGCTAGAAAAACCCTAAATACTAAAACTGCTAAGTTTTGGTACATTCACTATATCCCTATATTGGAAAAGGCTCAGGAACGAAAAATTATAGAGGCCAAAGAAAAAATATGGAGCTACACTGTGTCCAAAATTTATCTTCTGATTCGCTATATTCTAGGAGATATGATCCCTCCAAATTAGGGTTCCATCCTCTTCCAGAATTCATCCCTAAACAGGACACCTGTGGAGAATTTCTATATCGTGGGCTACACAAATCCAAATGAGATTTATGAAGATGTTCCAGAAAGGGAACAGACTGTACTTTATTTTTTCAGATATTTTGACTCGAAAGATGAACTAGTGACATGTGACAGTCTATACAACTTATCTGTTCTAAACAGTCCATTAACAGGTCACCCTGGGAAAATGATCATAAGTCCTTATTGGTGAAACCAATTCTGATGAAACATATGGTTTTGTCACAGTGACATGTGAGGCTACCTCAGTGAGAAGTTTCAAACATAGAGGAGTAGTAATTTTAGATATACCTCAGAAACAGTAACAGGAATTTCTGCAAAAGAAATTGGAAAACTAGGGATTCCTGTTCCGGGAGCTTCCCTCAACTGTTTTCAGAAAAGGAGTACATTGGACAACTCCATTTGAAGAGATCTATATTTCTATCAAAATAGATCTAAAATATTCCAAGTTTTGAAAATTAGGGTTTTCCTGACAAACCCTATATCAGCCAGCTCCAAAACTAGGATGGACACCTCAAATCAGTAAGATCTAATCTTTTGCTATTTTCATTTGAGGTTCTCATTTTAAAAATGATCTATCACACCAGCCTGATGATAAGCTTGGTGAAGTTGAAAACTTGAAAGCTTGGAAGCATATGATCTCTCTGAAGAAAATGAATTGGACACCTACATGAGTAGATATATTCTAGTTCCAGAGGGAGATGAGGCTAGAAGCCTTACACAAGAAGAATTTGGTCAAGGCCAAGAAGATCATTGTTGATTTAGTCACAAATCAACTTGTACTACAAGTGTCTTCCTTAAATACACCAAAGATGTTTGATTCCTTGACCAAGCTATTTCAAGGGAAGAACATAGATTGAAATATGACCTTAAGAAATTAGTTGAAGAATGTGAAGATCCAAAATGGAGAGACCATACAATCATACTTTACAAGGGTCTCTTAAATCAGAGAACAACTTGAAGCGGTAAAAGAAGAAGTGAAGAATGCAGAAGTGTGATAGCCACCTTGAATGGCCTCCCAGGATCATGGGATTCATTCATGTGAGGAATGTGTTCCAGAAGGAAGTGATTACTTTCAGCAGACTCTGAGAAGAAGAAGAAGCTCGACTCATAAGAAGAGAAGAGAAGATGGGAGCAACTGAAGATCAAGCTCTCACCATCCAAAGAAGATCCCTCAATCGACGAGGAATATGAAGATCTCAACTCTTGAAGAACCTCTTATCCACCTTATCATTTGGATAAGAAACGATGCTATTATGAATGAAGAAAATGATGAAGCTGAAGACTCAAGAAGGAGTCTACCCACAAAACAAATAAAGATAAGTATTCAATTGCCATTTCATGATATTGTTTTGTTATGCATTTGTTTATATTCAGTTGATGTATTATGTATGATAGGATATTTTCATTAATGACAGTATACTACTAATATGGATGTGATGGGTAAGTAGCTCATGGTGCTATAAAACTCTCCATTTCTACTTATCTAGAATGAAATCTCTTTGGTGGCATATTGGATCAGTGCACGATCTCAATGTTGTCCTAGTAGAGATGGAAGGCATCTAGAAAGTTTCTGTGAGATATGGATGAATGTTGTATCGGATAAAGTAGTTGCATGATCATATGTTTATGCATAAGAATTTTCCAGTATGAATATTTCTTATGAAATGTTTCTAACCATACAAATGCATTTGACTTGTAGGAAAGATTGCATACATAATTGCCTACAAGCAAAGAAGGATGAGACTTGTTTCGAAGAACAAGTGATGATAGTTCAAGATGAAGAATAATATGATGAATGCAGTGACATCATTGATGCAGAACCTTTCATCTATGAATAAGTAATCAAGAAGAAAGGGAAGACAAGTTCAAGATGAATGATGTCTAGGATACAGTATTGATACGTGAAGGGAAGTTCGTAGTTCCATCATGCAATAGATGGAAACATCATACAAAGAAAGATTCGTAGCACGAGGCTTCTCATGAAAAGAAGGCATAGACTACAAAGAGACATTTGCATCCAGTAACAGTTGAAACGCATACATAATGAGCTTGATGAATATCTTAACCTTTGCTAGAAGGTTGAAGATGAAAGTCTATACACTATATGGATACATAGAATATTAGTAGCAGAATCTACTTGCCACTCTAGTACAGAATGCTTCAGTGCATAGAGTACAAAAGAAAAAGGGAGTATGATGCTCTGCTTCAAAGGGAGTACAGAATATCTTGAGGTTCGACACAGTATGAAAAGATGGATAGATTACTGATGACTCTAGGATTTACTGAGAGTAAAGTGGATTCCAGCCTTTGCTTCAAGGTTGAAGGCGGAATACTAGTGATGCTCTTGTTATGTGTCGATGCACTATTTTATAGGCATGGAGGTGTGGAAAAAGGAAGTATGTAGTAGAGACCCTGAAGAGGTTCAGGATGATGGAATGCATGACCACACCTATGGCATCAAACTTGAAGCTATTGAGTGTTTCTTTATCAAAGATGGTTGATGCTATGATGTATTGTCAGATGATTGGTTCCTTGATGTACCTGATGATTACGAGACCAGATATTTGCTTTGCTGTGAACACATTGAGACATGTTCGCCTGATGGTTGCAAAGCATGCAATGAGGTACCTGAAGGGTACAGTTGATTATGGGCTCAAGTATGAGGTGAATCAAAAGATTATGTGGATTCGTATTGAGCAGGAAGTGCCATTTATAGAAGAGAACTTCAAGGTGCTACTTCAGTATGGGATCAAGAGTGATCTCTTGGTTTAGCAGGAAGCAATCCTGTGTGGCACTAAGTATAGCTAAAGCATAGTATGGTGTAGCTTGTTCAGATAGTTGTGAGGAAGTATGGCTGCGAAACCTACTATCTAATTTATTTGATATCCAGTTGGATGCTACCTGTATACTTTGTGAAAACCAGAGTTGCATGAAGTTGTCAGAGAATCCAGTGTTCCATGACAAGTCAAAGCATATTGAGATCAAATATCACTATATCAGGGATATGGTACAGAAGGGAGCTATGAAGCTCCAGTATGTTGAGACAAAGGAATAGATAGCTGATGTATTGATGAAGCCATTTGCTAGGGTGAAGTTTGAGTACTTCAGGAAGAATCCTAGTGTTCTCTAGATAGAGGTTTCCTCCAAGGGAAAGTGATGAGTTCCATAGCCATTCTGACATGGTGAGAGGATTGGTTTTTTTGATGGTTAGATTTAAGGGCTGAGTCATTCTGTCATGGTGAGAGGATTGGTTCCTTCCATGTCAAATATGAGTGCTGAGATCCATAGCCATTCTGACGAGTAGGTCAGATATAAGGGCTGAGCCATTCTGTCATGGTAAGAGGATTGGTTCCTTCCATGTCAGATATGAGTGTTGGCCATTATGTCGAGTAGGATAGGTGTAAGGGAAACTGCCATTCTGGGAATGGAGGAACCTATTCAGTTACCAGGAAAACTCCGTATAGGACTGAAAATCCATTCTGATATGATAGAGGGATGTGTTCCCACTTGATCAGATGTAAGGGCTGAACCATTCTGTCATGGCTAAAGGATTAATTTCCTCCCATGTCAGATGTGAGTGTTGGCCATTCCGACAAGCAAGTCAGATGTAAGTGCAATATCTATCTTCAATCATGTGTTGATTAGATAGAAATGATGTGCCTTTCTTTGATCATGTGTTGATCAGATGTAAGTGTAGTATCTATCTTCAATCATGTGTTGATCAGATAGAAATGATGTGCCTTTCTTCGATCATGTGTTGATCAAATGTAAGTGCAGTATCTATCTTCGATCATGTCTTGATCAGATAGAAATGATGTTCCTTTCTTCGATCATATGTTGATCAGATGTAAGTGCAGTATCTATCTTCGATCATGTGTTGATCAGATAGAAATGATGTGCCTTTCTTTGATCATGTGTTGATCAGATGTAAGTGCAGTATCTGTCTTCGATCATGTGTTGATCAGATGTAAGTGCAGTATCTATCTTCGATCATGCGTTGATTAGATGTAAGTGCAGTGTCTATCTTCGATCATGTGTTGATCAAATAGAAATGTTGAGCCTTTCTTCGATCATGTGTTTATCATACGTAAGTGCAGTATCTATCTTCGATCATGTGTTGATCAGATAGAAATGTTGTGCCTTTCTTCGATCATGTGTTGATCAGATATAAGTGCAGGAGCATATTGGCATGGAGGATTGGTTCCTCACATGGCCAAGTGTAAGTGCTGGGCCTTTCTTCAATCATTGGTTGGTCAGATGTAAGTGCTGGGCCTTTCTGATGTGATTGTTGGGATGTGTTCCCTCATGATCAGATATAAGTGCTGAAGAATACCTACATGGAGGCTAGGCCTACAACCAACATGAAAAAGGGTTGGCTCTATAGAATTTCCTTTGACAAGAAGAATCATGAGATAGCACCCGTGACGATCCAGGTTGAGTGATGATCTAGATCCAATGATTATGCTCAGTGATTATCCATATTGAGTGATGATCCAGATCCAATGATGATGATCCATTATTGATGATCTAGATAGACTAATGATCCAGATCTAGTGATGATGTTCAGTGATGATCCAGATCCAATGATGATGTCCAGTGATGATCCAAATCGAGTGATGATCTAGATCCAGTGATGATGTCCCATGATGATCCAAATCGAGTGATGATCCAGATCCAAAATGACGAGAACTTGACTATGATTCAGATGATACAGAGAAGAAGACTTTTGTTGATAAATTGTGTCAAGAGAATACCTTACTAGTTAAGAGGGAGTGTTGATGTCTTTGTAGCTTTGGAATGTATTCATCCGTATTTCTTATGTATTGTAACCCGATGTTTATTTAGGTATGTATTTGATTCATGTCATGCCCCAATGTTTCAATCGGGAATTTTCTATAATGTGAATGTCATGTCAAGTCATTATGGGTAACCCTCCTATTGGTCAAGGGTTAAAGTTTCCATAGTTGTGGGGCCATAGGGTTATTAGACTATCCTAGTGAAGTCAACCCTAGGTGCGTCATTGTAAGTTAGGGAAATAGTCCCCACCATCTAAGTCAAGGTTAACCCTCCTTGTTGAGCAGAGGGAAAAGTCCCCACAAGTTGTGGAGCACTAGGGTTATTAGACACTCCTCAAGATGTTGGCTCTAGTAAGTAATTGTTAAGTGAGGCCGACATGTTGGAGTGCACTTCAAGTGAACGAAAGAATATAAGTAGAGAGTGAGCCTCTCTATTTAACACACTCACACTCACTCATTGGGGCACATGAGTGAGAGAGGAGAAGCTCTCTCAGTGTGAGAGAGAGTGACAAAAGCTGTGGAGATCATCTTTATGTTTTGGGATTTTCTATTTTGGTGTTGATTCTATCTCTGAGGAAGTTGTGGGGTTTTCTCCTTTATGGTTTCCTCGAGGAAAATTCTCTATGACTCTTGTCTCTTGTGTTTTATTGCTGTGCATGTTATTCTCTCAGTTAAAGATCCTAAGATCATAATGTTAGCTTGAATGATAAAAATCTAACATCAATTGCCAGAATAAACTCTAGGACAAGTTGTCCAATATGGAAACCACCATATGAACCCTCTATTCTCCCCCACACAGCTTGCTCTTCATCATGTCAGCAGTGATCAAATTGGAAGGGGCTCGACTAAAAGAGGAAATAAGGTGGAACCATCATATGAACCCTCTATTTTCCCCATGTGGCTCGCTCTTCATCATGTTGGCGGTGATCAAATTTGAAGGGGCTGGAATCAAATGAGGAATGAGGGTGAAGACTCTGATACCTTTTAATTTTATCATATTCTAAATTATCTCAGCCAAAAAGAACAGAGTGACAGCTATCACCTGCTTTCTTTTCTTGTTGTAACGTGTTTGATCACATATTTGTGTGGTTTAATATTCATCTTCTTCACTTTTATCCATCCCATAAATGCAATATATTTCTTATAACATTCTTTTCATGTTGTATATTTTTATAGAAAACACAATTCAAGTGAAATAAACAAGAAAAAAATCACTTATTTTTTTCCAGATAAATAATAACTTTGTCAAATCATTTTACATAAATTATCAAGAAGAAAAATGTTGAAGAAATAGACCTTCATCATAGAAATTTTGTTCAAGCTATTGTGACAACCTCATAACAGCTCTTAAACTAGATTAGAAACCAACCAATTAAAGTTAATCCAATCTAACTTAGAGGCCCAGGAAAGAAGTGTGTAAAATTTCATTAGTTGCGGGTGGGTGGGAATAAATAGTAAAGTTATGTGTGGTAGGTTCATACCGAGGTATTTGCAAGGGGTTTTAATTTCAATTAGAAGGGCATAAATAGTAAAGCTATGTGTGGTAGGTTTATACTTAGGTATTTGCAAGGGGTTTTAATTTCAATTATTTATATTTCCTTTGAGAAATGAAAGACAATACAAATAATTGTATTTCAATTGACAAATAAAATTTTATTAAACCTTTTGACCAAAAAAATGCAATAAAAATATTGTTCTTTGAAATTTTTACAATTTTAAACAATTGAGCACTCCTAATTAATTTCTACATGAAAAAAATGATATATTTTCAATGAAACTTATTTTAAACACATTAAGTTGTCATATGTGTATCATAAATTTTACAGTTCAGTAACAATATAACAACTATTTTATTGTAATTATTTTGAAGTTGGAGCACACTTCATTATACATAAAAACTACTTAGACTATGCCATAACCATATTGGGGTATCCACGTGCAATACAAGCATGAGAGATGTAAGAATTATGATAAGGATTGGGCACCTAAGAAAAAATAATACACAACTGAGAAAACATTAAAAAAAAACTTCTACAATATTATATCAAGCAATTAGTTAGCAAATTAGCTAGCATAACTGGGCTTGGGGCATCAAATATTTTGTTCAACACTTGTTGTGAAATCATACGTCATGTACGTGTCGATGGAGGGGCCTAAATCAATTGAATAATTGCATTAACTCACTGCATGTTTGAGTCTCAATTAATATTTATACTCTACCTAATTTTAAATTAAATATATTTGAACCAAAATACCAAAAGAAGGTTATTAATGACTAGATTTGAGAAAGTTCTAGGTGTGAGTAATTAAGGGCTTGTGGCTCTAAAATTTTGTGGGTTTCGTACCAATCCACAACTTAGTGAATCGACAGTCATAGGTAGCTGGAATTTAAGTTATTTAATGAAAACAATTAATGTGGCATATAATGTACCTCTATGTCAAAACTGTTTTTCATGCTAATGTAGGCCACTATCCTTATCTTTATTGTCTTACCAAAAGGAATGATAATCAAGAAGAAGACCTAAAATTATGGACTTCGCCTTCAAAGAATGCCTTGCAATCACATTGGTTATTAATTATAATTAATTAAGGAGTGATAAGAAGATTGCAAGAATAATAAATGACCAATTGTCATGTGGTCAATTTTAGTCTAGATATCCCGTGACCAAATTTTGTCATTTATCTTGGTCGTTTTTAGTTGGTTTTTATCTCGTAACCAAAATTGGTCATTTGTCTTGCTATTTTTTAGTTATCTCACTTAAATTTATCAATTTTGGTCATTTATCCCTTGAAAAAAACTGTGGTGACCAAAAATTTTGGTCTCCTCGTCACTAATCTCTCATTTTCCACTAGTGCTATGACACAGTGGTAGCAGTTATGTTACAGGAAGATGACGAAGGATTTGATTACCCCATTTCCTTTTTCAGCAAGACATTGAGGGATGATGAATTGAAATATGATCCTATTGAGAAACATGCCTATTCTCTCATCAAGTCACTGAAAGCCTTCAGGATTTACATTCTACATGAAAAATTCCTTGCCTATGTCCCTTCAGCTACTGTGAAGGATGTCTTGACCCAGCCTGACATTAATGGGAAGAGAGCCAAATGGATTTCCAAACTTATTAAGTTTGACATAGAAGTAAAACCCACCAAGCTAGTGAAAGGCCAAGGTCTAGCTAAGCTCATGGCTGAAGAAAATTATGATCTATTGACAATGCATTTCATTGGAATAAGTTCACCAAACCTTTAGACAGAGGTAGCAACAGAAGAAGCAAAAGCAGAAGCAGAGGTAGTTTAGGAGCAACATGACAGCCAACAGGTGACTGAGAACTTGTCTTCATGCAAGTGGTACTCAAGTATTATTTAGTTCTTGCAAAGTTTAGAATTTCCCCCGGGGATGAGCCTGACTCAAGCACGGGCTCTTAATCTTAAGTCTGTTAAATTTTGTATAATTGATAAGCTGCTGTATTTGAAAGATCCTTCTGGTGTTTTGCTGAGATTCTTAGATTAAGAAGAGTCAGTTCAGGTCATACATCAATTTCATTCAATCACATGTGGAGGGCATCATTAGTGGAAGACCACAGCCCACAAGATCCTGAGGTCTGGGTACTATTTGCCTGTCCTTTTCTCTGATGTGTGTACCTTTGTAAGAGCCTATGACAAGTGCCAAAAATTCATAGGAAAGCAACAGCTCACATATTTGCCCCTCTAACCTATTGTAGTGAATGGTCCTTTCCAACAGTGGGGTATTTATTTCATAGGTGATCTTAACCCTTCAACAAGTGGTCAGCACAAGTGGATCCTAGTAGCCACAGATTATTTCACCAAGTGGATAGAGGAAATCCCCACAAGAAATACCACTCACCAAGTCATCATTAACTTTTTATATGAGAATATCTTTATCATATTTGGTTTCCCACTAAGGCTAGTAACTGATAATGTACAAGCTTTTAAAGCCGGATCATTGGTTAACATATGTGAATCAATTGGAATTCAATTGATGCATTCCACTTCCTATTACCCTCAAGGCAATGGCCTTGCTGAGTCATCCAATAAAATCCTAGTTGGAATCATCAGAAAAATATTGGAGGATAATTAGAAGAGTTGGGATTCTAAGCTAAAGTTTTCTTTATGGGCTGACAAAGTGACTAACAAAATATCCATAGGGACTTCTCCTTTCAAATTGGTTTATGGTACTGAGGCCATTTTTCCCATTCAGCTGATTCTACCAGTTGAAAAATTATTTCAAGGGGAGCAGGATGAACCAAATGACATGGTAAGGAGGATGGTTGATTTGGTAGAATTAAAGCAATTCAGAGTGATAGGTGGTGGAGAAGTCAGAATCTCACCAAAAGAATATTAAAAGAATTTTTGACAAGAATGCAAAGGTGGAAAATTTCCAGGTTGGAGACTGGGTTCTGAAATGGGATGCTATCAGGCAAGATAAGGGAAAGCATCATAAATTTAATTCTTTGTGGATAGGACCTTTTGTGATAGCTTAGGTGCAATAGAACAACACTTTCAAACTAACAAATCTGGAAGGCAAGGAGGTACTTGATGGCCTAGTCAATAAGTGATTTCTGAAACTCTATTTCATCTAAGGCTTTAAGGCCTTATTATTGTAAAATATTACTTATTTGTTGTTTTTGTTTTTTGCAAAATAAACTCCATACCCAATGGAACCATAGAAGATAGGTTTAATTATTATTTTTCTAGAAAGGAATTTGGTCTAGGGTTCTTGGGACCTCACAGGAAGGTTCCCATCCTCGAGTAGGAGCCAGATGTTATCTCCTAAATAAATTAGTCTTCACTAGGTCAAACTCGGAAAATTTATTTTTTGCATAGTGATCAAGATTTCAGGCACATTATGAAATATTTGGGTATGTTTAACAATATTGGGATGCCTTATGCTCCGTTTTTCCATAAAAAAATTAAAGTTTAGCTTTCGGTGTCTTAGGAGAAATTCTCAAGAATTCATTAACCACTAAAAATCCCATCTTTCGGTAGCTTGAAAATTGGACTCAGGACTACATTAACCACCGAAAGCTCATTGACTCAGTTTTTTAATAAAATTTTGAAGGGAAGCTTCCGATGGCTTAGGAGAAAGTATCAATGGTTTGTTAGCCACTGAAAATCCTAGATTTTGGCAGCTTGCAAATTAGATCCAATATTACCTTAACCATCGAAAGCGCCAAAAGAGGAAAACGATTAGCGTAACTATCTAAATCAACCACCGTCAGCATGAGGAGCATCATGATCAAGTTCTTAGCCACCGAAAGGACAAGGACTACAGAAAATCATGAGTTGGAAAAGAAGAGGTCGTTATTAAACTGAAGTGACTAATTAAAGACCTAAACCCTCGCTACCCTCCACCTATCCTATGACTGCAGTTGAACCATCACAAAACGTTAAGTTTTAGTTAAATTGATCACTGCACTGAACATCTCGTGGTTCTCACCCGAGTTTACTGTCATATTTCTCAAGTACCAATCAACTGATCAACCCCTCAAAATAAGCACCCTTTCCTCAGTCCATTCCACATTTTCCTGGATGCATCCTCACTGATCCTAGCCCTCCTTGAATCCAGCACAGTAATCTCCTTCCCAGTATTCAAATTTTGATCTTTGCAAGTACAAGAAGAACAATCCAGACATGAAGAAAGGAGGAAGACCTGCCCTCAAACAAGAATTGGGTGACATTAGCTATCTCAAGTCACATCTAGAAGTATGAAAATTCTTCAACGATGCAGGTTGTTACAGGTTCTATGAGAAAATTCAGGGATCCCACCAGCAATTGGTAGAATCGTTTTCTCTTTCTTTTGGTGGCTCTAAGTCATTGATAGGAAGAGAAGAGTTTCAGGTTGATGAAGCCCTAATAGCAGAAGTAGCAGCACTCCCAAGGAATAGGGAGAAATGGTTCAAAACCACCATCACAAACTATGTGGAATTCACGTCTTACTTGAAGCCTGAACACAAGAATGTAGTGTGGAAGAAAAACATCCCTTCAACCTGGCTGGAGGAAAAGTGGCAGCAGTTGTTCAAATAATTCCTAGTTTATATAACTTGTGAAGGAAGGTGTAATAGGGTGATGATATAGAACTTTAAATTGATGAATCATTTCATTGGTAGGATCCCACTGAACCTGCCTTTATACCTACACAAGATCTTGACCAAGATGGTCCATTAGATCAAATCCTAGTCCGCAAAAATTGCAAGAAGGCTATCCCACCATGGCTTGATAAAGCTCCTTGACCAAGAACTATTGCAAAGAAGAAACATAGCATGGACATATGTCTTATTTTGGAATGAGTTTGAAACAGGCTTCCAGCTATAAGACAAAGGAAATTCCCCTTCAAATAAGTCCACCACTCCCAAGAGTGGAAAGAGGAAGAGGAGGGCCATCTCTCCAGTGGCAGTGGATCAAGCCTCTCCAACTTCTAAGACCAACAAAGCCAAAGAAATCTGAATTTCAGTGGGGAGGAGGAGGAGGATTCAGTACAAGGTAAAAATATACTCAACCTGCCTTACTCAGACTCTGAAGAAGAAGCGGATCAGGAAGTTGACCTAACAAAGCAGGTTATAGTAGAACATGAGGACTTTCCCTCACCTACACCAAGGGAGGGTCAAGATAAACCAATGGCAGAAGCGTCCTCTAGAAAACCTAGGTCACAGAGAATCAACAAGCTATTAGGGAAAATATATGAACTAGACATCTTGGAGAGGGAAATCAAAATAACTAATGCAAGATTAACCAAGAAAAATACTGAATTGCATAATTCTCTCCTAGAAATGAGAGGGATGTATATCCTGCAGCAAAAAAGAAATTTAAGACTAATGAAGGATAACTCTAGGATCTACAGGATGATCAAACTGTTGAGGTTACAGCAAAAAAATTTAAACCCTAACTCTCAAGCTCCCCTTGTGCTGGAAGCCCTAGCAGAGACAACAATAAGCCTTCAAAATCCTGAGGTAGCCCATGATGCCGCTGCTCTCCCAAACCCTATGCAGGTTGAAGAAGTACTAGAAGGACAGAAGTAAATTTGTAAAAGGGTGATTAAAAGAATAATTAAAATTTTGCAGAAACAAAGCTTTCGGTGGCTTAGGAGAATGCAGCAGCTGTTCATTAGCCACCAAAAGCAAATATTTCGGGAGCTTACAAACCCAAAATTTTGTTCCCTTAACCAGGGAAAACATAGAACAATGCAGAAATACATGCTTCCATACAGAAGAAATTTTGATTGATCCAAACACCTCAGGGATGGGTTATGAATATGAATATTAATTAAAGGCACCAGTAGATTGGGTTTGTTCCAGTTTTCAGGGTGCCAGCAAGGTCAAATGGGTCACAAACCCTACCTACTTTTCAAAAATTGTGACTTATCTGTCAGATAACAAGTCCTAGTTCTACTTCAGTGATCACTGCAATTATTAAAGAGTTCAAGTAGTGAATAAGTACTAGATTTAGATAGATTAGCACTTAAGTTAGGGTTTTTGACCTAAATTTTTGCAAAAACAGTTATGTTATCTATTTTTAGTAAATCAGATCCAACTTTTCAGGATCTAAAATAAATTTTGTAAATGATATAAAGCCTAGGACTAATGTTGAAGCAAGGGTTCAACTTCGAAGACTTTTAGACCATTCTTGTTATCAAGCTTATTGTTACTGAGAGAAATTCCTATGGCTTGGGGTACCACAATAGACAACTTGACTCTAGAAATCAATCTTTTCCAATATGCAATAGAAATAAAACATCTAACACTAAAGGATCAAACCTCGTACCTTATTCCGAACGGTTGAACTAGATCCCCGTTGAGCTTCCCAATCTTCAGCTTGAATTGATAGAATACTTCCTCAACAACAAGTAAACAATACAAGCATACTATATATCATGGTGTTAGATCTATTCTAGCATATATAATCAATAATGTAAAAGCATTTGACATATTCCCATGGATAAAATATTCAATCAAATACACATCATTGGACAGGAAAAGATATTTCTATTAATATAAATCAGAGATTACAAGATAGATGCAACCTCTGACAGCATGTCTGCGAACTGGAGAAACTGAATCCCCCACTTGGGCCTCCACCACTTCAATACTCCATCTCTCAATAGCAAGCTCAGAAGAAAAAGGAAAGCTTGGGAACAACACAAAAGTGCTCCAAGGGACAAAGGGATGCAGACTCAAGTATAAGTTCCGGAAACAATGGACTATAGTTTCTTTGCTCTCAATTCTCTCTATTTGCCTTCAATGTACCAAGGGGTTCCTTATATATCTTTCAAAGGGATAATGAAAGGTTGAATCCGAGCAATCTCAAGGCATATGGAAGGCTAGGAGTCAAATGAGTCGGATCCATGTCAAGGAAAACTCCAAAATGATTTGGACTATGCACACATCCCGATGTACACGGTTATAGGGGTTAAACCTGCGTATGTACACGGTTATTGGGTTAAAATCCGCGTATATCATTTTTCATATGGTTTTAGGGATGATCAAGGAAACATCAAAGGACAAAATATGGTCCATGGGGTCTAAAGAGTCTGCAGCGGGATAGGGGAAGGCCATACAAAGTGTGATTCACCTAGAGTGGTGAAATCCGCTATAACATATTCCCCCTAATGTGTGAGGTCAGAGGGGTCATACAATGGCCGAAATACATTATAATTCCATCCCAGAAGTGGAGTGATGAAGGATCCCAAATGGAATACCAACCACCCAATCAGCATAGTGCAATAATACAACTCTGCATATAACTGCAAGTACATATAGCAGTCTCGAATACATAAGAGTACAATGGCCATGAATAGGCATAATACATGATATCACATATGTGGTCATCGCCACGTACAATATACATAGATCAGAATCTCCATGATGAAGATATACAAAAGGACCATGATCTCCAAAATGGCTAAAGATATATAATAGATCAATATCTCCATAGTGGCTGGAAATGTCTGACATACACTGGAATCAAGTCACGAGAGCTGAAATCTCATGAACACTGGAACGATCAAGGAGGTAGCATATAAGAGATGCCACCAATCTAGACAGTATTCTACACAAACCGCTATGAGTACATGTCCTACTATGCGAATAGAGGTGTCAAGGTCGAACATAGTAGTCCATCGTCTGATTACCGGTCATTAATGTATACCGTTAACAGACGTGAGATCACCCACCAATAATGAAAATGGGAATCAAGGTACTACAGTGAAAACTAATAAGTGTGAATAAATGTGTTGAGGTCGAACACTTGAGATGATCCATCGATCAAGGGACATTGATGTATTCCCAAGAGCCTGTCGATGGCGAGAGAACCTACCACTGATGACTGCAAGTCTCAAGGCACTCAAAAGGACTCTAGATTCCAATCCCATAATAAATGATCAGAAGTCGATGGGATGAAATACACTGGAAGGAGGGTATTAAGGCATCCCCCATCATCCAACATGAGGTACTCAGCAAAGCTGTATAATGTGGAAGGATTCGATCATAAGGTGCACAAACCAGTAACTATACCAGGAATGGCTAACATGCAAAGTCAAGATAACTGAGGAATGGCCGACACAGGTTTCAACTTCCTTCGAACAAAAGCATAATGGCGTATGGTGACTGAATGAAGGAAACATAGACTCGATATACAAAATGGGACATCTCTATGACACAGGAGGAATCAATAGAGGCTCCATAGGGACTGGAAGCTTAACCAATCGGTGGAGATAAACTCAGATAAACGAGTACAACTCCTAAAGTCAAACTATAACCCAACCAATGGATGTGATATACAGTGCTCTGTTCGAAGGAAACATGACTCGATAGCTGCCAAATATAACATCTTTCCTTGTCCGGCTTTTTGTTTTTTTGTTTTTTTTGGACTTTTTCAGTTATTTGAAAAGCTTGAAAAAAGAATAAACTAGCTTTATAGTTACAAACTAGGAGGAGACGAGTGTCATAAGGGCAAACAAACTAGTTCCAAGCAGTGGAACATACCTATGCTCAATGCAAGGATACATGTGTAGGATATTGACACTCGAGGGAACATCCCCTCCCGGTAAAAAGGGAAATCAAGCTGCAAAGGATATAAAAAATGGCTCTGCATGGCTAGACATGAGACAAGCTTTGGCTATATGGCTGAAACGCAATGTCAGGGGAGTCGGCATAAAGCTCAATAAGGCAGGAAAAGCTCATGATAATGCATTCACAACTTGATATATAGGGCAGTCCGGAGGGAAATAGACCAGCATAAGATCAAGAGGAGTATGAGGCTCTTGTGAAATGTCATGGCAATACTATTCAACGGACTCCCACACCCTAAAGGAGAAAAAGTCGGCATGGGCACCAAAGGAAAATAAGGCGCTAACTACGGTACCCATGTAAGGTAAAGCTCTATCACTCACATCATGCCACTTCTAAAGCACCAAGAAGGTTTCGTGACATAATAGAGTGGGTTCGTACCTAAGGACATGGTGATATGGTCATAAGGTCATGCAAAATGCAAATGGTGGTGAACCTAACCTATATGCCAGTTTAGTCACGATACCTAAGATCAGTACGAACGGGTCAATCCAAAGGCTGAAATGGTACTGCAAATGGTCTTCTACATCACAAATTATGCCAGAAACGGTCCAAAATGGTTAGAAACTGTCAAAACTATAGGAAAGGGGGTAAAAATTTTCAAATATTTGAAAAAATTTATATAAATAGTAAAAAATATAAATCATTTGAAACTTTTACCCATTTGAGCTCTAATTTTCAACTACAAATTCCAAGAGATCCAGCCGGCGGAATTCGCAACCGTTTCTTCCAGGTATTTACTCATGCTCTCCTCTTGCATTTTGATATAATTTTTGTTTATTTTCATGGTCAAATGAAGTTTTTAAGGCCATCTCTACATGAGCGTTGCGGCCCACGCAGATATTGAAGCTTTTTCCACGTATAGGGCTGGCTATACGTAGAAAAGGGGCTGAAAACCGCGTACATACACGGCTGTTTGCAAAATAGTCGCGTATGAGGCCGTGCAAGTGTTTTTCTAAGAAACTAATGGGCAATTTGGCAATCTCTCTTGCAGGATGGTGCTAGAGTGGAGAGAGCGCGACCATGGTGAGGTAGAGGAAGTAGTAGGGGCCGACGTAATGGCTCAACAAGCTCTTCGTGGCTATGGACTCTACAATTTTTGGTGTCTTGGTGGTTTGAGGGCTAAACCAAGACTGCTAAAGATGATGGTAGACTATTGTGATCCAGACTCAGAGTCCTTCCATATTGATGGGATGTCCCTCACCATAGAGGTGGAGGACATATATTTTATCACAGGGCTATCTAGACGAGGGGAGGTGGTGAACCTTCGTTCCCGAGGTGGGCCATGAGGTGGCCTTACTATCGACGAGTACATAGCTGTGTACTACTAACCAGATACGGAGAAGGTGGGGAGACAAATCCCCACCAATGCTATACAGGTGCTGGGCCTAAAGGCCATATTACTGATGCTGGGTAGGATAGTAGGCTTAGCATCACTCCATCAGGCCTTGCGGCCACTGATGTTCTATGCGGTGGAGTGTATGAGACTGGCCATATATGACTGGAGTACTAAACTACTGAGAAACATGAAACACCAGCTCAGTGAGTGTAAGGCAGGCAGGATACGGAACTTCGAGTTCAACAGCATTTTGAGCACGTTTTTCTTCGAGCGTGTTCTAGGATTGAGCCCTAGAGCGGATGTTCCTCTCCACGAGGTTCAAGATCTGGCCCAATGGCGTTGGGCAGATGTGATGTGCAGAATAGGGTGTGGTAGGGTGGCCAACCCATATCCAGCTGACTTCTTTCCATGGTGGCGACGATAGATAGTTGCCATAGATGACTACCCTATGCAGGGATAGACGTCCGAGGGTATCCGGACATGACATTGCCACTAGGAACGGCATATGGTGAGATAGTTACCGAATCTCGACTCTCACTCTTTTTAAAAATTTTGAGTTATTTAATTTTTTTTGTATTTTCTTGATTATGTGGAATCAAAAAGACATGTTTTTGTGCGACAACACATAGTGACATCTACCATTTATGTGCAGATGTGGGACCACGGTGACCAGAGGGATTCCCGCGTCATAGATGTAGGGGAAGAGGAGATGACATCATGGGTGTGGATGCGGAGTGAACGCTCCAAAGCATTCATACCAACTTTGTGAGACTGACTCATAGAGTTCCCGTGGTGCAAGTCGAGGACTTTCCTGAGGCCATGCAGCGACAGGTGGTGGGTGTACCACATGCATGGGTGCACTTATTTCGACGGCTAGCTAGAGCCGTGGTGATGTACCATGATCACAACCATCCTCCTCAACAGGATTAGACAACTTGGAGTGTATATGTTTTGTACGACCGTGTATTATATGATGGTGGCTTTAAAAGCCCTACTTTTGTATATGACACTATGTATTACCACATTTTTAATATATATAAAAAAAGTTTTATGGTGATCAATTTATTTATTTACATGTGTAAAAATGTTTGTGATTAATTTATTATGAATGGGACAAACGCCAATCTAACATGTAGTTAGCATATGAGTCAGCAACTTGATTATTATTTCTTGGAATGTGTATATATGTTATATGGTCAAATTGCCATTCTAACAATCTCACACATAAGAACCTTCTCAATAACATCGGATCTCTAACATGGTACAAACCATTGAGCTGTGACACTACTAACTCCGAATCAAGACGTACCTCAAGAGATAGAATGCCATGTAGAATGGCATCCTGTAGAAGCTCAATAACGGCGCTATATTTAGCAACATCGTTGGAAGATGGCCATAGACATACACCTCCTGGAGACAATACCTGACCCATAGGAGTATAAATCACCCAAGCAGTAGAGGCTGAGTGTTGAGTGTGATGGCTTGCACCATCCGTGAATCCTATGTAGGTGGAAGATTCCCTTGACATCTTCCAAAAGAAACAGAAACTAATCACAACCTGATCATGATAAAAAAGACCTAACTATGAAAAGTTGTACAATAATATACAACAAGCATCCTTGGATAAATATCATGCATAGTATTTTTTGAGATAGAGCCCATTTCTAGGCTCCGCCAAAGCTGTGCCTTCATAATCGACCAACTCATAGGCACCCTTCTCTAATACACACTTGACCACGTAAGGACCACACCACATAGGATTAAATTTTCCTACCCCCAAGGGTTCTTTCGATTGATCCCACAAAAGGACCAATTCCCCTTCACTAAACACTCTTGGACGGACAGACTTGTCATACTGGACCTTCACGCGATGTTTATTAACCTCTATATCCACCAAGGCATCTCAACGCTGCTCATCAAGTTGCTCAAGGTGAACCAAATGCTCCTCCAAAGGTGAAGTGTCTGGTAAGAGTTCCACGACTAGCTTCAATGAAGGAATCTCGCATTCAACCAGCAATATCGACTCCACTCCATGTACAAGCTGATATGGAGAAAAAAGCAGGGTATAACATAATATTCCAATTCATCTTGCTTTGTGCGATGGTTCATTGGAGAATGGATTTGAGTGATTTATTCAGTGCCTCTACTTGTCCATTCGCTTAGGGGAAATAATAAGAGGAGTGCTCTTGCTTATACCCTAACTTGGATGCCAACTCTTCCATCATACGGTTCTGAAAGTGCGAGCCATGGTCAGTGACAAGCTCTTTCAGAATCTCAAACTGAGTAATGATTTGGTTGAATACGAAGTGAGCAGCTATCTCACCGTCATATTTTACTATAGGCATTGCTTCAGCCCATTTCGTGAAATAATCAACAGCCACTATAATGTGATGGTTCTCCCCAGCCGAAGCTGGGTTGCAATCCATAAAATTGAGCCCCTACTTAGTGAAGGGACCGGTGGTGATAATGGGATGTAACAGGGCAGGTTTCGAGTGCATATTACGTGTGAACACCTAGAAAGGGTGGCACCTCTTGACCGCATCAACACAATCTTTAAAGATCGACGGCCAGAAATAACTCACTCTCAAAATCTTTTGAGCTGTAGAAAGCCCAGATAAATGACCACCACACGCCCCTCCATGGCAATCATTCAGCACAACCTCAGCCTCTTCATGAGTTAAACAACGTTGTAAAATGGAATCTACCCCATGGCGGTACAAAGTATTGTCCACTATAAGGTAGTTCTTAGAGACGTGATGTAATCGTCGTCGTTCATCTCGCGAGAGGTGAGTAAGGGTCCTCTGTGTTTGCAGATATACTATGATATCTTCATACCATGGGTCAGATGTTGAGATTAAGAAGATGTGTTCATCAACAAATGTATCATCACAAACCAAATCCTCGTCCTCGCTCGAAAAATCCGATATAAGCTATGGAAAAATTAACGACTTCTTCGACTTTGCTAAAACAAATTCAAGATCGAACTCTTGCAGAATGACAATCCATTTATTATATTTTCCCCCAATCATCCTTTGTGTGAGGATGAACTGAAAGGGATTGACATGGGCCACAACCAAGCTCTGGCAAAGGAGAATATAATGTCTCAAAGGCTGAACCGCATGTACGGTTGCTAAAGCAAGCTTCTTGACATGAGAATAAGGAATCTATGTGTCAATAAGGTTTCAGCTCAGATAATATATAACATGCTCTTGGAGCTCCTCATCCTCTTGAACCAAAACCATACCAATCGTCTCTAAAGATGCGGCCACATATAATAGGAAATCACGGCTATAATCCGAAGGACTAATCACCGGGGCCGATGCTAGGGCTTGCTTGAGTGCATCAAAGGACTCTTGGACTCACTCATCCCATTCAAAGGGAGTATCCTTATTCAAGAGACGCATGAAGCCTCTAGTAAAATTGGCAAAGTTGACAACAAATATTCATAAGAAGTTTTCCATGCCTTGCAAACACTGAAGATGGCGAATGTTCTTCGGGGGAGACAACTGAAGTATTGCCTCAACCTTCAAAGGGTTGACTCTTATACCCTTCTTCAAAACGATGAATCCTAACAAACGACCTGAATTCATGCAAAAGATGCACTTATGAGGGTTTAATCTAACTGAATAGTGCTGGCATATTTCGAATACCAATCTCAAGTGATAGGGATAACGCGTTCTCATATGAGAATGAGTAGCGAGGTCATCCAAAAATACTTCGATAATAGACTTGAGATCGTGGAAAATCAAGGTCATCGCCCGATGAAATGTAGCTCTGGTGTTTTTAAGGCCAAAAGGCATTTTCCGATATGCAAACGTTCCCCAAGGATAAATAAATGCAGTCTTATGTTGGTCCTCAGGTTTAATCTGGATCTGATTATACCCGGAAAAGCCGTCCATAAAGGAGAACACCTCGCTACCCGCACACTCGTCCAAAATCTGATCTATAAATTGTGTGGGGAAGTTATCCTTAGGATAGGAACGATTTAAATAGAGAAAATCAGTGTATATTCGGATCACTCCCTGCTTCTTATCCACCAGAATGGGGTTTGAAACCCACTCCGTCAGGGGAATGGGATAGATGAAACCGACTTTCAACAGCTTCTCTATCTCTTCCTTAATCACGGGTGATTTCCTAGGATTCACAGCACGTAAGCGTTGTCGAACAGGCTTAGCATTAGGGTAAGTCTTAATCTCATGTTCGACAATTCAAGGTTCAATACCTAGCATCTTGTCATAAGACCAAGCAAAAATATCACGAAATTCCTTGAATAGCTCGGTATATTCGAGAATCTCATCATGGGAACATTCTGCCCCAATATAGACATTCTCAACGGTGCCAAGATTGCGAGAGATGTTTATAGGAATCGTGGAAGATATGTTCACCATGTTTCCATCAGCCATCGGACCAGGAGAGCTTAATGGAACCATAGGACTACCAACTCTCTGACTAAGAATATCCCTATAATCCTCATGCTCCAAACGGTCAAGAGGTGGAAGGAAGTATGATCTATGATGAATTTCCTCCCATGGTGGCTCAACTCCCGACATAGCCTCGATAATCGCTTCATCTGAAGGGAAAACCATATCAAGGTAGTCATGTGCACGAGAATACTATACTGCCCATGCCGGCAGCACATAGGGGTCTTCCTCCTCCATCCGTGAAAAGGAAGAACAAGGCTCTGCAACACTCTTGAGATTAGCTTGGTAAGAAATCATGGCTGCAGACAAAGGCATGTTGGTCTCGACAGGATCACTTGAAGTACTCGGTGTAGGAAGAATCCAAGGGTCTTCCATATGAGTCGTGCGAAAAGATACCGAGGTCGTAGAAGTCGAAGCCTCATCAGAACAAGATCCTATCATGAGGATTGGTGTAGGACAACTAAAGCTTCCCATAAGGGATGGATACATGCCTACACCCACACTCCCAGTTACCAGCTGAGAGTGCTCAACGATCGGGATTGAATTTCCCGAGGATGCGGTAATAGAAGGATTCTTGAATGTCATTTGATCAATCATTACAATCTTCCCGTTATGTGGAAAGCATACAATGTGAAACAAGGAAGAAGCAATGGCTTGCATACTATACATCCAGTTCCTACCCAGCAAGAGATTATATTCAAGGGGCGCATCAACCAAATCAACCTCTATCGCAATGGTCTTCCCTTCCAAATAGACTTTAAGGGAAGGAAGGATGTCTTACGGCCTAAAATATCTCCCATCAAAAGCAGTTAACATAGTCGCTGACTTCGATAGCTCAGGAGAACCGAGACCCTTCCAACAGGACAAAGACATCACAGAAGCAGCAGTGCCCTCATCAATCACAGTGCATTTGATGGTCATACGAAGACATTCTACATGCACCAAAAGGGACACATAGTAGGGCAAGCGAGGTTGATGTCCTGTGGTTTCAAATTTGATCACTGAGGAGGAATCATCACCGTTCACACCAAGAGCAGAAAGCGAAGCCTTTTTTTGCGAAGGACAACTCTGAAGCACTTCCAATGCAGACATCGCACAAGCAGTATGGCCCAAATTCTTGACAACTAAATAATTCTAGGTGGCTCAGGCATTTGGATTATGCCCCAAACACTTAAGGACTCCCTTAGGAATGCGAGGTGCAGTCTCATGTTTATCCGTAGGTTTCTCAATGCGCAAAGGGGTTCCTGGTGGATCAGGTTCTTTGCCTGGGCTGGGTTGTGATGAACTATAATCTTTCGCACGAGTCACAACCTTGGCAGCATGGACCATGTTAATGCACCCATGAGCGCTAGTATCAGGTGGATCGTCATCACTAGACTGGTCATGGGACTTCGAGTTCATATTCTGGTTATGCGGTAAAGGGTTTGTTAGCACAGTTGGGCCTTGTGCTAAGAATCTTGAAGCTTCTTCAATCCGAGGGCACAAGTAAGTGAGGTGATCATCCTTACATAGCTTGCAAGGGAATTTAACCTTACGTTTCACTTGCTTGTCCCCCCCAGCATTCTTACCGTTCTTGTCATTATTGGTAGAATTCTCATTTTTATTCCCACCCTTTCGATTATTTTTCTTACCCTTTCTTCTATTCCGTCCAGGCTTTTGGTTACCCTTCTGGTCCGACGATTGCACAGAAAGTACATTCTCCATTTGGGCGGGTTGAGACGAATCCATAACTTGTCCCGAAGTAGATTGGTTGAGTGAAAAATGACTAACTTTCTTTACAACCGAATCTGCAGATTTCGCACTTGCACAACCCACAATGCCATCGGCATGTGGTCCAGGTTTGACCTTGGGATCGAAACTGGAACAAGGAGTGTTGGGAATAATCTCAAACAACAAACCGGACTAAGCATAGATCAAGTCTAGTTCCTATGCCCTAAATATTGCTTGTTCCTCATTCTGCACTACGGATGTGGAAACATCCTTCATTATGTATGGCAATAACGACTTGAGGAACCACTCGAGAAGGAACTCCAGTGGTATAAAAGCTTTAATTAGTCTCTTCCATCTACGCCACTCCTAAATATGATCAGAAATATGGTTGGCTTTATCTTGCCAAAATGTCGACAAGAGTTCAGTACCAACATCATAGTGCACTGGTAGCTGGAAGTGGTTAAGAAAATTCATCGCCAGGTCGTCGAACAAGGTAAAAGCTCCCTTAGGTAGCTCTATATACCATTTCGTAGCAGGCCCTGTGAGGGTGCGTTGAAAGAGTCTCAAATGGACTGAATCCTGATGTAACAAATTCGAAGAGCAACAAAGGTGAAACGTAGTAACGTGTTTGCTCAAATCCTCTCCTGGTTTTCCTTCGAACTTAGGTATGTCCGAAGGAAGCTTGGTAGGGACAGCCGGCCAAGCCGGGTCATGAGCCACGGGATCGTTCGTAAGTCTCGATAAGTCAGGAAGGTTAAGTGTCGCGAGGAAAGGGATCCTAGGATGATGAGTTCTATGGACCACTCCCTGGTTCATATAGGATTGATTACCACCATGGCCTTGGCCATAGTGACCTCCTCCCGTATGACCCGTATAGGGTGGCGTGGAAGCACCATAATAAGGTGGACCTTGACTAGTAGGGGCTACAAAGCCGTAATTAGGAGAGTAAGCAGGTTGTGAATACCTTCCTCCATAAGGTGAAGAAACATGTCCATACTGCGTCCCGTAATAAGGTCCATAGCTCAGCGCATGCGATGCCCCATGGGACACTCCATAGGTAGGAAGATAGGTTCTGGAAGTAGGAATATACATACCGGAAGTAGGGATATATGTCGTAGAAGTAGTAATCTGACCTCTAGAAGCATGAACATAGCCTCCCGAAACAATGGGTGGTATGTAAACTTGAGACACAATCGGTCTAGTAACCGCAGTACAGACCTGACTCGTAGCCATGTGCCGACTCGAAGGACCACGTGAATAAGGTGGAGGATGTACATTTGAAGAACTAGGGGATGAGGATGAAGGAACCTGATTAATAATATAAGTATTACCACCTATCGTCACTCATCTCGGATCGGGTATCCTAATGGGATCGCTAACTCTAGACCTAGGAGGGATATATGATGTAGCTTCCACCACTGGGATGGAAGGTGAAATGTGACTAGTGCTCCCAAACCGCTCCGCAAGGTAAGGAATGGGATTGCCCCCAGGCATAGTGTTAGGCTCAAATTCGAATTCGACATGGAATGTCAAATCATGCATAGGAAAACCATGCATACCATAACTACCATAGCTAGTAGTGGCAGGTTCAAAATGAGTCTCGGCGTCTTCCAGGATGCCATACCGGTAACATGTCAAAGGGGAATCAGCCCTAGAGTGAGTAGGTCTATCGTGCATGGCTCCTATCTCAGAAATCACGGGACCTAACTCAGCCAAGTCGGGTGAAGTATCGTAAGTAGGTGTAAATTCCCCATCGTCAACACGAATGGGAGGAGGTGGCTCAAGAAATATCCTCTGAATGATCTCCCATGGTGTGCGAATCAATGTGTGACATAGTCCTCCTGAACTGTCTAGGTCTCTCTCCCAAAGGAGGAGGAGAAGTAGAAGGCGAAAGTCCTACTAACCGATGAGAATGGCAAGGAACCGCACTTGAATCCACAATGACTCAAAAAAATAGCAAAGACTCTCTATTTACGTCAACCCTAGGCCAATCTAGTGTGCACAGAGAAATCACTAAGAAAATCTAAATCCAAATGAAAGAAAACAAGGGCTGGATAAGTGAGCTCCTGAATGAAGCAGGTATTTCTCGCCTAGAAGAGGCTTGAGACTCCCATACACAACAAGCAGAGGTACATAACCAATTATTGTGGCCCTCAGCTTCAACGCGTAAAGCGACTGTGCTGTCCGACCCCAACCTGGCCGGGACACCTGTAGAATAACCTCTACAAGTACCCCCTCGATATCCTAGGTAAGGCCGCTAAGTTCACCTCAATATAATAAATGCTTAGGAGGACAGTCACAGGCGGGATTGACCGTATGGGTAGGGTAGCAAAGCCCGAAACTCTCGAAAGAGCCCCCAGATACGAAGACAATCCAGGAAATATCTTCGGTGCTACTCAGTTATGACTAGGGGTCATCCCAATCAATAACCACTCACACTGCCTCGTGCTTAACTCTCGTTTGAGAGGAGGATCCTGAGAACAATGGTTATACCAAGGATTTCACAAACTCACTTGGACAGACACCTAGATGGTGTTGTTTAGTGATCTTGGAGAATTGACTTACAATGAACTATTACAAGATCCTAAAACCTAAGCTTGTTGGTGCACCCTAGAAAAGAAAAGAGTGTAATTCATTTTATTCTAGCGTTGATTTTAGTTGCCTTTATTACTCAAAAATAGGATATGGTCGTGCAACTAGTGGTGTTATGATGCAACAAGAAGTAAAATGCACGCCTTAACAATCAATGCAAATGCATTGTGTCCATGAAAAAAGGGTATGCTACTACGTGAAATGCACAATTCTTCTTCAAATGATGAATACAAATATTTCCTATATGAAGTCCTAACTAGTACTCAAAGAAAATCTAGATCTAGTGCAAGTACAATGCAAAGTGCAAAATGCAATGCATAATGATAAGCAAATGTTTTTGGATTGTTTGAAAATAAAAGAGATCCAAAAAGCAAAAGAATGATTCTACCACCCTCAAACTCTGCAAGCACACATAAAGAGCATTCAAGCAAAGCACTAAGGTAAAAGAACTCTAATGCACTAATCTCAAACAAAAAATCGAAAATGCCATGACAAGAACTTTCCGTAAAAAAAAAAAAAATTAGGCTAAAAAAAACGTTTCCAGTCAGAAACAGAGGTCTAAACATACTCAAGCAGTGCCAAAGAAGACTCAGCAACTAACAGCATTCACCCAGCAACCAATTATCTTCCAAAAAAAAGGCAAAACCAAGGGTGTACGCAACTGTTCGCAGTAAACCCGCATGTATACGCGAAAATCATAGAGGAAACCGCGTGTATACGTGACTGTAAATCAAAAACCCGTGTGCAAGAAGAAAAAGTGCATAAAATCAAGGCAAACAGGCAGGCTGAGACAAACTTCACTCCAATCAGACTCTACCAGGAATACATGCCCCCAGACCCGACACAAAAACAAGAGAGAAGGAGCAATTCAAATACATTGAATGCCGAGAAAATCACCCCCAAAGGACAACTACTAGGAACTCCCCAGTGGAGTCGCCAATTCTGTTACGGAGAGAAATTCCTATGGCTTGGGGTACAACAATAGACAGCTTTACTCCAGAAATCAATCTTTCCCAATATGCAATAGAAATAAAACATCTAACACTAAAGGATCAGACCTCGTACCTTATTCCGGACGGTTGAAGTAGATCCCCGTTGAGCTTTCCAATCTTCAGCTTGAATTGATAGAATACTTCCTCAACAACAAGTAAACAATACAAGCATACTATATATCATGGTGTTAGATCTATTCTAGCATATATAATCAATAATGTAAAAGCATTTGACATATTCTCATGAATAAAATATTCAATCAAATACACATCATTGGACAGGAAAAGATGTTTCTATTAATATAAATCAGAGATTACAAGATAGATACAACCTCTGACGGCACGTTTGCAAACCAAAGAAACTGAATCCCCCACTTGGGCCTCCACCACTTTAATCCTCCATCTCTCGATAGCAAGCTCACAAGAAAAAGGAAAGCTTGGGAAGAACACAAAAATGCTCCAAGGGACAAAGGGATGCAGACTCAAGTATAAGTTCTGACAACAATGGACTATAGTTTTTTTGCTCTCAATTCTCTCTATCTGCCTTCAATGTACCAAGGGGTTCCTTATATAGCTTTCAAAGGGATAATGAAAGGTCGAATCCAAGCGATCTCAAGGCATATGGAAGGCCAGGAGTCAAATGAGTTGGATCCATGTCAAGGAAAACTCCAAAAGGATTTGGACTATACACACATCCCGATGTACGCAGTTATAGGGGTTAAACTCGCGTATGTACGTAGTCATCGGGTTAAAAGCTGCGTATATCATTTTTCATATGGTTTTAGGGATGATGCAGGAAACATCAAAGGACAAAATATGGTCCATGGGGTCTAAAGAGTATGCAGCGGGACAGGGGAAGGCCATACAAAGTGTGATTCACCTAGAGTGGTGAAATCCGCTATAACACTTATCATGTTATTCATCATTTAATATAAACTCTTTTACCATTATATGTTCAAGTTTCATCTCTTTTATGTTCAGTACTTGTGCTTGGATGTTTGATTCAAGTTTATTCCTTTTGTCTAATACTAGATAGCTTTCATCCTATATATGTGTTGATGAGTTGAATTGCAAGAATTTTTCCTTATTACGATTATCCATTCATATGTGACTGTTTTATATATGAATCTTCCAGCATAGTAAGTTCTTCATTTATTCACCTTATTGTCAACCCTCTGAACATTGGTGGCTAGAAGCCTTATCTTTTGATTGAGTTTTATGCATGTCTTGAGTGTGTGAGGTCCTTTAGGTCATCTAACTTGATCCATTTACAAAAGCATAAAAAATATTGAAGTTACCAGGCATCCTCGAGCTGCAACCTAGAGGAGTTTCATGGAGCGATAACACAACTAGTTCAGAAAAGACAACTACCTGAGGAGGTGGAGGAGGGATTTGTAGATTTTTCCACTACCACTAGAATATTTGGAGGATATGAGGTTCTTAGAGACAGGGGGTTAAGAAACCCTGTGTTTAGTGGGAAACTCATGGGATCGAGCATGACTCTTCTACATAATATAGCCTTGAGAGTGATCTCTCAATTTACTTCATCCTATTGTTGTGAGAGGAATTGGAGCACATATGGGAACTTGTATAGTTTGAATAAGAATAGACTTGATCAATCTAGGGAAGAGTTGATGGTGTATGTGAACTCCAACCTTCATCTTATTTACAGGAAGAGGTAAAAGTGGGTGAAGTGAAAGAAAAAGATTTGCTATGTATTTCTTGATTATTTGGGTTTCAATAACTACTTATTTGGAACTATTGAACATGGATCTTAATAATACAGTGCTAGAACCAATCACTTTTGATGATGGTGATCCTATGGAGGGGTCATCCTCCACAACAACAGATGCATATCGTCATATAGGTACATAAGAGGATGAGGAGGAGGAGCGAAGAATTGAATATGATGATTTTGTTGATTCAGGTATGAAGGAGGACTATTGAGAGATGAGATTCTCCCATCTTGATCTCATAGTATTATCTGCCCCTTTTGTATTTACTATTTAATACTAGTAGTTTCCATTGGCATTCAAACATCTATGTAATGCATTTTGATTTTGATGACTTAATGACACATTAGAGGAAATTTCAACTCAAAATGGGCCTCCTAAAATGAACTAATAAATAATAGTTAAAATAATAAAATAATATTTATTAATTTTGGAGGAAGAAAAGAAAAAAACTACTTTTTTGTTTGTATTTTTGACATATCTCCCTGTGTTTTTAATCAAATTTTGATCGGGAGAGCTCGTTGGATGCGGAATTAAATTCCGCATCCAACAAGTACGCAGTTGGCATACTTTTGACGAACCCTGCTACCCCAAAAACAAGAAATACCTGAAAAAATGGAATGATGACATCATCATTCTATTTTTTCAGGTATTTCTTGTTTTTGGGGTAGCGGGGTCCATCAAAAGTATGCCGAGTGGGTACTCGTTGGATGCAGAATTTAATTCCGCAACCAACGAGCTCTCTCGATCAAAATTTGAGTAAAAACACACGGAGATATGTCAAAAATACAAACAAAAAAAGTAGTTTTTTTTATAATACCTATCCCCAAATTTATATTAAAAAATGTTTAAGACCTATACGGTATTTCAAATTTAAAGCAATTTCATTGGCTAACACATGATGACATGGAATTTGAATAAAAGTTAAAAGGCCCATTTTGAGTTGAAATTTCCTCTAATGAATATGGTTTCGAGATATTTAGCTATATGAATTAGAATATTCTATTATATTTATGTCTCATTGTTTTTTTTGAATGAAAAAATATGTATTGTGTATTAATTCATATTAGTAATTTAACAATTTCTGTTATATTTGTAAATGTTCTAGTTTATACAAAAAAAATGGATCTGTATGTCTTTATTTTTAATATATATATAACGTGACCTCTGTGTCTTGATTATGGGGTTCACCATGTATGTATTGTACACTCATATCTATGTTCTCTTCCTGTCTCATGCCCTCGTATGAGGTGAGTTAGCTTATAATCAATAATGAATATAATAGAGAATATAAATATTCCCTTAGAATTCGAAAATTGTAGTCATATACAAAAATGGATCATGTTAAATTATGTTTATAAAATTATGTTAATTTAAATATTTGTCTTGTTTATATGGTGATTCTACACCATGGATAATTTTAGGGGCTATATATATCTCATGGGTTATATTAAGGGGGTTACAAAAATTTAGTGGGCCATTTTCCCATATGGAAAGGGTTTTTTTCAACTAGAATATATTCGCCCAACATTTATTAGAAAAAAAATAAAAAATAAATGAATATCCTCCCATATATCAATGAGGAAAATGAAAAAAAAATCACCCTAGCAAAATCTCCTTTCTGTATATCTTTCACCCTGAATGTCTTGAGAAAAACTAGTGAAATCATTCGTTCGCCCTCAATTTCGAGTAATGAAGACCACCAAGGTTTATTTCACCCTCTATTTTCCTTGTAATTAAGGCATATGGTTGCATTCTCCTGTATTTTTAGTCAATTTCATGTCATACATTCTTTGATCACTTGATTTCTAGTATTGGAGGAAAAATTCAGGGTTGTTTTGTTCTATATAAAGTCTACAATTATTCATGGTTCACCCACATCATATTTTTCTTGTAGGGTGGAGTTTCTTGTTGATGTGATTCCACTTTTCATTCTTAGTTTTCTGAAAATTTTAAGCTTTGCATAACATCTCCATTTCCAAATGATCACATTTTGAAGGGGCATGCCACACATGCAGTTTATCATAGAATACAAACCTACATCACATTTTTTATTATTCTTTTTATCCACACTTATAATATATTATTATAAATTATAAATTTACATTTTATCATGGATGCCTTTTTAGGCCTATTAAATTCTAGGGCACTCTTTATTCTTAGGGAGCATTCAATGTTATTAGGGTTTTATTCTGTCCTAGGAGTATTAATTCCACTAAAGTGTTATAGAGCTTAAAATATATTATTTATTTAATGCCTTGTCATGTTTAAACTATTGAATGAAATTTATATGTTGTAGTGGATGCTACTCTTAATGGAGAGACACCACATGGTTTTTATATATTCAAACTGAATTTGACCTAGTTGTTTAAAATGTTTTTTATTAGGATCTTGCTCTGCAATTATTATTAGTTATAAGGCATTAATGACAGTGTATATGTTCATATTTTATGTCTCTTATTGTTGATGTTTGAGATGCTTGCAATATAAATGAATGCACACTGATAATAAAGGTGGGGCTATAGTGGAATGGTCATTATTTCGGTTGTCTTCTTGTAGAGATGTACAAAGTGTACTCATAGATTGATTTATTTGTATTGAGAAGTTTGTTTATGGTATATTTTTTTATTTGTATTACCAAGTTCGTCGATTTTATTTGTGACCTAAATTTGTTGGGTTCAGTACATGTTTTATGATATTTTGTTTTTTGTAAAGGTCATTCATAAGTAAAATTAGATTTGGTGATTTGTTTTGATGTGTAATTGCTATCATCATTGTGAAATGGATCTAGTTATGTATGATAAATATATGATTTAGTTGTAACATGATACTTCATTTCCATCATGACTACATATAATATTTACATGGCATGTTTGACCTAAGATGTAGACATTATGTTATTTGATATCTATTCTTTTGCATTCAATGAGGGTGCTAAAACAATTTTATCACATTTTGCATGATTTCATAAGTTTCAAGGACATGGACACAAAGAACTCCTTAGTTTATCTAAGAAAAAGTAGTATTTAAAAAATTAGTTCTAATGATATGTGTATGATATGTGTGATGATGCATTAATGTACTTTTTTATTCTTGTTAGTGTATGTTCTTATTTCTAATAACCATTGCAAGTTTCTGACTAAATCTAAAAATTCTAAATCAAATGACATAATTCGTATTTTGATTGTCAACAAAAGAAAGGAAAAAGAGGCATCCATATCTATAAATAGATAAGCATGTTATTTGTTTCTTAGAGGGTAGCTTAAAATAAGAGATTTGGAAATAAGGTAATTGGGAATTCATGCATTGTACTAAGGTTGTGGGTATCAATAATAATCCACATTGTAATAATGGTTCGTGGGTTCCATAATCACTTTACAATGTAAAGTGTTCAATTCTATCACTTTGTTAGCATGTCAATATTTTGGTCCCCACATGTCCGTTGGACAATTAAGATATGAGATAAAAAGTGGAGCCCCCACTTACCCTGAATCTAGTTAGTGTAGTTTTGTTTCATGAACACCTCCAGTTGTGAGTGGCCCAATACTACTTCTGAAATGTATAAATAAATCCCTCCTCTCCTTATTCATGCATTTGTTCATTTGAGGGCCTAGGAGTCAAGAGAGCCAAGATCTCGTATATTCTATTCGATTACACTACCTTAGTAATCTGCAAAATCAAAAGTTGAGTCTTCCTAAGAAAGGATTTACCAAGATGTTACAAGGTTTTATAATTTGATGAAAGAATCACCATGTTTTTATATTATTTTATAATTTAGTGAAATATTCACAAAGATTTTACAATATCTTATAATTTTGTGAAATAATCACCAATATTTTAGAAGATTCTATAACATAATGAAATATTAGTCAAAAACTTATATATACATATTATATTATTGATAAAATAGCCTTCAATTTTTCCTATATATTGGGAGATTCTTCATTTTATTATACATAAAGAGTTCAAAGGTGTTCTTAAAATTATCCATATTCTACGAGGACATCATGATATTAAAATGTTGATATAAATTGTTTTGTTTAATCATTCTTCTTCCCTTTTTTATTTAGATCTTTATCCAAAAATTTATTTATTCCAATGAAGAATTTTCATTATGTTTGAATTTTTTTAATAAAAGAACTTATTTATTTTCTTATATTATTCAATTTGTCAACCTTATTTTTATCAACTCTATCTCCAAACAATTTTATCTATAATTTTTTTAATTAACGACTAGTTTTTATCACAATGATTGAAAAATGTGGAAACATTCATTCACAAATTCTTATTCTTCTTGTTAATGCTTCATATATATTGATTTAAATATAATTTATATTTTTATTATATATTAATAATCTAATTTACTCAACAATTAAATATGTGTTATTGCTAATTTTGATTTTTTCTTTCTAAACACTAATGTTTATTTCACCTTTTATGTATAATCACACACATTTTTTAATAACATTATGGAGTGTCTACTTAATCATTTCAAAATTTTGTAACAATAAAATATTATAAATTTACTTTATAATTTAATGACTAAGAGAAAATTACGATACTATAAGGAGATCATCAATCCTAACTTGGAAAATCAGAACTGTCTCTCAGTAGTAACTAGCTCATGGAGAAAAATTAATATAGCCGAGATTAGAACGAACTCTGATGAACTTCATAAAGAAACAAGGTGTTGTTTTATTCATAATACTCCTTGGACGGAAAGGGTTTTCCATCTGTATGAGCCTATGAGCATTGAGGATAAAAATCACTTTATTTTAAAGTGTCTTGCTTACATGCAGATTAGATCTAAGTTTAATAGTATTTGTTACAATACAAACCTTTATAATCTCCTAACTTGCCAAAACTATAACGAGTTTGCAAAGCTTATTCACAAGCGTTATTAATACACAAACAAGATTTTAAAATAAACCAAGTATTATCCTTCTTAAGGTCCGATAAACCATGGGAAGTTAATCATCATCAACACAAAATTATTAAGTATCTTAATTATATACTATAATAATTATTTCAATTTAATATAGAATTTTTAAATATTTTAATTATATAAAATAATAAAGTGAAATAAAAAGATTTTTTTTTATCATTACTCATATTTTTTTTAAATAATCAATTTCTATTATGATTTAACGTTTCAACCATATAATTTTAATTTCATTTTAACCATATAATTATAACTTCTAATTGTTATTTTTCATATGCATCTCAAATGCATATGGATTTTCTTTTCTTATTATTTTTATAATAATTAAAATATAAATTATATTTATAATTTTTTTCTCATTATATTTTTTTAAATGATGAATTTCTATTATGATTAAACCTTTTAATCATATAATTATAAATATAATTATAATATCATTTTTTTCTTAATTAAACCTTTCAACCATATACTTATAATTAGACTTATAATTTCTGTTTTTTCTTGATTCAACCTTTCAACCATATAATTATAATTTATAATTATCTTTTCGTAAATTTATATAAATTTTTATTTTTATTTTATTTTTATAATAATTAAAAATATAAATTAAATATTTGTATATATATTTTTATGAATATTATTTTTTATTTTTAACTTCTATTATACAGTAATTACTTTATATCAAAATCATTTTAACTTATATTTTAATTTAAAATACAAAATTTATTCACATTACCCATTTATTTTTATGTTCACATGTTATCAATTTAATTTTGAAATATTTAAGATATTAATATAATCATTATCTGATAATGATAATGTAGGGTTATAATGGTCACTTCAAATCTAAAATGTTCACTTCGTTTTTTCTACTTAATAAAGTATTGTCATGAGATGTTATGCAAAGGAAACACACATCTTTTTATTTAAGGTCAACATATAATATTTTTATTATTAATATTTAATACTATTTATGGCCAACATATAATATTTTTTATTTTGTTAGGAAAGAAGATTACAACATCTCCCCATACATGGTTTTAAAACCATGTGCAAGGCCCTCCTAAAACCATGTGGCATCATTATGAGCATACAAGTGAGCAAATGTATCATGAACAAATGTATTATTGTGAGTGTAACGAACCAGAATTCCCATGCTCTCTGTCCTACATTCTGGTAAAAAAATTGTCAATATAAAATTTATTTTTTACTGTATTATTACTTAATTCAATAATCTCTAAAATTATAAAAAAAACATCCAGGTACCCAGTCTTGTTTTATTAACCTTATATTAAATATAATAATATCATTTATAATTATTAGCCTTGTAATAAGTATGGAAAGATACATCTCACACACTCTACACGGTCATGGTTCCATAAGAAATAAATTGGAAAGATTATATATATATATATATATATATATATATATATATATTTATTTATATTTATATAAACCTATTCTTAAAATAGAATATGCCAATGTGCAGTTACCTCTGTAAAGTGGAAGTAAAGCAGTAGTAAAAAATACAATATGCTAATGTGCAGCTATCTCTATAAAGTGGAAGTCAATATGAAAATTTGCTTGTCATTCTTTGTAATACACTTCCTATTATATTTGAATGATCCGTGTCCATTAAAATGTGGACTTACGGATATTTCATGCCTTCATCCCAATCAATATGGTTATCCTTTGCAGGAGAGAGGGAATCTTTTGAATCCACATCTGCCCACTAATGAAGCTCAAAACAGTTTGGCCTGTGTGGGAGGGAGGTTGTGCGACCACGTATATGCAAAGTGCCGCTCTCAAACACAGCTCGCCTTCACATACATATTAAAATATATATTTATATATATTTCAAAATATATATATATATATATATATATTAAATTTTACAATTTAAAATTATTTGCTAGACAATTTAAAATTTTTACTTATTGGGTTTACTGTACCTATAGCAGTGGCTGTTGCTATTGTTGGATCAAGGTAGCTAGCTGATTCCTCGTGTTTATTATGATGTAGTTTGTGATACTTCTTGCTATTTATGTAGTTTTTTTTTTCTTTCTAATTTTCTATTTTTTTTATAGTCGACATAACGTTACAAGATCTCCCCCATAACGTTAGGTAACGTTACAAGATCTACTCCATACTGGGCTGTAAAACGCCTCTTGGCGCAATTATTGTTAAATGTTTTTATTCTAAGATAGTTTGGTTTAAAATTAAGAAGATATTAAACACTTGGAATTTAAATGAATCATTGTGCCGAGAGGCACACTACATCCCAATATGAGGGAGATCTTGCAACTTTATCTTGTAACGTGTGTCGATATTATGTAGGCCAAAAATAATGTTGTTGAGTATGAGCGAGATGTTGTAACTTTTGTTACTAACAAAATAATAAAAACTAAAAATTTTAATTATCTTCCCAAATAAATGTCGGCAACAAAAACAACCTAATATGGGGGAGATGTTGTAACGTTCCTACTTAACAAAACAATAAAAAATAAAAAATTTAATTATCCACAAAAAAAATGTTAGTAAAAAACACAACACAACATGGGGGAGACGTTCTAATGTTCCTACCTAGCAAAATAATTAATAAAAAATTAAAAAATGAATTATCTACAAGAAAAAATGTTGGCATTGCACATGGTTTTAAAACCATGTGCAAGGCCTCCTAAACAACCCATGGTTTTATTGTATATGGTTTAGGAGGGACTTGTTGGTTGTGGAGCCTAATCTTCTAGATCCAAAGATATTATTTAGTTGTGTTTGTACCCAGGTGTACTGTACACTCATTCCCCCTGCCTTGGGATTCGGGGCAGCACCTCGAAAAAAGGAGTTTGGGGGCAATGTCGTCGAGACACGAGAGATCAAGGGCATGGGGGTTCAGGGGTGGAGCCCCCGAAAAAACTTTTTGGGATGTGTTCGCCAACAGTATTGCGGACCCATGGTATTTAGTTAATCCTGGAATTTTCCCATTGTATTTCCCCTATAAAAGAAAGCATTGTAAAATGACTAAGTATGGCATTGTATTGTATTGGAAGAGAGACTGTGAGAGCGTGAAGAGGAAGTGCAGTGGTTTTGTTGCAGGTGTATCCCTTCATCTTTCTAGACTGTAATAAAAAGACTGCCAATTTTTTTGTGGACGTAGCCCATCGTTTGGGTGAACCACGTTATATCTGTGTCTCTTTGTAATGTTTTAATGTGTTTTGCATCTTGTTTATTGATTTAAATGTATATTTGTTATTGTTATGCGGTCTTGTTTTCTAATAGGCCTTGCAAATGGTTTTAATACCATGTGCAAGGCCTCCTAAACAACCCATGGTTTTACGAGGGTTATATTAAATATTAATAATAAAAATATTATATGTAGAGCTTAAATAAAAAGATGTGGGTGTGCGCACAAATATGGTTCCACATTTTAGTTCCACTTTAGAAATTGAAAACGCCCATACGAAATTTAAATCTATAATGAATATGCGACCACACCTTTCCATAGACTGGTGCATGGAACCTGTTAGAATATAATCCGTCGGGATTATATATTGTGTAAATAAATAAATAAATCTGAATAATTATGTAGGAAGCCGAAAAGGCTGGGCGGAAGGTGAAACACAACCGTCATATGCATTGTATAAATATAAGCATTAGCAAAGGAATAATATGGAATCGGGAGTTATACCTAACAAGTGGTATCAGCAAGAGAGGTAGAGGAAGAAGAAACTTCAGAGGCAGAGGGGGCAGAGACAACTTCAGCAGAAGATCAGATCTGCAGTGCAAGCGTTGTGGAAAGACTGGGAACACATCAGATCAGTGTTGGGATTCGTGGGACTCCATCAAAGACAAACAGAACCAAAAGAAAGATGACCAAGATTCTAGTAAATCTTCTGATTCTTGTATTGTTGCACATTGTAATCTTGGAATTAATGAAATGACTTCACTTTCATCTTACAAAGATTGTTGGCTGCTTGATACTGGTGCAACATCACACATGACATTTAAAAAAGATTGTTTTGAAGAACCTAATGAAACAATAGATGGCATAGTTTACTTTGCAGATAAGTCAAGTCTTAAACCAAAGGGAATGGGCACCATTCAACTGAAGATGCCTGGATTCCCTGATTTCTTGTTGAAGAACGTTCTCCATCTTCCAGAGTTGCAGAGAAGCCTGATGTCCATGGTGGAGATTCGACAGCAAGGCCATTCCATCCACATGTTTGATGGAATTGTTGAAATAAGAAAGTCCTCTCACAACCAAGTCATCATGAATTGATATGAAGATGGGAAGTTGCTGAAGCTAAAGGGTTCATCTGCAAGAGTTCAGAACTATGCCTACCTCTCTCAGCATGGAGAAGGTAAATTGTCATCTAGTTCATTGTGGCATGCAATATTTGGTCATCTAAATTATAACAGTCTTCGTTTGTTGAGAAATAATGGTGTATTTGGTTTTCCCACCATTCCCAAAGAGAAGAACAAATGTGATGCATGTATATTAGGGAAACATAGTAAGCTGCCATTCCATGAATCTAATTTCAGAGCAAGTAGGAAATTAGAATTAGTACATTCTGATTCATGTGGCCCAATGCCAACTCCTTCAGCAAATGGGAATAAGTATTTTATGACATTTGTTGATGACTACTCAAGAATGTGTTGGATTTATTGTTTAAAGACAAAATCAAAAGCATTTCAAACATTCAAAGACTTTCATACATTGATAGAAAAACAAGCACAATCAAAAATTGGTACACTTCGTACTGATAATGGAAACTTGAATACACTTCAAATGCTTTTGAAGATTATCTTTGTCAACATGGAATTGCACATCAGAATACCGTTCCCTACAATCCTCAACAAAACGGTGTAGCAGAAAGAATGGATAGAACCATAATGAATATGGTTCGCTCAATGATGTTTTTCAAGAATGTAAAACTAATGTTTTGGGGTGATGCAGTAAAATGTACAGCATATTTGAGAAACAGAAGTCCCTCAAATGCGCTTGATAACAAGACTCCACATGAAATGTGGTTTGGCCATCTCCCTTCAATCAGGCATCTCAGAGTTTTTGGTTCCACCTGTTATGCCTTGATTCCAAAGGAGCAAAGAAACAAGCTTGGTGCTCGAAGCAAAAAATGCATTTTCCTGGGGTACGAAGAATACTCCAAGGCATACCGTCTATATGATGAGGTAAACAAGAAGTTTGTTATTTCCAGAGATGTCATTTTTCTTGAAACTAATAAAATGACCAGTCCATTGAGAGACAACTTAATCATTTGGAAAGTTATCCTCATTCAAAGACATATTCTGAAAATGAATATGAAATTCCAAACCTTGAAGGGGGGATTCCTATTATGGATCAACCTTTGGAATTTCCATATGAAGCACCAACTCCCCCGCATGAAGAAGTTCCTGCTACTTCACTTGAACAAGAGGTTCAACTGGATGATGTGATTGAGAGAATTGAAAGACTCTCAATCAATGATGAAGCACCACCAGCTGATCAACCAGGACCATCACGGAAGATTCCTAAATGTGCCACAAAGACACTTGAAAGTGTCCATCCAGATAAAGTTGGAAAGACGGGAACGAGAAGTTCAAAAAGACATGAATATGGAGGAGGGGCAGATAATTCAGGTGATGACATGGATGTATCATTTGATTGTGAATTTAATTTATCTGCTAACTTTGAACCAACTTCCTTCGAAGAAGCTTCTACTCGAGTTGAGTGGAAAGAAGCTATGCAGAATGAGTATGATGCACTCATAAAGAATGGAACTTGGAAGCTGGTTGACCCTCCAGTTGGAACCAAACCAATTGGCTGCAAGTGGGTGTACAAGAACAAATACAGATCAGATGGCTCACTTGACAAGCACAAAGCGAGGCTTGTAGCAAAAGGCTATGCACAGAAGGAAGGAATTGACTATGAAGAAAATTTCTCTCCTATAGCAAAATGGGCTACCATCCGTACCTTACTCTCTTTAGCTGCTCAGAAAGGGTGGAAAGTTCATCAGATGGATGTGAAGACTGCTTTCTTGAATGGAGACTTGAAAGAGAATGTCTTCATGTCTCAGCCAGAAGGCTTTGTTGTGAAAGGAAAAGAACAAAAGGTATGCAAGCTTGTCAAATCCTTGTATGGCCTAAAACAAGCACCTCGCGCATGGTATGAAAACTTAACCGAGCATCTTTTGAAGTTAAATTTCGAACATTTTGATCTTGATGATGCAACACTGTTTATAAAGAAAGTTGGAAGATCTGTTGTGTATCTTGTGGTGTATGTAGATGATCTTTTGATGACATGGAACAATGAGCGCTATATAGCATCCATAAAGAAAAATTTGAAAAAGATCTTTGAAATGACAGATATGGGACATCTCCACTATTACTTAGGAATTGAAGTCACTCAACATCCTAAGTACATATTCCTATCTCAGAAGAAATATATTGGAGAACTACTAAATAAATTTTGCATGACAGAATGCAACCCTATCTCTACTCCAATGGAGCAGAAAATGAAGCTCACATCAAGCGAAGGAAAAGAATTTGAAGATGCGACCAAGTATCAACAACTTGTAGGGAGTCTTATCTACCTTACAACAACTAGACCAGATATTTCTTATGTTGTTGGCATACTTTCAAGGTTCATGCATAAACCTTGTGAAGGACACTGGTTAGCTGCAAAGAGGGTTCTAAGATACTTGAAGGGGACTCAAGACGTTGGACTCAAGTACTCTAAAGTGGATGAATTAAAACTTATTGGGTACTCAGACTCATATTTTGATGGCGATAAGGAGACAGGAGTATCAACTTCTGGATACACTATGAGTCTTGGATCAGCAGTTGTCTCATGGAGATCACGCAAACAGTCAGTTCCAGCAGATTCAACAACAGAAGAAGAATATGTGGCTGCAGCTGAAGCTACGAAAGAAATAGTATGGCTCAGGAAGATACTTGAAGATTTGCAACAAAAACAAGAGAACTCCACTCCATTATTGGTCGACAATACTTCTACAATCAAGCTGGCTAAGAATCCTAGATTTCATGATCGAACCAAACACATCAACACAAAGTATCATTTGGTTCGACATCATGTAGAGGCCAAGACAGTCCATCTTCAACATTGTTCCACAAATGATCAAATTGCAGACATCTTCAGCAAAGCACTTGGACGAGAAAAGTTTGAAAGATTCAGAAACATGCTCAGACATACGAACACCCCTTCAGATTAAGAGGGGGATTGTTAGAATATAATCCATCAGGATTATATATTGTGTAAATAAATAAATAAATCTGAATAATTATGTAGGAAGCCGAAAAGGCTGGGCGGAAGGTGAAACACAACCGTCATATGCATTGTATAAATATAAGCATTAGCAAAGGAATAATATGGAATCGGGAGTTATACCTAATAGAACCAAATGTGAAATCCAATTGGATGGATCATCGGTACATGGTCTTCAATGAAGACCCTCATGGGAATAGAGACATCTCATTCTATTTCTTGAGGAAGTTGTATGCGAAATTTATCTTGGGGAAACATGTGAACTATTTTCATATTTTATATTTCCATTGTGCGGGTCATGGGATGCCCCAAGATAGGGAAGGGGATAGGACTGATCCTAACCATGTGCTATGCCCTCCACACACACCAAAACCCCTTGGGTATATCCTCCTGTGGGTCTGGTGATTGATGATACATAGGACTCCTTATTTGACTTGGCATATACATTGCTTCAACATGGGACTATTGTCCAAGGAAATGCAGGCCAAGGGGTTGGTACTTCTGAGGTTGCCCCATCGCACACTCAAGATCCACTTACTAGGTCTTCAGAACGTACTAGAGCTACAAATCATACTGGAAACATAAAGGGTTTAGAGCGTCATGTTATTCCACACCCTTGCATAACGTGTGTAAGAATATGATATGAGCTTCCTTCAGAGTTCGGGGTTGATGGATTACTTCAATACGTATGTAAAACTCATTCTTTACATATTATATTTTGTTTTATATCAGAGTTTTCAATTGTTTTGTAATTTATTTCTATTTATTTATCTAATAATTTATGTGAACAAATTTTAGCTGGTGTCCCATGACACCCTAGATTGGCATAGTCCAGTGGCTGATGTTGATGACATTGATGCAACGGTCAATGTTGCATATGGTTGTGGTTCTTCATCATTATCTCTATTTTTTTTTTTTATTTGTCGTCGTTATTTACATATTTATATTAGAGATTGCAACATTCAATACATCCTAATCTGGATACAATATGTTTAATGCAGGGTGGGAACGATGCATTTGTAGAATCCCAGGCACGTCTCTCGTAGGTAGAGGAATATTCCCAAACACATTTATTATTTTAATTATGCTTTTAATGATTCAACATGTATTTTTTTAATTATTAGAAATTTGATAATTCTATATTTATGTTTTGTTACGTAGCATGATATGTATGCTATCCGAACGATATTTTTGATTGATTCATATGCCCATCCATCTAGGACATTCAAATTTAGTTCACCCTCTGATAACCCACTTCCTCACCTTACACAGTTATATGTAGTATAGTTTAATTTGTACATGCAAGTATGTCTCGCTTTCATTGAAAAATTCATTGTCAGTCCATGTAGTGTACATCTTGTTTTCTTTGTATTTGTTGACATTGGCATATGTTACTTTATGCAAGCACCTAGTGAGGCAGTGGTGCTTGAAGAGCACCAAATCCAAGTTGTTGGCTACCCACCTCTCCCCCCAGGTACATATATGTTTCTCTTAAGTTTGAAAAAATCATTTTTCGTCGATGTAGTATATGTCTTGTTTTCTTTGTATTATCTAACATTGAGATATGTTACTTTATGCAAGTGTCTAGTGAGGCAGTGCTTCTTGAAGAGAACCAAATAATTTTTTTTTGTGACCCACCTCTGCTCCTGCCCCCCCCCCCCCCCCCCCCAAGGTATGTGTATGTCTCACTTTGTTTGAAAAAACCATTGTTTGTCCATGTAGTATATGTCTCATTTTCTTTGTATTTGCTGACATTGACATATGTTACTTTATGCAAGAATTTAGTGAGGCAATAGTACTTAAAGAGCACCAAATATAGGTTGTTGGTGACCCACCTCTCCCCCCCAAAGGTACATGTATGTTTCACTTTCTTTGAAAAAATCATTTTCCATCCATGTAGTATATGTCTTGTTTTCTTTGTATTATCGGACATTGACATATTTTATTTTATGTAGAAATCTAGTGAGGAAACAGTGCCTGAAGAGCACCAAATAGATGTTTTTAGTGACCCACCTATGACCCCCCACCAGGTACGTGTATGTCTTGTTTTTTTTAATTCTTCTTTTAATTATTCAATGTACTTTTTAATTATTTGAATTTGTCTAATTTTATCTTTATGTTATTATACATAGGAACCTATGTTTGATACAGATTTCCATCAAGCAGCCTTTCTCACTAATACATATGCCAATCCTTTTATCCTGGTGTCAGTTGTTCCAACCACTGGTTACACACCTATTCACATCCCCTGGGTATATTTATATATCGCTTAGCTTGTATCTATGTCTCCCCAACTGTACCTCCATGTAGTATAGTTGTTTTTGTACATGAAAGTATATTTTTCCTTGTTTCCCCCATTGATATGCTAACATTGACATATATAATATTTTATGAAGCTTGATAGTGAGTGCGAGGTGCTTGAAGAGCACCCAATCGGGGTCATCACTCACCCACCTGTCCCCCCCAAGTACATGTATGTCTCGCTTTCTTTGAAAAATCCATTATTACACCATGTAGTATAGTTTTATTTGTACATGCAAGTATCTTTTTGGTGCACCCATTGATTTACTGAAATTGACATATAGATTATTTTATGCATCACGATAGTGAACAAGTGGTGCTTGAAGAGCACCCAATCAAGGTTGCTTCTAGTGAGGCACCATAACTTACACCACAACCCGCCATAACTTACTCACGGACAGTAAGTAAAAATGTTATATTGGTTTGGAATTTGAACAAATGTACATAGAATTTTTATAGGTTTGTAAACTAACTTACAAATTTTTGTTTTTGCAGTCTCCAAAAATGAGATATGTCCCTCTTGTTCAGCGTTGGGTCACCACTGAGCAGCCGAGAAAGAAAGATAGACTTCTCACAAGCCACTGATAGTAGCAGTGAAAGGGGGGATAAATAGAATTAATGTATAGGGGGGATATATACATGTAATGTTTTGTTTGTATACACACAGATGTATAGTATGATCCACTATTTTGTATTATTTCCATGGCATGTCATTTTTGAAAACATTATATGTAGATATAATATAGGGCAAGGTTCAAATTTATATATATGGTTGACTTGATTTTGGAACATGATATTTATTATATTCCTTTCAGATATTTTTAACTATGTTGTTCATTAAGTATGTGTTTAATTAAAATGATAATGTGTGGTTCACCTATGTCATATTATGATATGATAGACCTTATCATGACATATCCTAGTAACTATTTGAATATATCCAATACTTCAAGGAAGAATGTATGAATCATCCAACTAAGATCAAGTAACCATTAAGTAATCCATGGGATATAATCACTAGACACCACATCATAATTTGTTCAAGACATCCTACAAAGATAATAAAAACTCTATACAATACCAAGACAAGTGAATTGTATCTATGAAAATCGGAAATATATATAACTTCAGAAATCCATCCTTAATGAAATACCAAGACCATGGTTCAATTAACAACCCATGTAGGGATATCGTCAACTTTTTAACATCATAACCTCTATCACTCACCTTAAAACCTTTCACAATCGACACTCAAACATGAGCTAGGTTAAGTCACTCTTTCTAAGCCCAATTTTCAAGAATGAGTATCCTAAAGGTAAATTCCCTCTACCTAAGAAATTCCATGGAATGTACAAGTTCCACTTCATCAACAAGAAATATATAAATGCCACCATTCTATCAACAAACTACAATCATTTATGGTGTAGTATTTTCCTTCAAATGGAACTTTATACTATACATATAGTATTGTTGATTCGCCTCTTAAACTTCTCTAAAAATTATCCTAACTATCCTCTTTACAATTCTAATATATACCTTTAACTACCCTAAACATACACTACCTAAATTCTTTTTGGTTGAAAATAATAAGTCATAAATGAGCTACCTAAACCTCATCATTACCCTCTCATCTCATGTCCTAAACCATCCTAGACTACCCTAGAACCTTACCCTACCATCTTCACCTCAAACTACAAATTTTGAGTTTAAATCATTTATTTACTGCAACATTTTAAACAAAATCTGAATTTTGTTAAAATGATTATTGCTTATTATGAAGGTGCATTGATTGGACATAAAGGGTAAATCATAATTCCATCAAATATCATACATTGCTACTTGAAACTTGCTACAAAACACATACAAATCTGAACTCTATACTAATAATTTCAATTGACATTGGGATTAAATTTTTCACACAAGTATCTTCATTTTTCCTTATTCATTTTTTTTCATGTATGTGCATATTCTAGGTATATAGAATTTTGGTTTCTACTTAAATGATACTAACCAATCTAATTATCTAAACCTAAAGAGGTCATAAAACCCTATTTCGATCTCATAACTTGTGAACCCTATTTATAACATGCAATTTGTAGTTCATGAAACCCTAGTTGGTTTTCAATTTGTAAGTGTAGCCTAGGGCTATATGTCGTTTTAGTTTCTAATTTAATGAAAATAACATAGCCTCTAATATTTATACTCGTGTATTTCTATCATTCATGAAACCTTAGTTGGTTTTTCTTGTAATTCATGTACATGTGTTTCTACTTCTAAGTAATGCATGCATGTGAACTTCCACTTGTGATCCATGTTCAACCCTATTCATCTTGTTTCATGTATGTGCATAGCCTAGGTATATGGACTTTTCATTTCTACTTAAATGATACTAACCAATCTAATGATCTAAACCTAAATAGGTCATAAAACCCTAGCTCCATCTCATGACTTGTGAATGCTAATTATAGCATGCAATTTGTAGTTCATGGAACCGTAGTTGGTTTTCAAGTTCTAAGCATAGCCTAGGGCTATATGGCCTTTTGGTTTCTACTTTAATTAAAATAACATAGCCTCTCATCTCTATACTCATAGATTTCTTATAATTCATTAAACCTTCCTTTGTTTTTCTTGTAATTCATGTACATGTGTTTCTACTTCTAAGTCATGCATGCATCTGAACTTCCACTAGTGATTCCTATTCAACCCTATTCATTTTGTTTCATGTATGTGAATAGCCTAGGTATATGAGATTTCTGTTTCTACTTAAATGATACTAACCAATCTAATGATCTAAAACTAAATAGATCATAAAACCCTAGTTCCATCTCATAACTTGTGAACCCTAGTTATAGCATGCAATTTGTAGTTTATGAAACCTTAGTTGGTTTTCAATTTTTAAGTGTATCATAGGGCTATATGACCTTTTTATTTCTATTCTAATGAAAATAACATAGCCTCTGATATCTATACTCACATATTTCTTATAATTCATGACAACTTAGTTGGTTTTGCTTGTAATTCATGTACATGTGTTTCTACTTCTAAGTCATGCATGCATGTGAACTCCCACTTGTGATCCATGTTCAACCCTAGTCATTTTTTTCATGTATATTCATAGCCTAGGTATATGGCATTTTGGTTTCTACTTGAATTATACTAACAAATCTAATGATCTAAACCTAAATAGGTAATAAAACCCTAGTTCCATCTCATAACTTATGAACCCTAGTTATAGCAAGAAATTTGTAGTTCATGAAACCCTAGTTGGTTTTCAATTTGTAAGTGTATCCTATGGCTAGATATCCTTTTGGTTTATACTTTAATGAAAATAGCATAGCCTCTCATCTCTACACTCATGGATTTCTTATAATTCATGAAACCTTTGTTAGTTTTGCTTGTAACTCATGTACATGTGTTTCTACTTCTAAGTCATTCATGCATCTGAACTTCCACTTGTGATCCATGTTCAACCCTATTCATTTCATTTCATGTATGTGCATAGCCTAAGCATATGGAAATGTGGTTTCTACTTAAATTACAATAACGAAAGTAATGATCTAAACCTAAAGAGGTCATAAAACCCTAGTTCCATCTCATAACTTGTGAACCCTAGTTGTAGAATGCAATTTGTAGTTCATGAAACCCTAGTTGGTTTTCAATTTGTAAATCTAGCCTAGGGTTATATGGCCTTTTGGTTTCTACTTTAATGAAAATAACATAGCCTCTCATCTCTATACTCATGGATTTATTATAATTCATGAAACCTTAGTTTGTTTTGCTTGTAATTCATGTACATGTGTTTCTACTTCTAAGTCATGCATGCATGTGAACTTCTACTTGAGATCCATGTTTAACACTATTCATTTTGTTTCATGTATGTGCATAGGCTAGGTATATGGACTTTTTGTTTCTACTTAAATGATACTAACCAATCTAATGATCTAAACCTAAAGACGTCATAAAACCCTACTTCCATCTCATAACTTGTGAGCCCTAGTTATAACATGCAATTTATAGTTCATGAAACCCCAGTTGGTTTTCAATTTGTAAGTGTAGCGCCCTAGGGATATATGGCATTTTGGTTTCTAATTTAATTAAAATAACATATCCTCTCATCCCTATACTCATGGATTTCTTATAATTCATGAAACCTTAGTTGGTTTTGCTTGTAATTCATATACATGTGTTTCTACTTCTAAGTCATGCATGCATGTAAAATTCCACTTGTGATCCATGTTCAACCCTATTCCTTTTGTTTCATGTATGTGCATAGCCTAGGTTTATGGAATTTTTGTTTCTACTTAAATGATACTAACAAATATAATGATCTAAACCTAAAGAGTTCATAAAACCCTAGTTCCATCTCATAACTCGTGAACCCTAGTTATAGTATCAAATTTGTAGTTCATGAAACCCTAGTTTGTTTTCAATTTGTAAGTGTATCCTAGGGCTATATGTCCTTTTGGTTTCTAATTAAATGATACTAACTAATATAATTTGACCTTCAAACCTAAAGAGTTCATAATACCCTAGTTTGTAGTTCCATGTCTCAATTTGTGAACCATAGTTTTATTATGTGGGTTGTTGATTTATACTTTAGTACAAGAATAATATAGCCTGTGATATCTAGACACATAGTGTTTTCCTAATGCTATAACATGTGTTTTCTTAGTGATCTCTAGACACATTGTGCCATGAAAACATGAGGGGGAGGGACACCTAGAGGTAATGGCATGTGAGGAGACGAATGGAGTAAATAGTTCGTCGATCCAACCTTAGTTTTCCAAGTTATATTGAGTTGAAACTTGCATGGAAATGTCGTTCAGAGACACTTGGTGACTTTCGTTCTAGAAGCGAAGAACAAAATGGAGCAGAAAAATTGCATGTCGTTGGCTCCTACAAGGTTGTATGGGAAAGTCCTATATGGGAATCCTACCAACACAGGAACGGTCGATGTTTTTGCAGAGTTGACCCACCAATGCAAGAGTTGCATTGAAGGAAACTAAGAAAAACTCTTGTTACAAAATCAATGCACAATGAAGTCATTGGGCCATAAAAACATGAGGGAGAGGGCCACCTAGAGGTAATTGCATTCTAGGAGACCAACGGATTTGATGGTGTGTCGATGCGACATCAGGTTTCCAAGTTGAAATTCACATGAAAATGTCATTCAGGAACACTTGGTAACTTTTGGTTCAGGAACGAAAAACCAAATGAAACATCAAAATTGCATGTTATTGGATCCTGCAACTCTATAAGGGAAAGGCCGATATGGGAACCCTACAAACACAGGCATGATCGAGGGTTTTGCAAAATTGACCCACCAATGCATGAGTTGCATTGAAGGAAACTGAGCAAACCCCTAGTTTACAAAATCAATGCACAATGAAGTCATTGGGCCATGAAAATGCGAGGGAGAGGGCCACCTAGAGGTAATCACATGCTAGGAGACCAATGGAGTCGACGGTTAGCCGATATCAGGTCTGGTTTCTGAGTTATGTTGAGTTGAAATTTGCATGAAAATGTTGTTTAGGGACAGGCTTGGTGACTTTCAGTCCAAGAGAGAAAAACCAAATGGAGCAGTAAAATTGCATGGCATTGGCAAGTGCAAGTCTATATGGGAAAGAATGATATGGGAACCTGACCAACACAAGAACGGTTGATGGTTTTGCATATTTGATCCACCAATGAAAGATTGCAAGAGTTGACCCAACAATGTAATTAAATTTACATTAATATAAGAAACATGAAAAAAATTAAATTGCAACAACTCGAGAGCATGTTATTTTCTTATTTCTATTTGTTGGTGTCTAAAGACAACAGGTTGTTCTCGGTGCCTCCAATGTGTCATAGATCGTGTTTGTATCCTAGGCACATGAAAGGATAAACATTAGTACTCTCATAAGAAAATAAAGAGAACCCAATGAAAGTGTGCAAACATTATTTGTAGATAACTCACCTGAGGTTGTAGGATCATGTTTATAGTGTCCAGTATCCTCTAAATAGTATTATGTATGTGAATGGTATCTGTAAATCACAGGTTTATTACATTGGGAATAAAATAAGGCTAAATAATTGAAACTGTGCTTCAGTACGCACTTTAAAGTTTAAATAATGTACCTGACAATCTAGCCATATTGCACAATATTGTAACACCTCACAATGCACTTACTTGAGTAGGCCATCTGGATCATATCTGCTGCCGATGGTGTCCAAGAATATTTCGTGCTCTATATGAGGTAGCAAGTATCATACATGTGACCTATTTTTGTTTGAAAATGTGTGTAGCTTGATTTTTATACCAACTACGATGTTGGTGAAGTGGTATACAATAGCTCCTGGTCTATAATCCTCATATACGTATGCACCCTTCCTTTTTTGTTGTGTCGCTAGTGTCAAGTAATCCCCTTCTATAACCATCGATCCAATTTGGAATTTAATATTTTCATCATCTGTAACATGTTCGAGAATTGTTTGTTTCCCCTCTAAGTAACATGCCAACCAATAGGCAAAACCCCATTCATTGTTTTTTGGGGAAACCACTGCATATATCTTACCTGTGAAAGGAAATAGGTCGAGTTAACAATACATTTTTTAAATAAGTTCTTGCATGTAACATAAATTAAATTTCTTTCAATGTAAAGGCTTGTAGTCATTTAGGTACTGCTAATTTACTTTTTTGTACTTTCTTGTATGAGATACGATATATGATCATAGTCTGTAGAAATATGTGTTTGATCATCTTCCAAATGGTCCATTTCATGAACCCCCTTCTAATATGTGCCAAGTGTCACTCGATCTCATGTATCAACTATATTAGTATACTCACAATCATCCCATTCATTGATTCTATAGGAACTGCAAAAGAAAGCTTCCAATCTTGTCCAAAGTTGTAGGGTTGAGTTGTCCAAGATTCTAATTGAATGAAACGGTCGAGTTCCATGCACTATTTTCACCTGATGTGTTTGGGATCGGTCCACATTTGTCACCTCCCAGAATCTTCTCTACACTAGGTGTTTCCTGGTTGCTTGTTCTCCCATCACAAATGCACACTATTTCATTATAGATGCAGCGTCTCGAAGGAGAGCACCTGTAAAATTCATCTCTTCCCTTCAAAGGGAAGTTTTTATGCATGCACCAGCACCATCAGGCTCTCCTTTTCCATGACCAGTTTCAAAGTAGCTCCATATTTGTGGCACCTTGTATTTTATGTGAAACAAACAAAACCATTTAAATACACGTGCATTCTTGAACTATCCAACAAAACCACCTGACCAAATCAAATGACGATAAAATGGTATGTCCATAGCTATCACATGATCATATAATAATTTAAAGCAATGTTGCACGTAATGGATGTCATGGTTCTGATCGTCACTTATGTAGAAGTGAATTTATCTCAGTATCACATGTTTCTCTTCATTTCTATATGGTCCATGTTGATACATGATATGGACCATTATGCTCACGTGATCTAAGTGATAGTATTGACTTTTTATTTCATTTTGTGGTTATAGGGTGTAATTTTCCACAAATTAGACCAGTGATACTATTGTTTCAAGAGGGAAGGTGTCCCGACATATTCTGAATTGCTCATCTTTCCACTATTCCATATCGACATGTTGAATGTACTGTTGTATCTTTCCACAAAACTCTGAAATAAAATCACATACTTGCACCTAGTGTAAAAAAGTAAACAGTGCTATAAAACAACATAAAAATATTTACATGAATATTAATATGTCAATATTTAACAATGTTATAAAACAACATAAACAATGTACACTCAGTTAAATGAATATTATTCATGTATATGTGATATAATGCATGCCTGTTTTATCGCATATGTGATATACATACAGTGTTTTTTACTTAACGGGAATTTTTCCTTACGTGATCACTAAATCACATATGTGATCTAGTTAATATCAAATATTGAAACCTGATATCCTTATAATGGAACCCATACCCATGGTTAAGACCTTGAGACCTATTGTCATTGCACATAACCTCATAATGGAACCCATACCCAACCTAGAGGCCAAATATCCCATTTAGAAGGAATGTGTGGTAATTAAAGGACTCATTTATATCTCATGAACCATAAAATATTCATTTAGGCCCTAAGACACTACGTTTTCTTCCATGACATTTCTAAAAGTACCAAACCTTATAATGACACCCTTATCCCATTTCGACTCCATTTATAGGGATTTTCGTAGTCTTGAACCTTGTGATTTGTCCATGAACCATAAAAACATCCTTTAATCCATAGAAGAATCAATTTATCCTCGGACCATTGTAGTGTCTTCATAACTATCTCTTGTTTGGAAATATTCATAATGGTTCCTATATGACCATGGTCAATGCCTTGAGAACAATGTTCAATGCATAAAATAGTCGAATGGCACATATATCCCATATTAAGCCTACATATCCCCTGTAAAGGGCATGTGTAGTGGTTTAAGACTTGTTCTTGTTACTCTTTTGTCCCATTACCATGGCTAAGACCTTGAGACCCATCCTTAGTGCATAAAACCTCATAATGACACCCATATCCCACGAAAGGCCAAATATTCCATCTATAAGGCATGTGTGTTTATTTAGGGACTCGTTGTCTTCTCTTCCATGACTATAGTCAATGTCCAGAGATCCATCCCAACTCCCATCCAAAGCCCTATAATGGAACCCTTATCACATTATAATACCATTTATACTCCCAATATTCCATCCAGAGGGTCTATGGGGTGGCTCATGGCCCAACATTACATTGGTTAAGAGGGGGAGGGCAGTCAAAGGAGAGAGAGGAAGGTGTAGAAGGAATCAAGGGAGGGAGGTATGGGTGTTATAGCTGATTTTACCACACATGGTTGATCAAATATTTATGGCCTTCTTTGTCCCTCTATAAACTCTTTAGACCCCATGGACTTGTATTATACTTTGATGTCCCTATATCATCCATAAAAAACACATGTTTATTGTTGTACATGATTTTTAAGGCTATACTCGCGTGTACACATGACTTTTGACCTCAAACCCATGTACATCAGGATGTGTGCATAAGTCCAAATACTTTTGTATTTTTCCTCATATGATTATGAATATCCTAATTCTTGGCCTTCCATATGACTTGAGAATGCTCGGATTTGACCCTCCATTACCTCATTGGAGTTTTATATAAGGAACCCCTTGGGTACATTGAAGAGGAGGAATTGAATAGTAAAGAAACTATATTCCATTGTTGCCTCAACTTTTCTTATACTTGAGTCTGCATCCCTTTGTCCCTTTGGATCACTTTGTGTTCTTCCCAAACTTACCTTTCCTTGTGATATTGCTATGGAGAGATGGAAGATTGAGGTGATGGAGGCCCAGGTGGAGGACTCAGTTTCTCCTGTTCGCAGAAGTGCGGACACAGGTTGTCACTATTTTATCTCTGATTTTATCAATAAAAATGTCTTTTCTTGTCCAATTTATGTGCATTTGAATATAAATATTGAATCCATGGAGGTATTTAATTTCTTACACATTATTGTATATATATATATATATATATATATATATATATGCCATAGTAGGTCTAACATATTATTATAGAGCATGTGATGCTAGGAATTTTGCACCTTCTATAGATAGAATTTGTTCCTCTGGTTTGAATGTTTCATATCCAGAACAAATGGTTCACAATAAGGTTGGAAGACTTTCCCTAGAAGCTATAAACACTTGGAATGCAATATTTGATGGAGTGATGTGGTTCTTCTCTTATAACAAAAGGTCTCCAAGAAAATACTCACAAAAACACATCAAACAAAAAAGAGATCAAAGATACCAGAACATCATCTATAGATCTATGGCAGTGACTAAGGAATCCTACAATAACATGTAAGACTATAACATAACAAGTATATGGGAAAGGAACCGACTTTACATTAATAATTTGAAGAAATATTTTACAATGTATGCCTTAGTGTTGATATGCTCTCTGACAAAACTAACATCTTGTCCCCTACAGATCCAACTTGTTCCCTCGATATCTATTGAATGACTTAGGCCAGAATACCAAAGAAATAACATAACAGTACTCTCTCCTCAACCATGGAGATTGATCCTGTTTTTATAGGCTTGCAATGGATAGGGATGGTTGAGAAATTGATGGGTGAGGTGGCTAGGATATCCTACAAGGATGGGTCTCGATCCCAACTGAAACTAGTGATCAAGGATACGGGTGCCATGAATCCTTCTTTTGAGAAGCTTCATGAGAACCTATCTTTTTCACTTTTTACCAAGGGAACCACTCTTTGTTCACCATAATGGAGCAGTTCTGAGCAGAACCGTGCCTTGCTTAAAGGGTGAAGGCAGTTCCACTGCTTACTTCCAACACATTACAAGCAGTGCTAAAGAAGGTACCACTTTTTGACTAAAGGGTAGAAGCGGTGCTATATTTTCATATACAAATTTGATGTTTGGACCAATGTTCTTGGATTCACAATTTGGGATTGACGGAAATACTGAAGTTTGGGATCTTATCACATGTTGATGATGAGATTTAGGTATAACATAATTCCCCCCAAAGCATGAGGCTAGAGGGATACAATAGGCGAGAGAATTGAAAGAGAAAGTTATCAATTTAAGGCAAGAATCAGCTTGATAAGAGATCATCAACGAGACATATGCAATACATCAATACTTTTGACTCATGATAAAAATGTGTCTTCATCATGTCTGCGGACCAATACAAGGCAGAACCATGAGAGAGATAAACAAACATGGCTACTAGAATACAATTTAGATCCATGTTATAGAGGACTCAAACTTGAACATAGCTAACAATCATACAATGTAGATCTATGTTATACAGACACAAATTTGAGCATAGCCATTACCATGCAAATGTGGATCCATGTTGGTACTTCTTACAATATATTCGATCACAACCTGGGGAGAAAGCTATGGGTGCTTTCAAATAGATACCCAAGGTCTTCATCTCGTCTTCCACAAAGTAATATTATATCCATGTGATTACAATTATATGAATTCAAACATGGTAGAAACCACTTGATTACCGATCAATGATGTGAACCGTTAACAAGTGCTAGGGATATCGCCATTAATGTCAAGGATTCCCAAGGTACTATAGTACAATCCACTAAGTGTGAATATATGTTTTTATGTTGAACACTTAGTGGAATACCTTGATCAAAAGGTCAATTATGTAAACCTATGTCGAGAGTGAGCGAATCTGTCATTGAGGCTTACAGATCTCAAGGTACTAAACTTATTTCGAAGACTAATTCCCGAATGATGAGCTGATGTTGAAAGGAATAGTCTCGTCGAAGTAGGGCCATTATGAATCCCACATTGATGACACGAAACTTGAAAAAAAGTTCTAGAATGTTGTAGATAATGTAACAATTAGACTAACTCAAAACGGACTAACACAAAGGTTGTTTAACTGTAGAGGTAAACTTCTAACTTCCCTTTGAACATCGAGCTGCACGAAAAAATACTTGACAGCATTGACTCAACGAGGAAGAAAACAATATGACATTGGACAATGCATTCTTTTAAAGTATCAAAGGAGTCACATCACTTATGAAAATGGATCGACTCAGAGACAAGCTGATTTACACAATTGACTGAATGAACTGCAAACAAGTGCCATGTTCAAAGGTGATGACAAACTGCCATTTTATTTGCAAAATGAATTGATTCCCTTCCCTTAATTTCTCCATCATGATTGATTAATGCCTCTTTTCATTTTTATGAGTCCAAATAGGGTAACAAACACTCGTTATAGCTTATCCAAAGACAATTCCATTCTCATACATTTTACGAACCTGAGAAAGGAAGGGTTTGTTCCAAAAACATGTCTCTCAGTATTTAGTTTAACGAGTCCAATGAAAATTAACTCGATATGGTTCACATTTAGAGATTCTAAATGAAAACAAAAGGAGACTCGAAAGGGTCCTTTTTGTATGATTTAGTCTCTAGGGCCCAAAAAGGTGTAAAATAATACCCAAGAGAACTCTTCTAGTCATGATTGGTTGGAGTGTTCCTTTTTCATAAATAGTCTATCCGAACCGAAAAATAGATAACCTACCGTTGGAGAGATGACTCTTCAAATATTTTTTCATAAATAGTCTATCCAAACCAAAAAAAAGATAACCTATTGTCGGAGAGACGACTCTTCAAATACTTTTACAAGTTTGAAGACGACAATTGCTCGACAATATTTTCATATTTAGGGAATCCTAAAAAGAGTTTAAAGGAGACTCCATTAGGTCTCTTTTCACGATGAAGAGTTTTATGAGTCCGAAAAGAATAAAAAAAAAGACTCAGAACTTTGATACTAGTTGTTGAGAGGGTGTTCAAAGTATCGAAATGAACGCTCGAGGACTTTTTCCATTTTTAAAATTACGAAAAAAAGTAAAAAACCAACTCCCCGATAGACTTTACCACTTATTTTTGTCCCTACAAGATTTAACTGACCATTAGTTTCCCAAAATATTCAGAAAAATGACTTTCATGAACTATATAAAGGGGTATTTCTATAAAAATGATTTTAAAACATACAAAACCCTAAAAATAGGCTATAAAAGTCTAAGTAAATAGTAAAAAACAATTCATTTCACTATTTACCAACCTTGGAGAGTATTTTATGTAGTTTGGAACCAAAAATTCATTTGAAGATTCCAAGAGCTTCCACCGTCCTTTTTTCATACTGTCAGTTTCAGGTAACATCTAAATCCATCTTCTTTCCTTCAATGGTTTCGAATTTTCAGTTTCCATGGTTTTTTGAGCTCATGGGCCAAACCTAAAATGAGAAATGTGGGCACCGCTCCTAGCCCTTACGGGAAAGGTGGTGCTCGATAGAAATCGCATTTCTTTAGTTATACACAGGTGGTGGCACTGCTCTCTCTTAATAGGACAAAGGCGGTGCCAGCCATGGGCATCAAAAAATTAATAGACCGGCCAAGATAGAATTTTAAAGGAAATTTCAATGATGAGAAATGTTTCTAAATGGATCTTAATTTTTTTTTTGGCAGGTTTGTTGGATCATAAAATGGTTATCTGGAAAGAAAGGAAACATGAATTGGATGATATTGCTTCCCTATGGGGTTGTGGCCTTCTGAAGTTCTTCTAGACCCTGAGCATGATTTCCCATCCCCACTTGCTAAAATATATCCTTCAAATGTGGAACCCGGATCAACAACACTTTGAGGTAGGGATCCATGTTTTGACCATAGAGGTAGAGGACATCTACTTCCTGAGGGGTTGTCCAAAAAAGGGGCACCTATCTCTCTTATTGGTTCCCAAGGAGGGAATGTGACCTATCAATCATCATTTTCATGATCCGGGGAATAGAGAACCCAAGCAAGTGAACCAACTGATGGAAAGCACCATCAGCAAAGCTGTAAAAATCCATTTGATCTGCATAACCAAAACATGGTATAAACAGTTTGGACGCTAAACTCAACACCATACTAAATCAAGACACAACACCCTGACAGTCAATAATATACATATAAACAAGGTACCATACAAAAATGATTTAAGCATAGTACCTCTTCAGGTACAACCCATTGCAAGGTTTCTCGAAGGGGATCCCGTCATAATCTACGAGCTCATAATCTCCTTTCTTTAAAACTTTGCTGATGACAAAGGGACCATACCACATTGACTCGATCTTCCCTTTACATAGTTTATCATGTCTCTGATCGTAGGTTAGAACTATGTCACCTTCATTGAAAATCCGGGGATGAATAGATTTATCACACTGGGCCTTGATGCATTTCTTATGTGCTTCATTAGCTAAGGCGACATCTCTTCTAGTTTATTCAAGACTAGTCAAGTATAGAAATCTCTCTTCCTTGGTGGAAGTGTTTGGCGTAATTTATACTACAAGATTAAGTGACGGAATATGGAATTGGATAGGAAGGACAACTTCCAGTCCGTAAACTAACTAGAATGGTGTGAAACCAGTTGTTGTTTTTACCAAAGTCCTGTAAGTCCAAAGGGCGAAAAAGAGAGTTAGGTTTCAATTGGATTTATGATCTCCAACCATCCTTCGTAGCATGGTTTTTAAAACTTTGTTAATGGCCTCGACTTGACCATTAGCCTACGGATAGTAAGGTGTTGACTTTTCATGGCGAAAATCCAACTTGGTACTCAACTCCATCATCGTCTGATTCCAAAAATGTGATACGTGGTCAGTTACAATAGATTGTGGAGCTCCAAACCTAGATATCACATTATTAAATAAGAAGAAGGTGGCAGTCTTACCATCCTCTGCATATGTAGGCATAGCCTTAGCCCATTTTGTGAAATAATCTATGGCTACGATGATGTAACCATGACCCATGACTGAGGTAGGCTTACAATGCATAAAGTCAATTCCCCATTTGTAAAAAGGGACAAATGCAATGATGGGGTGTAAGGGAGCAAGGTGGGTGCACTTTTTCAGATGGAAATGTCATCAAGGCAGGCATTTCTTAACAGCCTCATGACAGTCTTTGAATATTGAAGGCCAGAAACAGCCAGCGTGTAGGAATTTCTGGGTCGTATCCATCGCAGAAAGATGACCTCCACATGCTCCAAAGTGGTAATCATTAAGGACTTGTTCAGCCTCTTCATGTATAAGGAATTTTCAGAGAATGGAATCAATACCGTGTCTATAAAATGTATCATTTAAGATAAGCTATTACTTCGCGTGGTGACAGATACAATGACGAACGTCACAGGATATATTGGGATGAAATCTTTGAATTTGGATATAAATGATTAAATATCCATACCATGGGTCGGTTGTGCTTATCAAGAATAGGAATTCATCTAGAAATGAATCACTAGGCTCAGTATCCATGAAAGCACAGGGAAGGTCACACATCAGCTCTACAAAGACCAAGGATTTCTTTGAAGTGACCTTGGAAAACTCAAGGTTGAATTCTTGTAGGATGACAATCCAATGGGAATAATTTCCCCCTAGCACCTGACGAGTCAGGATGTAGTACATAGGGTTCTAATATGCAAGTATCATGGTAGTGCAAAGCAGGATGTAATGATGGTATTTTTGAACAGCAATGGGAGTATCCAATGCTAATTTCTCCATATGTGAGTATCAGGTTTCAGAATCAATAAGATTCTTATTAGCGTAATATATCACGTGCTCCTAAGCATTGGGATATTCCTGCGCTAAAACCATCCCAATGGTGGTAGTGGAGGTAGCAACATACAAGACAAATTCCTTTGAATAATCCTGGGGGTGTATCACAGGTGAATGAGTTAGAGCATTATTGAGATTATCAAAGGCTCGCTGGGACTAGTCATCCCAAAAGAATGGAGTGTCCTTCTTCAGGAGACGCATATAACCATGCGTTTTCTCAGCGAAATTGCAAATGAAATGGAGAAGAAAGTTTTCCTTCCCTTGCAAAATTTGGAGTTCAAAAAGATTTGTTGGGGTAGGTAGGGCCAATATAGTAGAAATATTTAGTGGATCTATCTGGATGCCATCCTTAGAAACCGCAAAGCCAAGGAGACATCCTGTCTCAATGCAAAAAACACATTTGTGTGGGTTGAGCCATATTTTATAATGACGATGTTTCAGAAAAATGTCCCTAAGATGCCCAGGGTGGTCTTCCTGTTGCTCTGAATGCACTGGGATATTGTCAAGGTACGGCTCAACAATGTTTTTGATATCGTGAAATGCATAGGACATGGCATGCTGGAATGTAGCTCTGGCGTTTGTGAGGCCAAACAGTAACCTCTTATAGGAAAAAGTTCCCCACAGGCATATAAATGTCATTTTGTGCTAATCGGTGGGAAATATCTCAATCTTATTATAGCCAGAAAATCCATCCATGAATGAGAATATGACACTTCCAGCATAGTTGTCAATAATTTGATCAATATGTGGAGTCAAAAAATTGTCTTTGGGACAATCTTTGTTCAGGTATCGAAAACTGATGTAGACTCTAATGGTGCCATTCTTTTTGTTCATAGGGACAATGTTAGATACCCATTCCATCAAGGGTACAGGATAATTAAATCTTTCCTTCATAATTTTTTCTACCTCGGCTTTAATACCTGCAGCCTTCTGAGGATGGACTTGACGCAATTTTTACCTGACACGTTTTGCAATGGGATAGGTTTTAATTTCATGAACCATGATAAATGGGTCTATCCTAGGAATCTCTTCATAAGTATAGGAAAAAGTATCTTGGAATTCTTTGAATAATGCTCTATATGCTTCATTTTCTTCTATTGAGCATTTCTTCCCTACGTGAACATGCTCAATGGTTCCAGGTTTGGGTTTGTTTTAGTAATGTTGCATAGGTTTCCTTCGGATTCCATATTTTGCAACAATATAGGATTTTTTGGATGGGTGACAATATCAGTACTGATAAGTGATTCAAGTTCAAAACCTACTAAAGTGGCATTAGGAAGAAACAAATATCGACGATGATGATCTTCCCATACAGGTTCGCTCTCACTCATAATCTCCATGATGGACTCATCTAAAGGCAAATTCTGTGTAAGATAATCTAGAGTGGGAAGAGAAGCTTCCAACCAATAAGATAGGTGGTAAGGATCCAAAGCCATGATATGAAGGTCATCAACATGGTCATCAGAAATGGATTGGATAGCATCATACATTGCTTCATGCACGCCAAGCGAGGGTGACTTAACAACTTATTTTCTCTTGGTACTAAAACCACTTGAGGAAATCATATTTATTGTCATCATTTATGTACTAGGAGGGGCTGATGGAACACACCCATGAGGGTGGAGGCTTTTAGCATACCTATCCCAATTGATTGGTAAGGAGGAGGGGACTGACCTCTCATAGGGATGTTATTTGCAGTGGGGGTTGTAACATTCAGTGTGCAATAATCAAGTTGATCGATAGTCACAATCTTCCCCATATGCGGAAATTAGAGAGTTCTAAATATTGTTGAAGCGACAAGGGTCATAGCATAAAACCAATTCCTCTTCAATAAAAGATTGTAATCTAACAGGGCATCAACCACTTCCACCTTAATGGAAATAGTATGAACCCCAAGCTCGACAGATAGTGCTGGAAATAGACCATGGGGCTAGAAACCTCATCCATCAAAGGATTTCAATTTAGTAGGTGATTTAATAACCTCAGGAGAACCAATAGCTCTCCAACAAGCTATAGACAAGAATGATGTTGAAGCTCCTTCATCCACGATGATTTGATGGACTTTTCTCCTAACTACTTTAGAAGCAATCTGAAACATGATTTGGTGAGGAAGTATGGATTTATAGTTCTCTACGTTGAAATGAATCAAGTTGGTATTATTTGGGTCTAATGCCCCCAAAGCTATTAGCAGGTTTTTGCGTTGCGTTGGACAAATTTGGAGTACCTGAAGGGTAGACATCGCACAAGGTTCCTGAGCTAGATCTTCAAAAACATTATAGAATTACGCATCTTGGGAATTGGGATTGAAAACGTACTTCCTGAGGGTAGCCTTAGGTGTTAGTAAAATTAAATCAAGATTAGGTTTTCTGATCATGAGAGGACCATTAGACGAATATAGGGGAGAAATAGTAGAAGGAACTTTGTCAGAAGAAGGATTTTCATCCTTTTTCTCTACTATCTTGTCATAAGATTTACCACGGGTACTAAAACTAACGGTCTCGGAAGACATCATTCTGATTTATTCTGTGGAATTGGAAGTTCCATGATTATACATGTGGTCTATCAATTGTTGTTGAGAGGGAAAAGGATCAGTTAGAATTGCTGGTGTGTGGTTACTTTTCAAAATTTATTGATCTCGACACGACAAGGATATTCTTTTGTGAAGTGATCTCCTCCACACAATAAGCAGGGATATTTGGATTTCCTCTTCCTTTTATCATTCTCGTTGGTCATTGGTTTAGGATTCTCTTGTTGGTTCCCAGGTTTCTTGTTCTTACCTTTTTCCTTTTCTTATTGTCAGGTGCTTATGAAATTTGAATAGAATTCACCTTGGTGGAAATCGTAGGACTTGAAGGAGCAGTGGTAGAAGCATTTGTTTGATTTGTAGGTTTGGTTGTCGATGAGGGTTGGATTGGACCAACCACCCCATCAACAATATTTTCTACTAGTGGATGAGTGGGATTCTTGTTGGGACGAGGGGCTTGCGGGACTAAGGCATACAACATTTCAGATTGGGAATAAACCAAATCCAGATACTGAGAGAGACCGATAGCCTACTCTTCAGTAACAGCATCACCCATAGCCAAATCTCGAGCGATAGGAGGAAACAATGACTTAGTGAACCAATCATATAGAAGTTGGTCTAGGATGGGAGATTTAATAAGTCTTCTCTACCTTCTCCACTCATGGATATGATCTGATATGTGTGTGGAAGTGTTCTGACGGAGTGAAGTTAAGAGATCCGTACCCATTTCATAATGAATGGGTAGCTGAAAGTGCATAAGGAAAATAATTTCCATAGAGATAAAGTCCACAAACGAATGTTGTGGAAGTTAAACATACCATTTCACAGCCGTAAAATGTGTGCTGGAAGCATCTCAAATTAATAGAATCATCCATCAGAGAGTTCGAGGAACACCATAGATGGAAGGTCATAACATTGTTTTTCGGATCATCTCCCTTCTTTCCATCGAATTTTGGAATGTCTGATGACAACTTTACCGGAATCGTGTGCCATGAAGGGTTGTGTCGAATGGGATCATTTATCATTTTGGAGAAATCAGGTAAGTACAAAGTTGCTAGGAAAGGTAACTAACGATTGGGTTCCACATACTGGTAGTATTGATAAGGCATGTATCCACCAGTAGGTCCATATGTTGACTAATATACAAGTTGTTGAAATGGATGATGATAGGCTGAATCCCGAAGATACACCTGAAGGGGATTAACCTCTAGAGTTGGGATCTCTAGGGCCACCAGGACCACTTCAAGCTCCTGGACCTCTGGGATCACCTGGCCCACCAGGACCACTAGGACCACTAGGAGGAGGACCGCCAAGACCTCTAGGAGGAGGACCACTGAGAGGAGGACCACTAGGATAAGGACTTCCATGACCCCCAAGACCACCAAGAGGAGGACCCCTGGGACCACTAGGAGGAGGACCTCCAGGCCCCCCAGGGGGAGGGCCTCCATAAGGTGGTCCTCCTGCACCTCTAGCAGTATGAATATGTATTCCTCCTATTGCTAGCATGTAAGACCGGTTGGGTTTCCCCAATGGTGTAAACGTATTCCCAGGGTATGGAGACCTAGTATAAGGCATTCCTGTAGGGGTAGGTTGATAATTCATATTCGCTACAAGTATTTGATTTTCTGGGTAACCATAACCCCATGAGGGTTGATTAACTACAGGTTGTGCTGCTAAGGGTTGAACTAAACTTAAAGGAGGGTTTACCATATTTGTATTGGTGGGAGGAACATATATTGTGGATTGTCCTCTAGTAGAGGTATGTCTATTATTAGTAATAATTCCACTAGTGGGTAACGTAGGTCACGCGGGGGGATTCCCCCCGATGTTAGAAGGTACAGACACTACTGGAACTAAAGGTTTCCCCTAGCCATAGAAAGTATAGGGTGACTAGAGATTGACCTAGAATTCAAAACTACAAGAGCAGAATTATAAGTTTGACCTGGATTGCAAGAAGTCTCACCATATGATGGACGACCATCAGTGTAATCTCTAATTTCACCCACAGGACAACGATCTATATTATGGGGTAATCTAGATGATATAGATCCATTATGAGGTGCAAGTGCAGCCAAAACTCTCTCTAGCCTGCGCATTCTCTCTTTAAAATCTTGTGCACGGTGAATATATGATTGGATTTGTCTATATTCTTCTTCACCTAGAGAAGTTTATTCAGGAAAGGTTTTATTAACCCCAAATGAGGAAATGGCCTGACCCATATAATTTCTCCAAAATGGAGCATCAAGGCCATACTTAGGTGCATCATGACTATTGGTACAACCTTCCATAGGAGGATGAAAGGAAGTATCATCCATAGGAGGCTATTGATCCAAGGGATTATTGTAAGAACTAAATTGATCTCCACTTTCTACAACTAGATTTTCTTCCTCTTGGGAACTAATTACAGCTCCTTGGTCGATGGATTCAATTGGACTTTCTCCTGTAACAGGAGGAAAATTGGGTGGTAAGCCCTGATTCCTTTTGGATCATCTCAACTGAAACTCATCTAGATTGTATTAGTCACTAAACTAACCTAGGGTTTCAAAACTAAGAAAAATCACACAAAACATTTCTCCCACTCAAGCTTAAGTGATAGGATGAGCTCAAAATAGTTAGTCTCTCACCAATATTGATAAGAAGATGCAACTCGCGATATACTCAAGGTATGTGCATAGTAATCTCCCCAAGTGCTGTCATCTATGTATTTCTCCAAACAAGATGGCCAAAGGATTTTTCTCACTTGGATAAGGAATCCAAGTAGGGTCTCTCGATATACACAAGGTACATGGGAGATGAAATCAGTAGTAGTGTTGTCTAATGCACAACCATTCACAAGGGGACTTCCGATAAACAATCGAGTACATGAAGTGCCTTTCTATATACCTCAAGGGTGTGTGAAAGGCCGTTCAATATACCGACGGTACATGGAAGAACCACACGAGTCCCAGGTTGTAGTGCAGACAAAGTAACGACAACTCCTACATTTTACGACGCCCGAACATGTCACTAACTTATCACTCGAATTTGTATACAATTTTAGACCTATAACTACCATTAATTTTATCTTCAATGGTTAGGTGAATGCACGAGATTTTGATAGAAGTGTAAATCCATGGAAATATGAAATGCAGATAATTTCACTTTACTTTTCAACACATGCCTGCCTATGGGAAGGACAGAGTACTTTTATTTTCAATATTTTTTTTGAAACCAATAATATCCCAAAAAACTACACTAAACCAAACCTTTTCCGAGAAAGAGAACAAGCAACAAAACTTCAAACCAATTTTGAAAGAAAACAAAGTAAGGTAAGATCTATTTTTCTAAGAAGAAAGACCAAACACACTCAAAGGTATAATCAACATTTTTTCAATTTTTTCTTTAAAAACTAGAAATATCTAACTTAAAAGTACTAATATTTTTCTTTTGATGAGGTCAACACATAAAAGAAAGAGAAGAAATATGGAAATTTGAAATATGATGAGGCTAATCAAAGGTCCAATGATTCATCCTCCAACAAAAATATAAACAACTCTCAACAAAAAAATTCTTTTCTTGAAGCAAAAAGAAGTCCTTCATAAACGTTTAATGAAAAATGAAACAAGCCATGAATCAAGAAAGTATTTATTTTCATATTTGTATAACAATAAGGCTGAGATATAACTGATGCTAAGCTCTCAAACAACATTCCTTTTGAAAAACTCAAAACCAAGCAAGCAAACCAATGAAAAGATGAACCTATCCTAGCTCTTTGATTTCAACAAAACAAGCCTTCTACCACACCAAATTCAACACTCAAGCACTCAGATCTTTTGAATGCAAACCCAGATACTCAAAACTGAAAGAAAGATAACCAAAATTTTTGCAAAAACCTTGAAAAAACAAGTCTGGAAATACCTACTTGGAACCACTTCTAGAGAGTTCCAGACAGAGCGGTTATGTTGGAGCACAACTTCTTGATTTTCGCTTACAGGTGGTGGCACCATTTCTTGCTAACTGCGTTTAGGATGCGACACGGCTTCTTACTTATTATTCATACGTGGTTCCGTGTAGATTCCCAAAACAAACAAAAAATTGGTGAAAAAGAAAAGTTAAATCACTGTGCAACTAGAATTAAAATAAAACATTAACAGTATTTAAGAGCACAAAAAGTCAAAAACTCAGATCTAAACAGATCTGAAGATACCAAACCAATAACCACTATATCAGCTAGTGGATTTGATTGAACTGATGGAGAATAGGAGCTTGGATTTTAGACAAGTGTTTTGAAAATACTAAGGAATATCAGATCAGCTGAAGCTCTTCCCCAGTGGAGTCGCCAGATTTGTTGCTAGGAATTTTGCACCTTCTGTGGATAGAAGTTGTTCCTCTGGTCTTAATGGTTCACATCCAGAACAAATGGTTCACAATAAGGTTGGAAGACTTTCCCTAGAAGCTATAAACACCCGGAATGAAATCTTTCATGGATTTATGTGGTTCTTCTCTTATGACAAAAGGTCTCCAAGAAAATAACTGCAAAAACACATCAAACACACAAGATATCAAAGATACCAGAACATCATCTATAGATCTATGGTAGTGACTATGGAATCTTACAATAACATGCAATATTATAACATAACAAGTATATCAAAAAGGAACCAACTTTACATTAATACAATGAAGAGATAGTTTACAACCTATGCCTTAGTGTTGATATGCTCTCTCACAATTCCAATATCTTGTCCCCTATAGCTCCAACTTGCTCCATCAAGCTCTCTTGAATGACTTAGGCCATAATATCAAAGCAACAACATAACATTACTCTCTCCTCAACCATGGAGATTGAGCCTACTTTTATAGGCTTGCAATGGATAGGGATGGTTAAGAAATTGGTGGGTGAGGTGGCTAGGAGATCCTACAAGGATGGATCTCGAGACCAACTGACCCTGCTGATCAGGGATACGGGTGCCATGAAGCCTTCTTTTGAGAAGGTTAATGAGAACCTCTCTTTTTCACTTTTTACCAAGGCCACCACTCTTTGTTGACCATGATAGCACGATTCAGGGTAGAACCGTGCCTTTCTTAAAGCATAAAGGTGGTGCCATCGCTTACTACCAACACATTACAGGTGGTGCTGAAGAAGGTACCGCTTTTTGACTGAACAGTAGAAGCGGTGTTGGATTTTCATATACAAATTTGATGTCTAGACCAATGTTCTTGGCTTCACAATTTGATATTGAGGGCAATACTAAAGTTTGGTATCTTATCACATGTTGATGACGATATTTAGGTATAACAACATGCTTGTCTTGTTTGTTGTTGTTGACAGAAAATCGCTAATGCAAGCGTGAATTGGAAAATCTCAACGGGGATCTACTTCAACCATTTGGAACATTAGAGGAAATTTCAACTCAAAATGGGCCTTTTAAATTTTATTCAAATTCCATGTCATCATGTGTTAGCCAATGAAATTACTTTAAATTTGAAATACCGTATAGGTCTTAAACACTTTTTTAATATAAATTTGGGGATAGGTATCATAAAAAAAACTACTTTTTTTGTTTGTATTTTCGACATATCTCCCCGTGTTTTTACTCAAATTTCGATCGAGAGAGCTCGTTGGATGCGGAATTAAATTCTGCATCCAACGAGTACCCACTCAAAAAACTTTTGACGGACCTCGCTACCCCAAAAATAAGAATTACCTGAAAAAATGGAATGATGATGTCATCATTCTATTTTTTCAGGTATTTCTTGTTTTTGGGGTAGCGGGGTCCGTCAAAAGTATGCCAAGTGGGTACTCGTTGGATGCGTAATTTAATTCCGCATCCAATGAGCTCTCCCGATCGAAATTTGAGTAAAAAAATAGGGAGATATGTCGAAAATACAAACAAAAAAGTAGTTTTTTTCTTTTCTTCCTCCAAAATTAATAAATATTATTTTATTATTTTAACTATTATTTTATTAATTCATTTTAGGAGGCCCATTTTGAGTTGAAATTTTCTCTAATGCAAGGTACGATTCGGTATCCCTTAGTGTTAAATGTTTGGTTTCTCTTGCATATCGGGAAAGATTGATTTCTGGTGTCAATATGTCTGTTTTGGTACCCCCAATACATAAGATGTTTCTCTCCATAACAGAATTGGCAACTCCACTGGGGATGTTCCTTGTTTTTCTTTGGGGATGGGGTCACAATGTGTTTTATACTTGATCTTTGTTTCTACTTGTTTTGGTGTCACATTTTATAGTATGTTCATACATTAAGACTTCCCTTGGGTGGTTTGACCTTTAGCCTTATTTTTACCACTTTCTTCTCTATATACACGTATTTTCCTTACCTACTCTCCTACATATGCTACTTTTCTTTAAACAGTCATGTACATACTCCCTTTTGGTTGTGTTTTTTTATGTGAGAAGATGATGGGTGGGTTCTGAGTGTGGTTGGGTCCCCCTGGGTATTGACATTGTCTATGTGACTACTTCTTTGAGCATATCCATCCATTGACACTCCCATAGAGTGGTTTGATCCTTGGACTTATTTTTACCACTGTATTCTCAGTATACATGGGTTTCAGCTAAAAATTCGTTTACATATGCAGGTTTTCCTTACCTGGTCGTGTATATACACTATTTTTCTTTAAACAGACGCATAGATCCTCCCTTTTGGTTGAGTTTTTGGTTTGATAATTTGTTAGGTGGGTTGTGAGTGTGGTTGGGTCCCCTTGGGTTCTGATGTTGTCTGTTGACTGCTTCTTTTGTGACCAGAGACCACTTTTTCATTGATTTTTTTCTTTGAAAATAGTTTTGATCATTTATCTTTTTGTTTTCCCATTAGTTCATTACTCTTTTTGTCTCCGTGTCTTGATGGTCTTGTGTTTTAGACTTGCTGCAGAGACTGTGAGTTTTAAATGAATTTTATTGCATTTCCATTCTTTTATATTGAAAATACAAAATAGTTGCATTCTTACATGCATCTCACATATGGACTTGAGGAGGTACTTGCATTGGATTGCTTGGACGAGAGTTGTATTTAGGCTTTCATATAGGAAGGATTGCATTGGCATTTAGAAAGGAATTATTTTTTATGCATCTCATGTAGTGGAAGACCCTATTTTTCATTCTACAAGATTGCACTTGGCATGGTTTTTAGGTGTGCATATTTATTTCACTGCTGAGTAATAAATTGATTAGTTGCATGACCATTTCCCTTTGAGTAATCACAGCCAATTAAAATCAACAGTTTAATGAAATGAATTACACTCTTGTATTTTATAGGGTGCATCAACAAGATTAGGTTAGGTTCTTGGAATAGTTCATTGTAAGTCAATTCTCTAAGACTACTAAACAATGTTAGTTTTTCATCATTTAAGCTAGCATTATGATAAGATCTTTTCATTGAGAGAATAACAAGCACAACAATCACATAAGCACATCACAAGAGACAAGAGACACAAATATTTTAGGAGGGGAAATCATAAATGGAGAAAACCCCTCAACTTCCTCTAAGATAGTATCACCACAAGATGTAATCCCAAAATAGTAAGATGACCTCCCAACACAACAGCAGCCTTCTGTCTTCTATCAAGCCAAAGAATTTCCTTCTCCAAAAGTGCGCCACACCTAA
>LPNX010596326.1:80179-99775 GCA_001517045.1 Pseudotsuga menziesii | reverse complement strand
CAGATATCCCAGGGAACCGAATTACATGCCATAGGAAAAACCTCGAAAGACTATCTGCAGATCTCCCAGGGCTCCGAATTACATGTCCTCCCAGAGCAAAGCCTCGAAAGAGCATTTGCCAGATGTCCCAAGGCACCGAATTACATGCCATAGGCAAAACCTCGAAAAACCATCTGCAAATCTCCCAGGGCTCTGAATTACATGCTCATCTGCACAACCTGACTGAGTGTTCCTGGTAACTGACCAGGTGCCTCCATTCCTAGAATGGCAGTTGCCCTTACATCTGTCCTACTTGATAGAATGGCCAGCACTTATATCTGACACGGAAGGAACTAAATCCTTTAGCCATGAACAGAATGGCTTTGCCCTTACATCTGACCTGCTCGTCAGAATGGCACAATCCCATCCAATGATGGAAGACTCTCAACTCCAACGAGGAGAGATTTCTGCACTTACATCTGCCATGGAAGGAACTAAATCCTTTAGCCATGCACAGAATGGCTCTGCCCTTACATCTGACCTGCTCGTCAGAATGGCACAATCCCATCTAATGATGGAAGACTCTCAACCACAATGAAGAGAGATTTCTGCACTTACATGTGACATGGAAGGAACTAAATCCTTTAGCCATGAACAGAATGGCACAACCCTTACATCTGACCTACTCGTCAGAATGGCTCTCAATCTCAGCACTCATATCAATCATGGAAGGAACCAATCCTCTCACCATGACGGAATGGCTCAGCCCTTACATCTGACCTGCTCGTCAGAATGGCTTTGGATCTCTAGCACTCATATCTGACATGGAAGGAACTGAATCCTCTCACCATGATAGAATGGCTCAGCCCTTACATCTGACCATGGAAGGAACCAATCCTCTCACCATGTCAGAATGGCTCTGGGTCTCATCACTGTCTCTGGGAGGAAGCCTCGATCTAGAGAACACCAAGTCTCTCTCTGAAGTACTCAAACTTCAGCCTAGCCAATGGCTTCGTCAATACATCAGCTATCTGTTCCTCCGTCGCAACATACAGGAGCTTCACTGCTCCTCTCTGCATCATATCCCTGATATAGTGATACTTGATCTCGATATGCTTCAACTTGTCATGAAACACTGGATTCTCTGACAACTTCACGCAACTCTGGTTGTCACAATGTATACAAGTAGCATCTAACTGGAGATCAAATATATCAGACAGTAGCTTCCGCATCCATACTGCCTCACAACTAGCTGAACAAGCTGCGACATACTCTTCTTCAGCTGTACTCAGTGCCACATAGGATTGCTTCCAACTAAACCAAGAGATCACACCTGATCCCATACTAAAGCAACATCCCGAAGTACTCTTCCTGTCGATGGCACTGCCTGCCCAATCTGAATCAACATAACCCTCCAGGTTAATCTTCTGATTCGCATCATACTTGAGCCCATAATCAATTGTACCCCTACAGGTTTTGTAACCATCAAGTGAACATGTCTCAATGTGTTCACAGCAAAGCAAATATCTGGTCTCAGGTACATCAAGGACCCAATCATCTGACGATACATCGTAGCATCAACCATCTCTGAAGAAGCATCACTCAAAAGCTTTAGGTTTGATGCCATAGGTGAGGCCATGCAGTTCATCATCCTGAACCTCTTCAGGATCTCTACTGCATACTTCCCTTGTCCAAGGAAGATTCCATCTGTATTCTGCCACACCACCATACCTAGAACAATAGTGCATCGACACATAACAGGAGCATCACTGGTCTTCCACATTCAACCCTGGAACAAAGGTTGGAATCCACTTTACTCTCAGTAAAGCCTAGAATCATCAGTAATCTTCCCATCCTGTTGTACCATGTCGAACCTCAGGATCTTCTGCAATCACTCCCTCTGAAGCAGAGAATCATACTCCCTCTGTCTTCCGTACTTTATGCACTGAAACATTTTGTACTGGAGTGACAAGTAGTATCCATCTAGGATCAATGGATACTAAGATCCTCTATCTTGAACTTCTTCAAAAGTTCATCTTGCACCCATGTGTGAGCTTGTCATATTATTCTTTGTCTTTGAACTATCGTCACTTGTTCTTCGAAACAAGTCTTCATCCTTCTTTGCTTGTAGGCGATTATGTATGCGATCTTTCCTACAAGTCAAATGCAATTGTATGGTTAGAAACATTTCATAAGGAATAATCATACTGGCAAGAACTTATGCATAAATATATGATCATGCAACTACTTTAGCCAATACAACATTCATCCATATCTCACGGGAAATTTTCTAGATGCCTTCCATCTCTACCAGGACATCATTGAGATTGTGCACTAATCCAATATGTCAGCAAAGAGGTTTCATTCTAGGTAAGTAGCAATGGAGAGTTGTATAGCACCATGAGCTACTTACCCATCGCATGCATATTAGTAGTATACTGTCATTAATGCAAACATCCTATCATGCATAATACAATAACTGAATATAAACAAATGCATAACAAAACAATATCATGAAATGACAATTGAATACTTATCTTTATTTGTTTCAAGGGTAGACTCCTTCTTGAGCCTTCAGCTGCATCATCTTCTTCATTCATAGTCGCATCGTTTCTTATCCAAATGCTAAGGTGGATAAGAGGTTCTTCAAGAGTTGATTTCTTCATATTCCTCATTGCTTGAGGGATGTTCTTTGGATGGTGAGAGCCGGATCTTCAAATGCTCCCGTCTTATCTTCTCTTCTTATGGGTAGAGTTTCTTCTTTTTCCCAAAGTTTGATGAAAGTAATCACTTCCTTCTGGAACACATTCCTTGAATGAATGAATTCTACGATCCTGGGAGGCCATTCAAGGTGGCCATCACCACTTCTGCATTCTTCACCGCTTCTTTTACCACTTCAAGTTGTTCTTGATTTGAGAGACTCTTATGACTGCATGGTTTCTGCATTCTAGATCTTCACATTCTTCAACTAGTTTCTTTAGGTCATATTCTGATTTTGTTCTTCCCTTCAAATAGCTTGAAATTCAGGAAGACCTTCAACAGCATTTCTTGCAATAGGTAGTGCTCTGTAATGCACATGTGCAAGCCTTCTATGCCAAAGCTCATTTGGCTCTACATGGATCAAGGCTTGTTCTGGATGGCCCTTCAATTCATACAAGCCTCCTTCTTGTTCTCCAATCACTACCGCATCATCGATAGTATTTACTTTTGGCCATATGCTGACTTGACCATCTATGAATGCAGCCCGCATTCCTTTTGCATCAATGCTGAAATGGAGAGAAGGTTCTTCTTCAATCCTTGTGAGGTGATTCATGTTCTGATAGTCTTACAAAGGATTCCTTGAATCCCGTCATATGTTTGTAAGCCCCACTATCTATAAGCCAATCATCACTTCCATGAGTAATGTTACCTATGAGAGCTGATATTAGAACATATTCATCCTTGCTTGAAGAATCTTCACTTTCATATCTGGATCTCTTTCTAGATGGTTCATCATCCTCTGCAGCATGAGCATGATGTCTTCTCTGGCCTCATCTCCCTCTGAAACTGGAACCTCTATGCTCATGTAGGTGTCCAATCCAAAGAGATAAAATACTTCTATGCTTGGAAGTTGTCAACTTCACCAAGCTTATCATCAAGCTGATCACTTTGAAATGAGAACCTCAAATGGAAATAGCAAAGGATTAGATCTTACCGATTTGAGGTGTCCACCCTTGTCCCGGAGTTTGCTGATCTAGGGTTTGTCGCAGAAACCCTAATTTTCAAAACTTGGAATCCTTCAAATTTGATTGGATGAATATATATATCTCTTCAAATGGAGCTGTCCAATGTACTCCTTTTCTGAAAACAGTGAAGGGAAACTCCCGGAACAGGAAGCCCTAATTTTCTGATTTCTTCTGCAGAAATTCCTGTTACCGTTTCTGTGATATCTATGAAATTACTGCTCCTCTATGTCTTAGATTTATCACTGAGGTACCTTCACATGTCCCTGATACAACACCGTAGGTTTCATCATAATTGGTCTCACCATTTAGGATTTATGATCCTTTTCCCAAGGTGACCTGTTACAGGACTGTTCAGAACAACGAAGTTGTACGGCCTTCCACGTGTCCCTGATTCATCTTATGAGTCTGATATTTGGATAACAGAAATTAGAGTCTGTTGCATTTCTGGAACATCTTCAAGAATTCCATTTTGACCTCTGTAGCTCAAGATATTGCAGATCTCCCCAGGTGTCCTGTTTATGGATGATTTCTGGAAGAGGTTAGAACCCTAAATTGGAGAGATCATATCTCCTATAATATAGCGAATCAGAGGCTTCCCTTTGGACACAGTGTGAATCACGATTTTATATTTGGCCCCTGAAATTTTCCGCTTCTGAGACTTCACCAATATCGGAATATAGCGACTGTACCAAAACTTAGCAGTTTTAGCATTTAGGGTTTCTCTTAGCTAGGGGTCAAACTAGGGTTTGAGTTTCCCAGAGATTTACCCAACCAAATTTCTTGATCCAGGTCTCTAAATTTCGGTTTTGATGAGGATACCAATCCTATGCTGGTCTCACCCAAAAATTCCTCTTCTATAGAAAGCCCTAATTTCCACATCGAAACTGAAAATGATTGAAATTGAATTCCGCATCGACAGAAAGATGCACCCTTCAAAGGAGAGTCATCCTAGCAAACTTTTGCTGAAAATATGTGGAGGAAGATCCACAAAATAGGAAGCCCTAGTTCCTGTAGCTGCACAATTTCTTCTTCTCACGTTAGCTCTGATACCATGTTAGTTTTTCATCATTTAAGCTAGCATTATGATAAGATCTTTTCACTGAGAGAATAACAAGCACAGCAATCACATAAGCACATCACAAGAGACAAGAGACACAAAGATTCTAGGAGGGGAAATCATAAATGGAGAAAACCCCTCAAATTCCTCTAAGATAGTATCACCACAAGATGTAATCCCAAAACAGTAAGATGACCTCCCAACACAACAGCAGCCTTCTGTCTTCTGTCAAGCCAAAGAATTTCCTTCTCCAAAAGTGCGCCACACCTAAGAGAGCAAGTGATGTAATTCACAAGTGATAAATAGAGAGACTCTCACTCTCTATTTATATTCTTCCGTTGACTTGAAGTGCACTCAACCATGTAGGCTTAACTTATAATTAATTAATTGAGCCTACACCTTAATTAGTGTATAATAACCCAAGTGCCCCTAAACTGTGGGGACTTACCTAATGACTTGATATGACTTGTTTACATTATTAATCCTCCCGATCGAAACATCGGGGCATGACCACATGACTCAAATACATAATAGAAACATCCCGGAATAAACATCGGGTTACAATATATGAAATACATAGAAGAATACATTCCGAAGTTACATATACATCAACAAACAACAACAATTAGGTGTTTGTCCAGGAGAGAGTGACAAATCCTTGATATAATTAGTGTTTCTCAGGATGCTACTCTTAAACAAGAGTCAAGCATGAGGCAGTGTGATCAATTGTGATTGGGATAGCCCTTGGTCACTTTTGTGAGCACCAGATATATTTCCAGGATCATATTCATATCTGGGGGCTCTTTTGAGAGTTTTGAGCTTTGCTACCCTACCCATATGGTCAATCCTGCCTACAAATTTCCACTTGAGCATTGGTTATATTAGGGTGACCTTAGTTTCCTTACCTAGGTATCGAGGGGGTACTTGAATAGTTTATTCTGTAGGTGTCCTAGCCAGGTATGGGTCAGACAGCACAGTCTCTTTATGCATGGAAGCTGAGAGCCACTATAATTGGTTACATGCCTCTGCTTGTGGTGTATGGGAATTTCAGGCCTCTAGGAGGGACATGCCTACTGCATTAGGGATCTCACATATCCTCCCCTTGGTTTGCTTGTATTTTGGCTGTATATTCTCTTAGGAGTGTGCTCATTGTGCTCTAGTGGGATTTTTGGGATCACGGTTACTTGAGTAAATTTATGTTCTCTTGAGTTTGGATCCTTTTATTTTCAGCATGCCTGGTATCCTGTAACATGTCCTTGGTCCTAGTACAGACCCTGGTGTCAAACTTGGGGGCATCACAGCCCCTTACCATGTTCATGGATTTGGGAATGGTCATATTCCATCCTATACTCCATTTGTATAGGATTTTTATTCCCTTCACTCGGTATTTACACCAGTGGTCACCCTCAGGGGGTGGTAGTGGATGTGTGAACATTGGGTCTTCACCTTACTTTCTTCTTATGTCCCATCGTTTAGTGCACTGTTTCATTTAAATTTGTTGTCATGATCAGTCCTCCCTATACCTTATAGTATTGACTCTTTACTGACTATTTCTAGTTGTTTTGGACTAATATTATTGTCATGTAGGGTCCATGTTTTGTACACTCTCTCCGAGGCTTTGACTTGTTCGTTCTTATTACAGGTATAATGTATGAACTGGAATATAGGTTAGTATTTCACATCCACCTGCATTTTTCATGACCTTATGACCATTTCATTTTAACCTTAAGTACAAACCCATTCCATGATATCAAAAAACCTTCATGTTGTTGTTAGAAGTGGTATTGTGTGAATGGTAGAGCTTTCCTATACATGGGTTCCCTAGTTATATCCTATGTTGCATTTGGTACCCATGATGAGATATCTCCTTTAGGTTATGGGAGTCCCCTTTTAGACCCACCATGTCTTTAAGAAAGAGCTTCATACTCCTCTTGAAATTTATGCTTCCTTTTCCCCATAGGGAATCCCTTTTATATATCAAGTTGTATTTTCATTTTCATGAGTTTTGCTTTCCTTCTTGAGCTTTATGTTAGCTCTCTGACTTTGAGTTATCAGCCATATATCCTGATCTTGTCTCATGTCTAGCCAAGCAGATCCTTTTACATATCTTTTGCAGCTTGATCACCCCTTTTACCGAGAGGATATCTTCCCTCGAGCATTGTTATCATGCAGATATCTCCTTGCATTGTGCATAGGTATGTTCCACTACTTGGAACTAGTTTTCTTGTCCCCTTACACTTGTCTCGTCCTAGATTTGTACTATAAATCACTTTTATTCTTTTTCAAGCTTTTCAAAATATCTAAAAAAGTCCAAAAAAAAAACATAAAAAAGATGGACAGGAAAAGATGTTATCTTTGGTAGCAGTCGAGTCATGTCGCCTTCGAACAGAGAACTGTATATCACATCTATGGGTCGGGTTATTAGTTTGACTTTAGGAGCTGTAATCATTACTCATATTTTATCTGCATTGATTGGATAATATTCCAGTCCCTATCATTAAAGGAAATTTTAACTCAAAATGGGCCTCCGAAGGAAAATTAATAAAATAATAGTTAAAATAATAAAATAATATTTATTAATTTTGGAGGAAGAAAATAAAAACTACTTTTTTGTTTGTATTTTTGACATATATCCCTGTGTTTTTACTCAAATTTTGATCGAGAGAGCTCGTTGGATGCAGAATTAAATGGGGTAGGAAATCTTTCATCATGGATTCATAGAGCTTTCATCATCACATTTTTCAGGTATTTCTTTTTTGGGGGTAGAGAGGTCTGTCAAAAGTATGCCAAGTGGGTACTCGTTGGGCATGAAATTTAATTCCGCGTCCAATGAGCTCTCCCGGTCAAAATTTGAGTAAACACACAGGGAGATATGTCAAAAATACCAATGAAAAAAGTAGTTTTTTATGATACATATCCCTGAATTTATATTAAATTTTATTTGAATACCTATGCAGTATTTCAAATTTAAATCAATTTCATTGGCTGACACGTGATGACATGGACTTTGAATTAGACTTAAAGGCCCATTTTGAGTTGAAATTTCCTCTAATGGGAGCCTCTGTTGATGCTTCCTGTGTCGCATAGATGTCCTAGTTTGCATATCGAGTCCATGCTACCTACCTTTAGTCACCATTCACCTTTATGATCTTATTCAAAGGAAGTTGAAGCCTGAGTCGGCCATTCCTCAGTTATCTTGACTTTGCATGTCGACCATTCCTGGTACTGTTACTGCTTCATGCACATCTTGTTCGATTTCTTCCACATTATACATCATTGTTAAGCACCTTGTGTTGGTTGATGGGGGATGCCTTAATTCCCTTCTTCCGACGGATTCCATTCCATTAGCTTCAGATCATTTATTCTAAAATAGGAGTCTAGAGTCCTTTGAGTGCCTTGAGACATATAGTCATCAGTGGTAGGTTCTCTTGCCATCGACAGTTTTGGGAATACATCAATGTTCCCTGATTGATGGATTCTTCCAAGTGTTCGACCTCAACACATATATTCACACTTGTTATATTGCACTATGTACCTTGATTCCCATTTTCATTATTGGTGGGTGATCTTGACAATGTTAATGGTATACGCTAATGATTGGTAATCAGATGATGGCCTATTGTGATTGAACTCAAGACATCTATTCACACAGTAGGACATGTACTCATAGTAGTTCATGTAGAAGATCTTCCAGCTTGGTGGCATTCCATGTATGCTACCTCCTTGATCGTGCAAGTGTTCATGAGATATCAACTCTCATGATTTGATTCCAGTGTATATCAGACATCTTCATCCATTATGGATATATTAATCTATTTTTTATCTTCATACACTTTGGATATTCTGATCTAGTGTATATTGTACGTGGCGATGACAACATATGTCACATTTTCTATATCATGCCTATTCATGGCCATTGTACTCTTATGTAATTGGGACTGCTATATGTATTTGTAGTCACATGCAAAGATTGATCATTGTATTGTACTAATGAGTGGCTGGATCTTCCACCTAGGTCTTCATTACTCCATTTTTGGGATTGATTTTATAATGTATTTCGGCCATCAAATTACCCCTCTGACATCACACGTTACGGGGAATCTGTTATAGCTGATTTTACCACACATGGTTGATCACATATTTATGGAATTCCCTATCCCTCTACAGACTCTTTAGACCCCATGGACTTGTATTATACTTTTATGACCCAATATCATCCCTAAAAAACACCTGTTTATTGTTGTACACGAATTTTAAAGCTATACTCATGTGTACACGCGACTTTTGAACTCAAACTCGTGTATATCAGGATGTGTGCATAAGTCCAAATACATTTGGAGTTTTCCTCATATGAGTCCAAATATCCTAACTCCTAGCCTTCCATATGCCTTGAGAATGCTGGTATTTGACCCTCCGTTACCTCATTGGAGTGCTATATAAGGAACCCCTTGGGTACATTGAAGAGGAGGAATTTAAGAGTAAAGAACCTATAGTCCAATGTTGTTTTAGTTTTGCTTATACTTGAGTCTGCATCCCTTTGTCCCTTTGGATCACTTTTTGTTCTTCCCAAGATTGCCTTTGCATGCGATATTTCTATCGAGAGATGGAGGATTGAGGTGGTGGAGGAGTCAATTTCTCCAGTTCGCAAAAGTGCCGATAGAGGTTGTCACTATTGTATCTCTAATTTTATTAATAGAAATATATTTTCCTATCCAATTTATGTGCATTTGAATATGAATATTTATTCCATGGAAGTATTTAATTGTTTATACATTGTTGAATATGTATGCTATATTAGCTCTAACACAATACTATAGAGCATGCTTTTCTTGTTTGTTGTTGTTGAGAGAAAATCGATAATGAAAGCGTGAATTGGAAAAACTCAATAGGGATCTACTTCAACCATCCAGAACAAGGTACGATTTGGTATCCCTTAGTGTTAGATGTTTGGTTTCTCCTGCATATTGGGAAAGATTGATTTTTGGTGTCAAGTTCTCTGTTGTGGTACCCCAAAGCCATAGGAATTTTCTCTCTGTAACAATGGGTAAAAGACATATATGGGGGGGACGAAGGGAGGAGGAATAGAAGGGGAATGGAGGAATGGGTAGGGGAGAGATATGAGAGAGGACTTGAGGAAGTACAAATATAAATGGAAGGGATTGGTGGGAGGGGAGTAAATATAAGTGGGAGGGAGGGACCTGGGGTCTTAAACATTGCCAAGGAATGAAACCTCTACTTTAGGCCCTAAATGAAGCTTCTAGGCATCTAGGATGACTAAGAACACCTTAAACCACCATATGTTACCTCTTGAGGAAATTCTTAGCTTTGTGTGTGGGAGTTGACACCATTAGGTTGTTTTAATCACTAAGAATGGGTTTAGAGACCCTTGATTTGGTTGAGCAATCAGGAAACCTGGGTCGTAGACACTAAAGGAATATTCTAGGGATCCATAGGAAAGAATAATGTATCAAGCCACCAAACATGACCTCTCTAGGGGGTATTTGGCCTTAGATAAGGGATATGCGAGAAATTGGTATTTTTTTAACAGTAGTTATGGATCTCAGGGCCATATGCTTGCAAATGGGAGGAAACCAAAGCCTTGGGCCCTGAATGAATCCCTTAGTCATTGAAGGTCAATAAGGACACTTCAAACTACCATGTAGGACCTATTGATTGTATCCCTACCCAAAAATTGGGGATAATCATGCCATCGAGAGGTTTTAAATAGTAGACATGGGTCTCAAGGCCTTACACATGGTTGTTAGAGTAAACCCAAGCCTTAGTACATAAAGGAATATTATATCCATCCAAGGCCTTAAATAATACCTCGAATCATCTCACATGACTTACAAGAACCAGGGATAATTTTAGGGGCGAAATTTATCCCATGGGCTATATTTAGGGGCTTTTCTCCAAAAAACTATTCTCAATTTTGTATTTTTTGAAGCCTTGTTTCACCCAATTTTGATTGGGTAAACTTTTTTCACCCTAAAAATCAACAAATTATTATATAAATGATATAAAATTCTTGGAAATTAAAATATTTTTTGAAAAATATCGCCAAACATTTTATAGTTGGTGTTTTAAGAATTGGTAAGATTCACCAACATTTATACACTTTTAAATAAGTATGGTTCCTTAAAATCATCCCTGACAAGCACTAGGTATGTGTCGTGTGGCCTTTGACATTGTTGGGGGAGTAAACATTGGGATTGGACTCTAAAAAAGCTTCTAGGAATCCATGACCATGAAAAACACCTCAAATTACCAGCCATGACCTCTTGAAGTTACCCTTTCCTTCAAGTGGTGACATGGATGCCATTGGAAGGTTTTAGATAGTAGATATGAATCCATGGGTCTTAGACATTGTTAAGGTAGGAAACCTAGGCCTTGTACAATAAAGAAAACTTCTTAGAATATAGTTTTAAGAATGAAATTCGATCCACCATACATGACCTCATGAGCATATCCCTAGCCTCCATGCGGGGTAATTATAAATAATAGGAATTTTTGAGCACTACGTATGCATATCAAGGTCCCGAACATAGTTGTGGGAGAAACCCTAAGCCATAGTCCTTAAATAAATGTTATAGGAATCTTACCAAATAATTATTCCTTAGACGAAAAAAATCGAGTCTTAAGAAGATATTTGGCCTCCAAGTGGGAATATTAGTATGATTATGAGTTCTCAAGCACAACATATACATAATGGAGGCTCAACATAGTCAAGAGATTATACCTTGGCCTTAGGCCCTAAAAGATGATTTTGTGTGTCCACGACCAAAAATAATGCTTCAAAACAACATAAATGATCTTGCAATCCTTATTCTCATAGTGGATGTGTTGGTACTATTAGGAATATTTTAGAGCTAGATATGAGTTTCAAGCCTTAGAGAAAGGTTAGGAAATACAACTCAATCATTAAGTCTAAAAAGAATATTTTATGTCTTAAGCACCATGAACAAGCGCCATGGACAAGCACCTTAAACCTTCAATAATCTAACCTCATGTTCCACAACCATTCACAAATTTTAGACTAAGCATCGTCCTTTTGCCACACTAAACCTCTTTGGAGGGGGCAATAATTACCATGATATTTTCTTTTTAGATGGGGTTTCTACCAAAGCGTATCCACTAATTTGGTAAACTATTTTTTACTCTCATACCAATCTATTAGAATAATCACCCATAATTACCTACATTAGAAATTAATTTAATCATTTTTTTCTTATTACCTAGATTCCTAGATTCCATTCTATGCTAGTTGCCTTCTACGTGTCCTAGAAGTCAACACATGCTCAAACAGAGTCATGGAATTCTTGGGAAACATTATGGAAACCAATTTTAGCATGTTTTCTTTATTATATATTCTCTAAAGTGCATATCTTCTTTTTCTGAAAGGATGCCTTACTTTATAGTTGATTTAAGGCAACAGGAAAAGCTAGTCTAGTTGTAACTGCCTTGCCTTTTTCCCACATCATCCTCCCTCATTTTCTCCAAATAAAAGCATGTATGAGTTTTCTTTCAACCCCTCTTTAGCTTTCCCATTTGTCTTATCAAATTTGTGAGCATCTTCATAGATTTCGAAGCTGCTTTATGCACCTATGGGGGATTTGACTAGATTTGGTAAGCCTTCTTTTTTACTATTTTGAATGGAATACTTATGAATTCAAACCTGTCATGTAGTTATATATTACACCAGCCTATTACTTCATATTGTTTTCTATTGTACACTTACTCAATATAGATTAGTGTTATGCTCCAATTCCAGTCTCCTTTGGTGCTAATTTTGCATGTTTGATTAGCAATTTTGTGAATGTAATTGTTCTATATCTTGGATTCAATTTCCACATGGTATAAAATCCTTTGTAGATCAATTTCTCTCCTTCCAAATTATTATTTTAGGTTCGACATCATTTATTGGGAGCACATTCTGCTGACTAGAGGGCACAAGTACTGAGCTATGGACCAATCTCAAAAGATCATCTTGACTCCATTCAATTTATTTTAGTGGAAATCTTAGATGGAGATATTGTTGAGAGAAAAGGTTCTCTACAGGGTAACTATGGAAATTGAGGCAGATCCCAATGCATCTATAGAGAAAATTAAATGGCACAACAAGAGCGATGAGGCCTATGGTCTTTTGTGTCTGAGCATTTCAAGAGACCTCCTCTTCCATCTTGATGGATTAACATCACCTAATGAAGTGTGAGAGAATCTTGAAGAGTTTTTTGGAAATATAGATGAGATGAGAGGAAATCAAATCAAGAATTATTTGATCTCCTTGAGTCCCAGTATCTTCGAATCATTGCAACTCTACTTTTCCAAGTTTAAGGCCCCTGTTTTGCAGCTATAATAGTATGGGATCAAAAAGAAGGAAGAGCAACTAGTCTTGTACATACTCTCTAAGCTTGGTCCTGACTATTCAGTGTTTGTTTCAAACTTCCATGCCACCAAGTTTACAGGTCGAGCCTAGAAGATGCCTAAGCTTGCAGAGTTCATGGAATCCCTCACACAAGAGCAAAAGATAAGTTGGTGATGATGGGCACCATCAAACCTTCCAAAGACCAAGTTTTGGTTGCTGGAAATTCAAGGGTGGATTCACAAAGCAAGAAAAAAGATAAAAATCCACCTGAGAAAAAGAGAGACAAGTCAAAGTCTCAAGAGGATCCTCAAAGCTCTAAGAACTCCCAGAAGAAGAAGAATAAAGGAGAAATGAGCAAGTGCACATACTGTAGTAAGGGCTATAATCCTAAGAGATCTTATATGAAGAAGAAAATTGACATGTTGACCCAACTCCTGGAGAAGAATAACATATCCCTTCATAATTTCTCAAAGAAGAAGGAAGGAGGATCAAATTCAGAAGACAGAGAGAGAGTACATGCCTTGGTTGTTGGCACATCAAGCTCACCTAGCTTCATCATAGATTCTGGATATTCTAGAAATATGGTTTCGACAAAGGAGACATTCTCCTCTCTTGACATGTCAAAAGGTACACCAATAGTTTTTGGAGATGACTCTCTCACTGACAGTTTGGGGAAGGTTAGGATTGATCTTGACCATGGTAGTTTCAATAATGTGTTGTATGTTCCATGTCTTTCCTCTAATCTCTTGTCATTGTATCAGATGACTCAGACTGGGTATCCAAAGAAGGTCATTTTCTCCCCTGATGATGTTGAAATCACTGATATTTAGAATGGTAAAGTCATAGCAAAAGGTGTTTTTTTATCACACTTCAAAGGTATATAAGTTTTCCCATTTTCTACTCTACTCAAACCCCTCTGCTCTTCTGATTCATGCTAATGAAGCAAGCAATATTTGGCATGAAATATTTTGCCATCTTAACTACAAGTATCTTTCAGATTTGAGTGAAAAAGATATGGTCATAGGGTTACCAAAGATCAAGTTTTCTAAGGGAGTTTGTCAAGGTTGTATTTAGGGAAAACACCCAGAGCACAAGTATGAGAAAGCTAGTCATGAGAGAACCTCTGCACCAATTGAATTGATCCATAGTGACATTGTTGGTCCATTCCCTCATATTTCCATGAGTCAAGCCAAAAATATAGTGACCTTCATAGATGAATTTTCTAGGTATTTTTGGGTTCACTTCCTAAATCGTAATAGATTATACCAAATAAAGCAACTAGGTGTTATGCCTAGAGCGGAGGGGGCTAGAGGTGGTAAGTCTTAAGTTTTTTACCTCTTTAAAGTCTTTAGAGCCTTGGTTGAAAACCAGACTGGGAGGAAACTCAAGATCCTCAAATATGACAATGGTGGTGAGTATGTCAAATATGAGTTCATTCGGTATTGTAAAAAATGTGGGTATTCAGATGAAACATTCGATCCCTTACACACCACAACAAAATGGCGTTGCTGAAATAAAGAACAAATCACTGAAGGAGATGGAAACCTGCATGATGAAGGCTAAGAATTTGCCACCAAATTTTTTGTCCGAAGCTATAAACTGTGCATCCTACATCCATTACAAGGTGCCCCATAAGTATTTTGATGGTATGACTCCTTTCAAAGCTTGGAGTGGGCACAAGACAGATGTGACCCATTTCAGGAGTTTTAGCTCAAAGGCTTGGGCTAGAATTCCAACTATAAAGGAAAGGATTTGCAACCCCAAAGCCAAGAGTGCCTATTTTTTTGGGTATTCTAAAGATTCAAAAGGTTAAAATCTGATCAAATTGAGCACTAACAAAGCTTTCATTGAAAGAAGTGTTCAGTTCCAAGAAGAGCCTTTAACAACAGTTGAAGTTGGAGAGTCCTCTTCACCACCAGAACCATTGATTGTAAGTGAAGAAACTAATAAGTTTGACGATTCTGATATTTCTGATCATGATTATTTGATTGTAGTTCCTAAAAGTCCTACAAAACCAAAATGGGCAGAAAAGACCATTCATGCAACTGGGGAACTAGCTGGAAATCCTAATGACACTAGGAGGACTAGATCTCAATTTGAGAGTGCCCTTTGTGTGAAAGATCCTCTATTTGCTGAGAAGTTCTATCTAATGGTTGAATCAAATCCACAGATATATGAATATGCAGCACATGATCCAAGATGGAAAATAACCATGAAAGAATAATTCAGCTTTCTCCAGAAGAACAACACTTGGGAACTGGTTGATCTTCCCCCAGGGAGGAAGCTAGTTCAATGTAAGTGGGTTTTCAAGACCAAGTTTGCTGCTGATGTTTCACCTTTGAAATTTAAATCAATATTGGTAGCCAAGGGCTACTCAAAAGTACATGGTATTGACTACATGAAACCTTTGCACCAGTGGAAAAGATGGACTCCATGGGGCTATCTCTAGCCATTGCAACTTCGCAGCAATGGGAGGTACATCACATGGATGTGAAGTGTGATTTCCTAAATGGAGATCTCACTAAAGAGATTTACATGCAGCAACCTGAAGGGTTTTTCTCTAATCCATCTTTAGTGTGCAGGTTAAAGAAATCATTGTATGGGCTCAAGCAAGCCCTCAAGGCTTGGTATGCCAAGATTGATGGATTTTTGTTGTCACTGAGTTTTGTTCAATTCAAGTCTGATCCTAATGTATATTTGAAGCTGGTTCATGGTTCTTTGATGATTATTCTCTTTTATGTGGATGACCTACTGATTACAGGAAGTTCAAATAAAGAGATTTCCTCCTTGAAGGATGCAATGAACCAGGCATTTTCTATGATAGATTTGGGAATGTTGAGCCAATTCTTGGGTCTTGAAATTGCTCAATCCCAACATGGAATCAAAGTACATTAGTCCAAGTATGCTTCATATTTTCTCATCAAGTTCAACATGAAATATTGTAAGCCAAGCAAGACTCCCTTCCTTTCAGGAGTTAAGATTGAAGAAGCAGGTTCTTCTTTTATGGTAAATAATATACTGTATAGGAAGTTTATTGGGCGTTTTCTTTATCTTACACACACTCAACCTGGTTTATCTTATGCATTTAGTGTGGCTTCGAGATACATGGATCAGCCTCATGAGATCCACTGGAGAGTAGCCAAGAGGATCCTAAACTTTGTTCAAGGAACAAGAAATCATAGGATCTTCTACAAAGCAAAATATGATCTTGATTTGATTAGGTTTACTGACAGTGATTGGGGAGGTGACAACACAGATCGAGAGTCTACATTAGGATATGTGTTCATGCTTGCAGAAGGACCAATCAGCTGGTCAAGCAAGAAGCAGAGTGCCATAGCACTCTCATCTACAAAAGCAAAGTATAGAGGAGTTGTAAATACAACAACTCAATGTTTTTGGTTGCAGGGGATACTTGGAGAATGTGGCTTATAATTAGAGTTTTCAACTATTATCTACTGTGATAATCAGAGCATCATTCGAATATGCAATGATCTAGTTCAAAGATAGCGAACCAAGCGCATTGAGATCCATATGCACTACATCATATAGTTTGTGCATGATGGTACCATTGTTTTACTCTTCTGTGCATTTTTAGAACAAGTAGCAGACATCTTCACCAAAAAAAATTGTGAGAAGAACTTCATCAATCTCAAATCACTGTTGGGGATTGTTGATCATGCTGTGAAGCATGATTGATGACAATATTTCCAAATTTTGTTTTTCCTGTCCATGTTTAAGGGATGATTTTCCCATTGGGCTTTTCCCTCTTTCCTTGGTTGTATGGACAAGCAGTATGTAAAGGGTGACTAAGCCTTGTTTCTAGGCCCTATAATTTTCTGATATTTACTCATAAATTTGGTCCTAAGGGGGGGTGTTAGAATAATCAACCCATAGTTACCGACATTAGACATTAATTTAATCACTTTTGTCTTATTACCTAGATTCCTAGATTCCATTCTATGCTAGTTTTCTTCTACATGTCCTAGAAGTCAACACATGCTAAAACTGAGTCATGGAGTGCTTGGTAAACATCCTAGAAAAAAATTTTAGCATGTCTTCTTTATTCCATATTCTCTAAAGCGCATATATGCATTTTCTGAAAATATCCCTTGCTTTATAGTTGATTTAAGGCAAAAGGAAAAGCTAGTCTAGGTGTAAATGTCTTATTTTTTTCCCACATCATCCTCCCTGCTTTTCTCCAAATAAAAGCATGTATGAGAAATGTCTTTCCATCCCTCTTTAGCTTTCCTACTTCACTTAGCAAATTCGTGAGCATCTTGATATATTTGGAAACTGCTTTATTACCTATGGGGGATTTTACTAGATTTGGTAAGCCTGCTTTTTGACTATTTTGAATGGCATCATTATGCATTTGAACCTCTCATGTAATTATATATTACAATATCCTATCACTTCATAAGGTTGGCTAGCGTACACTTACTCAATACATATTAGTGTTATTCTCCAATTTCAGTCTCCTTTGGTGTTAATTTTGCATGTTTGATTAGAAATTTTGTGAGTGTAATTGTTCTATCTCTTGGGTTCAATTTCGACATATGTGTTATAGCGCATATGTGATATAAATAATGCTAAAAAACATATGCATTTTTTTTAAATTTAAAAACTCAGCAAAAAAAAGGATGGCATTATGTTCGGAAATAGCTTTAGACTAGTGAACCTATTGGATAGGACAAATAAACCACGGCTATTTCCTGTATTTTAGAACTCTATCAATATACTCAGTTTCAATGGCATGTTTTGCTATGAAAAACACAATATTTTTTTATGAAAATATAGAATATTGTAGAGTACAATCTTATGATTCTGAATAGGTAACTTTTTGCTTAAAATGTATGTTTTATTTATTTATTATTATTTTTCTAAATGACACATGTCAGTTTTAAAAAATAGATACATCGATTGTTTTTTATATAACTTTTGATCTCCTTCACTGTTTCCGAAGAAAACTATATGGTGCACTAGAAGAGAGTGATATCTGCAATCTTATATATATAAATCAAGGATTTCATTAATTTTTGCCCCTAAATTTTTGCACCTGCACGAAACATTTTCATTTCAAGCTTTTCTCACTTCAATAATTAATAATAAAAAATAATTCATGAAAAATTCTGAATAAATAGTGTTGCACTAGGCCCATATGCCCTTTATATGTCTACAAGATTTTATCCAAAATTGACATCATTTACCTCATATAGTGTTGCACCTGCATAAACATATATGTTATTATGTGCTAAAAATTTGAAAACCCAATTTTACGAAAACTAATTTTATAATCACTTACACACATTTTTTTGGCATAAATGTTATATATTATGAAATATGATTCAATTACCTATCTTTTGTCTTTTTACTCCATCTTAAAATACGTTAGGGATGTACCCCTAATTTTCACCTAAAGTCAGAGGTTCCAGGTTTTTTCAGTATTATGTGGCACCTAAAGTGTCTTTAAAGGAGTCCATGATTGTACATCACCCAATGTGTCTTTTCATTTGAATCAAATCAATGGCTATATATAGCACACACCAAAGCTCACATCTCCTTGAATGAAATACTTATGAATAGGTTTGTACCTTGAGATATTTGATCCCTCTCAATGTTTGATAGAGCGTAAGATTTGGATCTATGCTGGTTAGTAGGGTACACGGATTTCGATTATAATTAATTGGGGGATATAGTTTGTACAAATGCAAGTTGTTTCGAATATCAGTTTATTCTTCCTATTCAATGTGTTTATAAAAGTTTGGGTATACATATTTTTTTCCTCATAATAAAGTGGAAATCAAGATAAGTCGAGTGGATGAGGAAATAATTGATGATTCTAAGACTTGGGCTTGCTTTGATGGGAATGTTATGGGTGATGAGGAGTTGTGGAGCTCAAAGGATTTTATATTTATGGGGGAAGCATTGTATTTGTTTTAAATATGGCCTTGATATACATACTAATAATTTTTGGGATCTCAGAACCCTTCCACTTCTGCTTTGGATGGCAATTGAGAAGGGCACAAACCATCTTCATATTTGTGGTGATTCACACCTAATATTGTGCATAGATAAGGTAATACAATAAGTCATCTTCATATTTTTGGAGAAAGTGTGCATATGCAACATATTTATAGAGAACCTAATATAATATCAAATGATTTGGAAAAAACCACTACAAATATGTAGGAAGGTCATTGGTTTATTGAAAAAAATCAAATAGACACTCAAAAACATATTAACTCTTTCTATGCAATTAGATAAAAGCATGTATGGTTTTTTTTTTAAAGAGACTCTTATGAAAATTATTAAGATTTATACTCACTCACTATATTAAAGTTTTAAATACAATCTTCTTTAGATTTTTATATTTGATAGAGCATATGATAATATATGTGAGTTAATTTTTAAATGTAAATGGCTATATGAATTTTTGGTTTGATATGTTTTTTCAACTTAATAAGCACCTG
>LPNX010596326.1:6077-80082 GCA_001517045.1 Pseudotsuga menziesii | reverse complement strand
GAATCTTTAAAATAATAGTAATAAAACTTTAAAAATTTACCATTGTGTAAAATCACAAATAACTGATTACATTGTTTCCCATGTTAAATTTCCATAACAAAACTAATATTGTGTATTATTCATTGAATTTGCAAAAATAAATTCCATTAGTGTCAATGATAACTTGAAATTATAAACAAGCCTTAAAAGGTGCAATTCTATGTGATTATTTATAAAAGGTGAACAATCTTAGAAACAAGAGCCATGAAGTGGCAATGTCCCCTACATTGTATTTGTGATAGCTAGTGGTTTGCAATTGCCTCTGCAAAAAACTATAACTCAATAAAAATAGATTAAATTTAGTTATAGCCTACTTAAAACTTAATAAAAATAGAATACATGTTGTTATAGCCTACTTAGGCATCTTTTTGAGGATGGTAGAGATTTGACTACTTAGAAGACTCTAGACTCAAGTTCTATTTCAATGGATCCAAAGTGAGGATGAGCTTTACCACCTTTGTGAGAATGACTACTACACAAAGTGGGGATGAACCATTTTTTATTAGCTAGATGATAAATTGTTGATGCTTTTTGAGTGGTTAAGTTAATTCCTTCCAGTATCAAAGTTAGAAACCAACTTCTCCTTCTAAAATGGTACCCACCTCTCTCTTGGAGTTGCACATTTGGGCTTGAAAAGTAACTTATCCTCTAAAGAAAGGGTAACAAGGCAAAAGAAAGGCAATGAAATTGAGGACACCAATCCATATGCGATCTTTATAGGTAAAATTTTTGTTCATTATAAGAAGTGTCATATTAAAAATATGACATTTTCCATTCCATAGGTCCATTAAGAGTTTCGGATCACCTATAAATTATAAATAAAATATATAAAATATTAAATTGTACGATATATAAAAAATGAAATAAACACACTTAATGTACATAAAAATTTAGATAATTTAAATAATATATTAAGTTTAACATCAAAATAAATCTACAATTTTTTTTAATTTGGCATAAAATCAAGACAATAAATATATTTACAAAAATCAACAATAAACCTTATTAAAATTTCCAATGCACTTATCAAATTAATTTTTTTATTTTTATTTTTTATAATGTTACATATAACTCTCATTAACTTTATAAATGGATACCCAAAATCTCTTCACCCTAATATTCACAATACCTTTTAACACTCATTTTCACTAACATTGCAAACATTTAAATTGATTTTTCAACAAGAGGCTATCATTACATTCCCTTTTTTAATCATTACATTCCCTTTTTTAAAGTAATAATTAATTTAAAAACTATTAATTAATTTTGTGTTTTGTGAAAGCAAAAGGAAAAAAACAAATGAATTGTTCAATGAATCGAAAGATATTCTACACCTTTTCATATTGACCAAATATTCAATTGTGTGAATTTGTAAATGTAACGTTTTGTTTCTTAAAGCCAAAAGTTTTATTCATAATGATTTGAGGTAAAAAGGAAATTTGGTTCCCTTATTTGAAAAGGGATAATTTGCTTAAGGAAAATAATAGAAACCAGTAAAAGAATATTTGGTTAGATTGTATGACTTTTTTGAAATAAAGTAATGAAAATCTTACACTTTTAAATAATTAATATTTAATAATGGTAGGTGAAAGAAAGAAGACACACTTACAGGAAATTGTTTCACAAATTGCTTCACCACCACAAAAAAATAGACAGAAAATTCATTGAATAGAAACACATTCTACACATGAATCACAATATGTAAATGAAAACTGGCAATAGGCTATAAACACTAAGAATTTCACTATTTCTAGAATATACTAGTTAGTGATTCCATTATTACAAGAGCCTTCCATTCATTTACATAAGCAGAAATAGTAAATAAAATTACAAACATCACAACTCAAGAAAAAATGATAAAAATTATTTATATCATATAGGAAAAAAACCATTCCACAGGATTTCCTTACAAAATGTATACAACCAAACTCACAAGTCTCTAACCCCTCTCTTCATCTATGTTTTACAAAATATAGAAGATGTAATACATCTCTTTGTTCTAAAACCAAAGGGGAATCAAAATACTCCATCCACTAAACAAAGAAATATGTTAAGAATAGAACTAAAAACAAAATACATCTTCAATAGATGCAAAAGATATGGAACTTCAAGAATCAAAGGCTCTCAAACCCAGATTGGTGATTTACGAAATCTGGAAAAATCAGTCTCAAATAACCACATGTGACACACAAAATGTTACTGATTTCTAGAAACTTATACATGTGTCACCTAAATAGACATGTTCCAAAAAAAACATGTTTCATACTTTTACAATTCATCTGCATTTGCTCAAAATTGGTGACATAAAAATGACCTATAAAACAGTCATTTCCAAAAATTATGGCCACACCTTTAATACAGCCTTTAATACAGCTAGCCACTAAACCTTAAACCCTGAAATGGTAAAATATAAAGTCAAACTTTAAAACAATATTGTAAAATGGAAGTAATGCTCGCCAAAGGGCAATAGATCATCCAGAAAATAAATCTCAAAACACTACCAAAGCAAATATCATACCAGGATTCTTGCAGCAAGATCTCGGGAAGGTCCTCTCTGAGAAGGAGTATTGAGTACCACCTCTGCAACAACATGTTCATCCTTTCTCAATGTGTTGCAATAATTTGGGCACTCAAAGACTTCTCCATTGAAATTAACAATAGATTTAAATCTGGGTGCATGATCAGGCCCCTCTCTAATACATGAGTATGATGGTAGGTTGAAGCAGCTCCTTTGAGCAAGCTCCTAATTCTTATACATCTCTGTCAATGACCTTCAAAAGATAGAACAATCAAAATTAATTCAGAGCCTTCCTCACCACCCAAAACCCATATACTTTTTAATACTTGACAAGGTTCTAGAGACTAACCTTTTTTACTAACTTTCTAACGGACCTTACCAAATAGACAAATATGAACCAATAACCTAATCAAGCCCACAGAAGTACAGTGGCATCCAAATTGCCAAGTTTAGAGACAAATATTTTAATAGGATATGAATCCAATATTTATTCAGGAGTTTGAAGATGGTAAAGGGAAGTCAACCTTACGCAAGTATTTCAATCCAAAAATCAATGAGGACCAAGCCAACCTAGTAAGACCTTTCAGTCATGAGAAAGAGAGATAGAATATGTTCTTCAAAGTTATGGTAGTCACCAAGTCGAAACCAACCAATAAGGTAAGGCCTTTAGGGACCAAGTCTCAAATTATATAAAAGCATACCCACAAAATACCCAAGTTCATTCAAGTCCCATGCAGTAGAAACCTCTGAGATAGATAGCCCTAAAACATTCCTGCAACATCCTATTTTCATTTAAACAAAATAATTCCAGAGCCAATGCTCAAATGGGTAACTGTATATTCATAAGATACATAAATAGCCCTAACTGTATATTCACATGCCTGATAACATGCCAAAAGATAACTCGTGTCCATTAATCTAAACTTTAAAAAAATCATTCCTGCAACATCCTATTTTGATTGAAAAAATATTCAATCCTTGGAATGTATACAGAAATATAAATGTTGAGTATTTGGAGATTATACCCAAGAAATCTGAAGTAATTTTTCCATTAGAGAAGCGTCCAGTAGGTATCCCACCAGGAAAATCTCTGTCGTAAGGCAGGAAGTTGCACTTCACCGGTGTATTGATGTTATTATTGTTGCCAGCGTTAAGAGTAGAGTCTACTAACACAATTAAGAAACTGTGGTGTGCGTTCACCTTGAACCACCTCTGAACTTGAGATTTAACAAAAACACACTAAGATGAGAGTAGTCGCGATGAAATCAAGCTTCCAGGAGGCCACCATTGATCGTGAATTTTGCAACTCTGTATTCTATGTTCGCCAATTTAAAATAATCGTTGAAGAGTGGTGCTTCAAAGGTGAATTACAATGTAGAATTAGTTGAATGGTTCGGTGATTTATTAAATTAGGTCCCATGAATTTGAATGACAGTTCAATAAATGGCATTAATAAAAATCCAAGAGACCTTACTTGTCATTGTAGTGGTAGGGGTGCCATGAGTAGTTGTGCTAAATTGACTTAACTTCACATTGCAGCTGTCCCAGCTGCCATTGTAAGTGATATTTAAGAACATTCATGTAAACAGAGGACGTGAACAGGTTACACATCATCTCACTCACTCTGAAATTAGGGCACAGAAGTGACAGAGAGACAGTGAATGATATAACTCGAAACCAACAAGGTATTTAAGAGCTACCAACCAATCCAATCTTTATGATAATTCCATATTAGCTTTTACAGAAGTGTACATTCTATACTAACCAAGAGCCACGAGGTGGCAATGTCTCCGACATTGCTACCTACAGTTTCAAAAGTATCTAGAGTTGATTTTGCAATTGGAAATAGCTAGTGCCAAACCTTTAAAATTAAAAAGTTGTGAAGGATTGGTATACTAATTTCATCTTTTCTCTTATGGATTTTTAATTATAATAATATGCATAAGGAAATCTCTCAAGTTGAGAAAAAAGTATTCCTCAACTTTAATTGAAAAATAAGGAGTTCTACTATCAAACGAAAAAAAAACTTATGAAATAGGATTATCATCTAAAAGACCAACTTTAGTCTATTTAACCTTAAGAAACTCTCCTAGATTTTCTTAGCTTTCACGTGAGTTAGCAAGTTATGCAAAATTGTAGTGTTACAAGTACCGTACGATTAAGACGGAATATATGCATATACATACCATTTTAAGAGATTTTAATACTTCATTTTAAGAACATCAATAAATTTAAAACGATAACAAATTCAATGATCTTAGTTAGATGCCACATTGTTTCAATGACTATACACAAATACATTACATGCCCAGCTCTGGGATGCATGAAGCGACAGTCAACATTTGGCACACAACATCTCTACTCCTACATGCTATTTATAATATAAATTAGATATGTATGACAGTGCTTGCACCATATTTTAATATAAGTGTCACTTAGAAATTAGAAATACGCAGCGCCAGTTCAAGAATTTAAACAGAAAAAATTATTGTTTGAGTTCATACATGTTTTTTACTGTTTAACCGTTAGTACAAGTAAATGAATTTGGTTTATCTAGTTGATAATTATAGTGTATGTTCACGGTAAGCCATTTTGTACCGTATAAAGGAAGAGAGGGCAACCTCTTTGTAGAAAAGGCACTTACCATAGTAATCTCTACATTCTTACCATTCTTACCTTATTCTTACATATGATTCCATTAATGTTCTTTTATGTAGCACAATAAATAAGTTAGGAAACTTTTTTTAATGGATAAAAGGAATCCAGTTTTATTTAAAATAAAATGGTTATTAGAGGATCATGATATATTTGAGATAATGATAATTATTAAAATTAGTTGAGATGAAAAAATCCCAACCAAAATAATGATAATTTCTTTACCACAACATTCTCTCTTGAATGTCCACTCATGAGGTGTTACAAAATAGCCAGTAGTGACATCGAGATTTTCCCTTCACATAAACTCCAATCGTATCCAAAAACAATCCACTTCTTCCATGAAATCCTATTTGGTTGTGTCCATGAGCTGATTGTTGGGCAACGAAAATGAAGTCCCTTGCTCTACACAAATTGCTGAACTTTTTGTTCTCATTGGTCTCAAATGTAAGTGACAGTATAACAGGAGATCTAGGGGAGATTAGGCCAAAATGTCCCTTCACCAAAACAAGGGTTTCATGAGGATAATTGAGTTCAGTCTGTAAATTAAAGAAGTTCATTCTCGTTAGTTCTCATGGTAAAATATGAATTCCTCCCTAAAAATTTAATTTGGGTTTGAAGCTGGTTGTTGAAACTTGTACTGCTTATAGGGTTTAGAAATGTAAATACAAAGTAACAAACGAAAACCTAACTATAGTATTGATAATTAATACCATTAAACACCATTAAAGCAAAATAAAAACTGCAAAGTGTTTAAACTACATATGGTTTAACTGGTCAAAAGATTGAAATTTAAATAGAATAGAGAATACAGGAAGAATTCTCTTCTCATGACAAACCCAATTCTTTGTATGTTCTTCCATGCATATTGCAACAACCACAGCTGGCTGATAAATGAAGACTCGGTACAAAAGGGATTTGCAGTTGAAGCACAACCACAGGTGGCTGATAAATGAAGACCCGGTAAGAAAGGGACTTGCAGTTGAAGCAGTGGTGGAAGCCAGGGAAAATGATAAAAGAGCACGAGACCAGTCTAAATCTAGTTCCCATAGTCCATTTTATAACCATGGAGTGATAAAGGTATATAAGGAAGGGTATGCATGGCTTGATAGTGGCAGACTGTGGCAATATGCATGCCCTGATAAATCGTGGAAACAAGAAGGGCATGTAGAACCCTCACCTAGCAATATGCATGGCCTTATCGATCATGGCAACAAGAAGAGCATGCAGAACCCTCACCTTATGGCCAGTGCCACACTCACATTGTCTGCAGAGCCGCCCAGGATGTGAGCAGCTGAGGATGTCAGCAGTGAGAGCGCCCAGCAGCCGAGGATGTCAGCCGTCAGAGTAATGTCAGTTGCAAGGAAATAAAAAGTTGTTTCGGCAATAAGAGGGTGTAACATAAAAACCTTATGGAAAAGTAGAAAAACTATAATATAAAAATTTGAGAACTTAATTACACATTTTACTAAATCATACCCATTACATAATTCCTTATTTTCATTTTTCAATGACATTGCTTACGTTATCACATCGTCGGGTCTTGGGGCACAAAGACCCAAGCAAATGTCACCTACAAAATACCAATAAAAATTAAGTTAAATCAATATTTAAATAATTCAAAAAATAAAAATTAATCAAACTATATTAAAAGCATTTGAAAGCTAAAAAATTTAAATATACATGTCTAATTAATTGACTTAATCGATTCATATATATTCCCTATCAGGAACATAATAAATGGTAAAAAGTTTAAAAGAAACATATTCCAAATATTCGTGACACATTTTGATTTTTTTTATTAGATGAACAATGTTACAAGGTATAACACTAAGAATAAGTTCATAATTTCTTTTCAATTTCTACTTATATTTTCTCTTTGAAATAATCAATTTCTATTATGATTAAAAGTTTCAAACATATAATTATAATTTATAATTGTTATTTCTAAAATATATATAATGATTAAAAAATATATTATTTTAATATTTTTTCTTAATATTATTTTATTATTATGATGATTACACAAATATCCAAACATATATATATTTAAATAATTAATTTCTATTATGATTAAATGTTTCAACCATATAATTATAACTTCTAATAGTTCTTTCTCCAATATAGATTTATTTTTTTATTTTATTTTTATGATAATTAAAAATATAAATTATATATATATTTAATATTATTTTTGTTTTCAGCTAATTGTTTTATCTCAATATTTTTTTTTACTTTAATTTTAAATTAAAATGGAAAATTTATTAACATTAACTATTCATTTTTTATATTGTTAAAGAGTTATTAATTTAATTTTTAAATATTTAACATATTAATATAATATTAAGTTTTATTAATATTAATATTTAGCAAAGCTTAAAGTTTTTTTTGTAATCTCTATAAACTTTATAGTGTTTGGATTTGTTTTTCGGATGGAGGATCTCTTTGACTACTACATGGTTGAGTGGTATCTTTTCTTTGTCTTTTCCTATGTGCAAGTTGTAACATCCCCGGCTCTCTGACCGACGAAGAGGACAATGCCATGCCATTCTCTATCCGAGCAACTAGCTCCATGAGCATACACACATAAAAATTGAAATGCTTTGAGCTAAACATACATACACTATTACCATACAATGGAAGCAAAACCATACATTCAAGCATTCGGGATGTTCATTGTAATTCATTAAACAGTAAATGCAATTGCAGAGATGAAATAAACAAGAATACTTATCTTTGAATGAAGCTCTCCGCAACCAGCTATGTCGTTGCAACGTTCCACCCAACCATAGGCCAGTGTGCTCCTTAATCTCTCGGCAACACTGCCACCCCCAAGCTGGGCATGATTGCCCAAGGAATAAGGAACTAAGTAGGCTCACACATAGCCAAGATACACAACTCAGCCAAGCCAACAAAGTTGGTTTTATCAGGCCATCAGGGAGCTGGGAAAAGCTGACTACTAAGCTGGTGGGCTCACTGGAGAGCTAAGAACACCCGCACCAGAACTAGCCTGACTTCTAGGACACCCACACACACCCAACACAAGGAATCAGTCCCTTCTCTGCTACACAGCCCCTCAGGCCCTAACTTCCAGTGTTATTCAAGGGTTCTGGAGAAGAAAGCTAGCCCTCTAGCTCTGCCTATGAGGCTCCCAAACACACTAGGTTTACCAAGCATACCAAGCCTTCATTCCCACTCCAATTCAGTCCAAATACCAACCATTGAATACACACAGCAAAATTGAGCAATTCACAGCTCTAGGGAAGAAAAGCAAACACCACTTGAAACAAAACCAAGGAGACAATTCGGGTAATACACAACTTTGACTGGGAAATTCGATTCCTGAGTCGTTCTTGGCTCTATCATGGCCAAAACGACTCAACAAGAATCCACAACAACCCCAAATTTCAAAAATGAACCCACAACGATTCCTCACCTTGGAAAACAGTGGAGAATGTCACAAAAACGTTGGGGAGGAAATCCCAACCACAGATCATCACCCAAAATGAAATTTTGAGCTAGGAGAGTGAAGAACGACTATCCACTTAAGGTAAAAACAAGCATACATCAACCTAGCGTGGATGAATGGTGATGGTAAAACTCCAAGGGGCTCCAATTCATGAATGAGAAACATACAACAAGCAAAATCGTGGAAGTAAGAAGCTCCCCAAGCTTCCATGCATGAGCCAATGAAGAATGTGGGTGAATGGGCCAAATGGCATGCATTTTTGGGTGATTACTTGCCCCAAAAGTCAAAATTGGTTTTCCCCAAATTCGAAATTGTTGCCCATACACTTCCCATCCCCATGCAATAACTAACTCAACCACATTCTGGTAGAATTTAATGATTGGGGGGAAAAGAAAAAATGGGTAGTTGACTAATTGATGGGTTCTCCTATTAACATTTGGCTTTTCCCTATTGGCCCCAAAGGTTAAATAATTTCCCCCTCCTTATCCTTAAGAAAATCATACCCTTTTCATTATGGTTGCATTGACATAGCTGGTTGGGGTTGATTTTAATTAAAATGCATATTTACATGATGCCACAATTATAATGTGTTGGATAGCATGGTATATCATCGGCAACGATTTTAATCGCCGGAAAATAAAACGATAAATCGATGGTGGGGTTTTCTCCTTTAGTTCCACACCACGATTAATTACAATATATACATCATAAACATATAATGCAAATGGGGTCAAAACCGTGGTGTTACACAAGTGGGATACACACTTTTGTAATTTTACTTGTAACACTACTTTATTTCAATATAATAGACTCTCAATTAAAAAAATAATAATAATCATGATAGTGTGGCATTATAATTATCACTTCAAATATAAAATGTTCACTTGGTTTTTTCTACTTAATAAGGTATTACACTAGGATGTTACATGGAAAACCTAGAAACTCAAGGTTGTTTTTTATTTTTTTTGAAAAAGTGAATTTGTATATTATTGTTAAATGTTTTATATTGAGGCAATTTGGTTTAAAATTAAGAAGAAATTAAACAAGTGGAAATTAAATGAATCATCAGTAGAGTACACATAACTTTCCATTATAATTAATTAGGGGATATAGTTTGCACAAATGAAATTGTTTAAAAGATAAGTTTATCCCGCCTATTCAATGTGCTTATCAAAAGGTTCGGTATACACAATTTTTTTCCTAACAAAAAGTGGAAAAAGTGGAAATCAAGATAAGCTCACAATAAAGTGGAGATCAAGATAACTCAAGTGGATGAGGAAATAATTCATGATTCTAAGCTTTGGGCTCACTTTGATGGGGATGCTATCGGTGATCGAGAAGGTGTGGGGGTCAAGCGACTCGAGGGATTATATATGTATGGAGTGTTTTAAATAGGGTCTTGGTATAGGTATTAATAGGGTATATGTATGGAGTGTTTTAAATAGGGTCTTGAGTGATGTTCTTTTCTGCTTTGGATGGCAATTCTGCTTTGGATAGAAATTGAAAAGACCACAAATCATCTACATATTTTTTGTGAGTCAGACTTTTGTGAGTCAGACTTATTATTGTGTATAGAAAAAGTAATACAACAAATCATCTTCATAGGTTTGGGGAAGTTGTGTATATACAACATATTTATAAAGAACTTAATAGAGCATCAAATGTTTTGGAAAAAGCTAGTATTAATATGCATGAAGTTCAGTAATTTATTGAATAAAATCAAATAAACACTCAGAAACATATTATCATGCTCCTTTTTGTCAAATTACATAGAAGTAAATATGTTTTCTTTTAGCCTTTCTTTCTTTTTGCATTTTTTTGCTGAAAGCATAATATATGAGGACTATTAAGATTTATACTAGTGACTATATTAAAGTATTAAGATTTATACTAGTGACTATATTAAAGTTTTAAATACAATCTTCTTTAGATTTTTATATGTGAGAGAGGATATGATAATAAGTTTGAGTTAATTTTGAGATGTAAATGGCTTGAGATGCCTAGCTATCAATATAACTCTTTGGTTGGATATGTTTTTTCAACTTCATATTCATATACACCTGAAATTAATAAATCATATATATAATAAGTAACTCTTTTTTTATCAATAAAATTCTAAAATTTTTAATCGAAAAATAATCATCATAATATTTGAACTATTAAAATAAACCTAATAAAATTTTTATAAATTATCATGATGTAAAAAATAACTGATTGCATTGTTGCCATGTATATAACAAAACTGACATGTTATTCATTGAATTTGTAAAAAGAGCTGATTCCAATGCTGCCCCTGATAACGTGAATCTTAACACATTACAATATTATTCAGCGTCAAAAACATGGGCAAATAAGTGACAGCAACATTACCATTATTGATACAAGTCTAAAAAGGTGCAATTATGTGTAATACTTTATAAAAGAGTGACCAATCTTAGAAAGAAATGATGGAAGGTTTAAAATAGGCATATTCCAAATATGCCTATACATTTTGATTAGATGAACAATGTTACAAGGTATAACACGAAGAGTAAGTCCATGAAGATAAAAAAACCTGAAAACCTAAAGGCCTTATTCAGTCCTTATTGAGGACATTACTTAAACTTCTGGTAAAAAAAAATAGTAATAAAGGTTGCGTATACAATCCAAAACTAGTAGATTTCATAGTATGTTAGCCAACTCTCCCAATGAACTAAATTTTCCCAACCGAGTTGAAGGTATGTTTCACCGACTGGGTCTCCATTTCCACGCTCTGTTGAGCTGTGGAATCCAATTTCAATCCAACCCCTGGACCAATTATTCCATTCTCTTCGAGAATTGGTTGCTTCCAGTACATACAATACAACACTATCTGACTTATGCCTAATGGTACGCCCAGTATATTTGGACACTGCATTCACCAAAACACAGTAAGAAACTTAGTCCTTTTTACAGATGAATAGAAAACTATCTGCAAATGTACAGAGAAGGCCGCTGTATCTGATGTTACCGCTAAGATGAGATTCTTGTCCAGAAGGAAATAAATCATCCAGATACAACTATTGACGAGTGCGAATAGGGTGAAAGTGATGGGCATAAACTCCACACTTCTAGTCCGGATCACCTTTCTCTGTGTACATTTCAGGATGGGATAGAGTCAAAAGACGTAATTGATGGAGATTCCACAGCTAAATATGACAAAACGCCATGGGATTTAGATACTTACCGCAATGGAAAATGGAGAAGCATACAGAACCACAGTAACAATCATCCCTGAAGTCCCGACTAGCATTTTCCTATGCTTCTTATCATCAAAAGCAACCAAAGAAACTGTTGAGATGGAGGCAAACGCCATTATTACACCCACGATAGTTCTCGCCATTTCTACCTGTGCAACAAACAACCAATTCAATATATTCATACAACCCTACATGTTATCCTCATCAATTTGCGGGGCATCTGTAAGATCATTAATCTAAAGTGCGCTGCAAACCCGGTGAAACTAATTATAAGAGAACTAGTTACTGATCAGGAACAAATTATAAGATATTACGAGAATTGAAGCCTGCCTTGGCTTTCTTTGGAGCAAATTTCAGATAGATGCAAACGAACACAAACTCCAGAACGATTCCAACGCCATTGACAGTCACCACCAAGATGTTGTCCAGGCCATTACTGATGAGGGGCGAGCCATACCACGTGTAGAGCAAAGAATTCAGCAGAGCTATTGCATATGGGAACCCGGAGAATTCCTCTGTCGATCGGTTTTTAATCACTCTCCTAAACGTGACCCTGCATAAAATATTTACAAGTTAGAACAATAATTCAATATGGACTTTTTCTGCTGAAATTGCCGAAATTTTGGAGGCCTCGGTCTTACATTGGTGCTCCGTATAATAGCAACGAAGCCAAGTTGCCTGGTACATAAAAATACAAAGTGCTCCCGTTTTCAGCCATTAACACCATTTTAAGCAAAAATCTATGAAACAAACGAAAAACAAAAATGCAGTGAATGAGAAGAATTGAGAAGAGGAACAAGCACCTAGAATGCCAACCGCAAAACGTCCCGAGTTTGCCATTCTTAGATCAATTCCAAGAAAACCCAGATGTAAGTACCGAGGAAAAATGGGGAACAGAAAAGAGGAATGGAGCTGGCGTTGCTGCTCTGAGCTCTCTGAATTTTAGAAAGATTTATAGCACGAGGCCCCCCTTTCGGTTTCGTCCTGTTCTGCATGAAGGCATCCATGTTGAATCAGCGATGTGGAAAGAACGGAAAGTTGCTTTTCTTCACTCACTGGAAACCACTCCGAAAATATCCTATCATACGTCGTTTCCATCACGCGTGAATTGAGTTTTTCTATCTATTTCTGAAGTAGGCCATGACGCCATCATTCACAGCTGGGTAACTTTTAGTAATATTATTTATTTTTACTTCTTAAATTTTACTAAGTTCTTAATTCAAATCTATAAAACAAATTTATTTTTTACCTTTTTTTTTTTCAAAAGAAAAAAAATCGTAAATATATTATTCACATTTTGCAGATGGCCCTAAAGTCCATTATACCAAAAAAGCCAACTAAAAAGTTGACATTACAAAACAGATAATTGTCTCATGTAAGAGCACAATATACCTTTAATCCAGAATCGGAACCAACTATAAGTTGTCAATACAAACAGAAAAACTGCCTAAAAAAGCAAGAAAACCATGTTCATGAAAACTACGAAGTTGAACTTCACAAGTCCAAATATCATCAGCAAAAGCTGTCAAAAAAAATGACCAGAAATAGGTCACATCTATTCAATAAGACATCCAAATAATGCAATATATGTCTTAGTCTCAAAAGATAACACCAAAAATCCGCTCAAATCGGCCTTGAGCAAGAAATGGCTCATTGATGACTCGGAAGCGACTCCCACAATCCATGCAGCTCAATGCTATCGAATTCCGACCGCACCAGAAACCTCGCAAGATCAGGATCGACACCCTCAAGAATAAAAAACGAGACCAAGAAACATCGGTTCCTCCGCATGCAAGAAAAAGCTCCTTAGGATCGATCCCTCAATCCACGCAGCTCTATGCTATCGAAATCCGACCGCATCAGAAACCTCACAAAGATCAGAATCGACACTCAATCCACGCAGCTCTATGCCATCGGATTCCGACTGCACCAGAAACCTCGCAAGATCAGGAGACCAAGAATAGTCGCAGCTCAATGCTATCGGATACCGACCGCACTAGAACCACCGCCGCATGACCCAGAAGATCCGACATCTCCACAACAAAGAAACAGCAAAGGCCCCGAACAGATCGACCACCACAACTGATTCATATGCTGTGAAGACGATCCGCCACTGCAAAGACCACCGACAGCAATAAAAAAAAACCCTGGCCACCGCCCCATGGCCCAATCGCCACAACAAAGATTCAACAAGAAGAAAAGAGCCCACCGCCATGGACGCAGCAGGCCCCGAACAGATCAACCACCACAAACATAAATGAGATCCGCCAACAGCAAAAAAATGCCTCGGGTCGCCGCTGTCGTCGCAAAATCGCCGCGCAGAGCCTGCACCAGACCCTAGCATTGTTTGATCAGCTCATCGTTTTGCTCAGCGACGGATCCATTCATCTCGTCCTCCATCATCTTGAGAAGGCCCCAGGATCGTTTCCGGAACCTGCGCAGCACCACCAGCAGTCTGCCCTCGACTCCAAGCTGTTCAGGTAAATCAAGAGCCACCAGGGTTTGGAGCGAAGGGAGCCGTTAAATTGGGCATTCTTGGAGCTCCCTCCGGACGTTTAGTTCAGCTGGTCTATGGTGTCATCAACATTTTTTTTATCGACTCCCTCAAAGATTCAGCAAGAAGAAAAGAGCCCACCGCCATGGACACAGCAGGCCCCGAACAAATCAACCGCCACAAACATAAATGAGATCCGCCAACAGCAAAAAAATGCCTCGGGTCACCGCTGTCGTCAAAATCGCCACGCAGAGCCTGCACCAGACCCTAGCATTGTTTGATCAGCTCATCGTTTTGCTCAGCGACGGATCCATTCATGTCGTCCTGCATCATGAGAAGGCCCCAGGATCATTTCCGGAACCTATGCTTCAAATTTGAAGCCTTCCATGCGCTTTATGACCTGTTTTACGCTTCCAATGGGTACAACCATTTTTGTTAGGGTAAAGAAACTTAATTACTAGCAATTGCTCCAAGAAGATGTAATAATATATTGATAAGGTGTTTGTTGGAGAGTAAAAGAAGGTAAAAAATGAATGATTAAATTGAGGTAGTGTATATAAATGTTTGTATATGATATAATCTTTTTAACTTGTGTGTTTAATGAGGAAATGATTAAAAAAATGTAATGTTCTGAGTATGTAGGTAATGTCTTGTATTAGTTATATGGGGATGTAAAATTATTTATGACAATCAGATTTCTATATAAATATTACGAAAAAAAGACCTTGATAACTATCTCATTCAAACAATAATATATTAATAAATGGAACAGTGCAATTAATACCACAACAAAATGGAACCCTGCAATTTCTCAAAAGATAGAGAATAGTCCAAATCACAATATATAACAAGTTTACTTAACTTAACACATATACAAAATAGCAAGTAGGGATTTCCAATTAACATCACATTACATTTCGGCATGGGATGCCATAGCATATTTTAAACAGAGTATTGTTTCATTTCAAAAAGAGAGCAATGCCAAATGGGCTTTATCACATCATAGTTTGGCATGGCATGGCAAAAACTAATCTCATGAAGAAAAGAATGCAAAGTGTGGATAATTGATGCAATAACAACTATAAAAAGGAAAAACATGTTTGATATGAATCAAAGTACAAAATGAACAATAATAATCTCGTGTAAGATTCAACAGAAAAAAAAAGATGGTATTGCAAACATATCGGGCTAGCATAGGGAGTTCAGGTACATTAACATTGTATCCTTGTCCTCCGGAATGGCCATGACCCTATAGATGCGCATAGTTGTTACTTTTACCATAATAATATCTAAAAACAAAGCTAGATCCAAAAAAGTATTGTTGTACTAAACTTAAACATAATTTTCATCTCTTTCAACTTTAACACTATGTGGGTCACTGGTTAAAGTTGGTCCTTGAGATGGATTATGATTTCCAATAGATAGAACATAAACAATAGCAAAAGTACAATGAAACAAAAAAATAATAAAATTAAAGAGCAAATGTTAAATAGATATTGTTTGAATATTCCTTATACTCAAACATTTTGAGTCAGTTCTTGTCACTATAAGGACAAGTTGTCAGAAGTGATACTTTGAAAGAGAAAGAAGATTAAAGTGTTAGGGACTTAGGTTAGATAAGTGATATATTGATTCTTGTTTGCTATAATTTATGTAATAAAGGTGATGTGTATTCATTAGTATCTTAACATCCTTTTACTAAGGTAGGGATTTATCAAGCATGATCATAAAATAGCATTGAATTATTTCTCCATCATAATTGCATAACGATATCTTTGTCAATAGATTAGTTTTTAATTTTATTTTACATCTTCTTTTTAATATTTAAATTCTTCACTTATATGGTGACTTATATATCTAGATTTGTATTATGATTAATCAAACCGTAAATTTCCAACTACTTTATTTTGGTAACCAAATTCTTTAGCAATTAACATTTATTGAAACTGTTCAAATTCCATATTTTTTCTTACAACAGTTTGCACATACTCTAAATAAGGAGGCTTTGTTCAAATTCCATAGTTTTTTTTACAACATTTTGCACATACTCTACATAAATATTGTCAAATATTATAAATATTATATTCTAAATTCTTGTAATGTTATTCTTTTATTATGGAAATGAAATATTGTCAAATATTATAAATATTATATTCTAAATTCTTGTAATGTTATTCTTTTATTATGGAAAATACTAAATATTTCTTTTTAAATGTAAACATTGGATGATTTTATTCCCATTTCTTATAATCATCCATTAAGACCGTTAGATTAACTATTTTTCTTTAAAATTAGCACACTCACATAGTTTGTGGTTGGAGGTAGATAAGTATCAAATTGTTGAGAGATAGTTATGGAATGGAATATAGTTTGGAAACATTTTTTATTCCTCATATTCTTCTAGTTAAACTAATTCAAGTGTGAGTTATCCATGCCTAGCTACAAGTTATAAGTGACATTCTTCATGTTATTCATTTATCAACTATCAATTATTTTTTATATATATTTTTCTTTTTTATCTCACATTCTTCTAGTTATATGCCATGAACTGTTAGTTATCTATATCAACTATGAGTTATCCATGCATTGCTCTTACCTAGCTATCAGTTTTTTTTATGTTCTTTTTTTTTATAATTGTGTATTTCAATTGTCATAGAATCAATCTAGAGAGTACACCCCAAAAGTAAAGGTGGTAGTCCACCTCAAATCTCAAATAAAAACGCTGCTACATCCATAGATCCTTTCAAGTTCAATTGAAAATCAATTTCATATAATGTGTTTTAAAGTAATAAAATAATAATTGATTAATGAATTCATTATAATATTTTTTTATAATAATAATGACATTAATTAAAATTATATATATTTTTTATATTTTAAATATATATAGTAACGACAACATTTCATAACAACATTTCATATATAATATAAATATATCCTAATAAAATAGCCGAAATTAACATAAACATATCCTTACTTTTATATATATTCAATTTTATTAAGTATCTTATGGTCTATGAATTAATCAAATCAATAGCTTATGAGCTAGACGTGGTGTTTGGTTTTTTTCGACATTTTTTCTTGGTTTTTTTTATGGAGGGAAATTGCTAATATTTTATCTTCGTGAGAGGAATCGAGGTGAAAAGGTGAAAAGACTTTTACTAACCTATAGGAACTCAACAAAATGATATTAGTTTTTTTTAAATATTTGATAATAAAATAATTATTTAAAATTTATGTTTTTAGTAAAGAAAAAAATATACTTTTATATAGATTTTAAAAAATAATGATTATTACTAATAATTAATTTTTATTTTAATTAATAACCAAATTATAAATAAATTTTACTAAAAAACACCTTTATATCTAACCAGATTTTCAATATTTATTAAACCCTTTAACATTCATCACTATTTATTTAGCACATTTTCAATATTTATTTAACTCTTTTAACTTTCATCACTATTTATTGATGGCTTTCAAATTTAATGACATTGACATCTTCAAGCATACAATGTAATGTCCCTAAGAAAATTACATTTTGGGCAAATTCAAGCTTGAATAGTCATGATTGTAGGGCAAGGTAATATTTAACTTGTGAATTGATTATTTTTTAGGTTTTAAAAAAAAAAATTAAAGTAACTATTTGTTGAATAAAAAAATATGAAGATAATTTAACAAAGAAGAATATGGAAGCTGAAAACTTCAATTTAATAAATTTAGCTTCCCTTAAAATTAAGGTTTCAAACCTGAGTTGTAATAAGTTAGCCAATCTAAGTTTGTGGTGAATGTTTTGAGGCTAGAAAAGCTGCTTCGAAGTTTGAATGAGAATCAATTAAGATCGAATAAGAAAGAAAAAAAAAACTACTGAATTGGAACAACATAAAGAAAATATAACATTTGATTGAAAATAAAAAGTCCTATCAGCTTAGTCTCTCTTTAGCAAAGCTCAAGAATGCCTCAGATATATCCGTCGATGATAAGGGACTTGGGTTTTTGTGATGGAATATAATATTTTAATTAAAATGTATGCTGAAAGGATAATTTTCAGGAGAATGAAGTAACCGCAGTTAGTTATTGCAGAAGAGCTACAATCGTGAAGTCATCCTTCTTGCCACGCATAGTGCAGTTTAAGTTTGAACCTGGATTTGTCAAAACTGTCTTGACCTTAAATTGTCTAGGTTTTGAATAATATTGTTTTATATAATCTTGGATTCATTTTATCATTGTAAAACTATATTCATATCTAAATTTTGTATGTAATAGGATGAGTTTTAACCAAAAAGAAAGTAAAGAATATCCATTTGATTACTATTTGTGAATATCATTATTGCACTATTTTAAAGATGTGAAAGAGAAAACCAGGGGTCTGAGCATTTTAGTGGTACTGACTTGTGCAGTTGCACTATATATTTGGTTGGCCTTCTGGCATAGAGTTTGTGGTCAAGTATCTCTGCCAAAAAGCTTCCAGCAGTACAGTCATAGCTGGTTATAACAGAACATAGTGCTAAAAAGTTGAAGTTAGATATTGATAGCTTTCAGAAAGGCTGACCAAAGAAAGATGAGGTGACGTGATAAAACAGTGGAGAACAATTGTCCAAATGGAGGACAATCGTTGACAGTGAATGACGAGTGATATGAGAGGTGGCAGTACTTCTCATCTTCTTGATAATTATGTTTAGTTAATTTCGGGTTAAAATTGATGGGTTTGGTGGAAGTTACTCAATTGTATTATTTGGTTAAAATCCCTGAAATGATGTCTGAACAGTGAAGAGATAAACCCTACTTGGGCTTTACAAAATGAAAAGATTATCCATGGAAGTTTATGTAATATTTGCATCCAAATTCAACGCAGTTTTTTTGGTTTAATGTGCAAAGGTCTTCGTGGAATGCAAGAAAATAGGGTACAACATTTTTTGCTAGTGTAAAGAAACTTAATTATTAGCAATTGCTTCAAGAAGATGTAATAATATATTGATAAGGTGTTTGTTGGAGAGTAAAAGAAGGTAAAAAATGAATGATTAAACGGAGGTAGTGTATATAAATGTTTGTATATGATATAATCTTTTTAACTTGTGTGTTTAATGAGGAAATGATTAAAAAAATGTAATGTTCCGAGTATGTAGGTAATGTCTTGTATTAGTTATATGGGGATGTAAAATTATTTATAACAATCAGATTTCTATATAAATATTACAAAAAAAAAGACCTTGATAACTATTTCATTCAAACAATAATATATTAATAAATGGAACAGTGCAATTAATACCACAACAAAATGGAACGCTGTAATTTCTTAAAAGATAGAGAATAGTCCAAATCACAATATATAACAAGTTTACTGAACTTAACACGTATACAAAATAGCAAGTAGGGATTTCCAATTAACATCACATTACATTTTGGCATGGGATGCCATAGCATATTTTAAACATGTCTTGTTTCATTTCAAAAAGAGAGCAATGACAAATGGGCTTTATCACATCATAGTTTGGCATGGCATGGCAAAAACTAATTTCATGAAGAAAAGACTGCAAAGTGTGGATAACTGATGCAATAAAAACTATAAAAAGGAAAAACATGTTTGATGTGAATCAAAGTACAAAATGAACAATAATAATCTCGTGTAAGATTCAATAGAAGAAAAAAAAAGATGGTATTGCAAACATATCGTGCTAGCATAGGGAGTTCAGGTACATTAACATTGTATCATTGTCCTCCAAAATGGTCGTGACTCTTTAGATGTGCATAGTTGTTACTTTTACCATAATAATATCTAAAAACAAAGCTAGATCCGGAGAAGTATTGTTGTACTAAACTTAAACATAATTTTCATCTTTTTCAAATTTAACACTATGTGGGTCACTGGTTAAAGTTGGTCCTTGAGATGGATTATCATTTCCAATAGACAGAACATAAACAATAGCAAAAGTACAATGAAAAAAAAATAATAATAAAGAGAAAATGCTAAATAGATATTGTTTGAATCTTCCTTATACTCAGACATTTTGAGTCAGCTCTTGTCACTATAAGGACAAGTTGTCATAAGTAATACTTTAAGAGAGAAAGAATGTTAAAGTGTGATGGACTTAAGTCACATAAACAAAACCCAATCACCAAGTGGGGATATCTAATTAGGATAGCAGCAATGATACGGCTTCAACACCATCATAGCCTAGGTAGGATAGGACACCACAATTCATGGACAAGCTAGAAGACATTATGTATAGTCATTACCAAGCCAGAATAGAGATAACCTAATCCAAAAAGGATTCAAGTTGTCACATCCTATTAGGAGAAGATAAGCACAGACATGTCGAGGCCAAAACTCATACAAAAGAAATCATAGTTTAGGACTGTAGTATCAAAATAGGAAGCGACCCCCAAACAGCTACATCCAGCCTCTATCAGTTCAAGATAAGGTTAGTAAATGTTGAAGGGTGTGATGCGCAGTTTATGACATTTGTGACCTCCCTATGTTGGGAAGTGACTATGTATTCCCTCTAGGGTTGGGAAGTGGCATGACCTAGCTCAACAAGTTCGCACATCAAGTTTAAGCAGGCCAACAAGGGCACGTTTCAAGTCTTGCAATGAGCAAAAGGTAATGACTATTTATGGGAAGCTAAAGGAGGTCATGACCTCAGCCCACTACTGGCAGAAGAAGGCCACAACAGTCACGCCTTATCCCTTGGAGGGCTCACATAGGTTGTGAACCAAGCCTAGAGTGTATGCAGAGTCACTTGCCAGTCACAAAAAGGCCACAAATCGAGTTTAGAAACCCCAGACAAAGTCATGTTAAGAAACATACAAATAAGAGTCAATACCAACCTTAGAATCAACCTAGGCAGAAGCTAAAAGTCACGACCAACTCCGAGACCAGCAAGAAACCCAGATGTTAAGTCAAAGCCCCAATAAGCCTAGGCGTTAAGAAGCAGAAAGATCGTCAAGCAAAACAGTAGCAAATAAATCTAATACGGAAAAAGAAGCAGATCTAATTTTCTCTCTTGTCGAAATTCCACATAAAAATGAAGTGAAAACTAAATTTATATTATTTAAAATCCTTCTACAAAAGTCCCTTAGGTAACCTCTAGGTTTTAGGATAGTTACCAATAAAATAAAAATAAGATTAGGTTGACTTAGAATAGGGTACTAAAGGTCATATGGTCAATAACAATAAAGAAACAAAATAAAAATCATCATACCAAAGGTAAACACAATAAGTGTGCTAGGACCAAGGACTTTAATATGTTCTCTTTCTCAAGGTATATATATATTACAATCAATGTATAAGGAGAAGATCTAAACTAATGGTGTGATCCTCTGGTCCTCGGTAATGTGTAATGTGTAGGTGACATCATAAAGGGATGGTAAGTCCCTTGAGAAACAACCTAGCAATAACTGAATAAGACATAGGACATCACACATCATTATCATTGTCGATTTGACCAAGATCCACCTGGATAATTGCGTCTTTACCAAAGCTAAAGTCTCTAAAGATGTCATTTTTATCTCAATTGAAGGAGGTGGGTGTGGGAAGCATCTATTAAAGTATGAGTTAGGTTAGGGTCAATACAAAGAAAAAGTCAAAATTCATAATGCAATGCATAAAAAGATATAAAGAAAAAACTAGATCCAAAAGAGTATTGTTCTAATAAAATTAAACATATTTTTCACCTCTTTCAACTTTAACACTTTGTTGGTCACTGTGTTAAATTTGGTCCTTGAGATGGATTATCATTTCCAATATACAAAACATAAACAATAGAAAAAGTACAACGAAACTAACACACAGTAATTAAAGAACAAATGTTAAATAGATATTGTTTGAATCTTCCTTATACTCGTATCTATGTTCATAATATTGTATATAATCTTAAAATCTAATCTTGAAGACACGAGTAATGCGATGGGAAAAGGTTCTTTCATGTGTTGAGAACTACTAATAAGGAGGAATATATAGAAACAAATAAGGCCTGCAATATTTCAAAGGGAGTCATACTACTTAAAGAAGAATTTATATAATGAAACAACATACCTTAAGTTTGAATTACACAATATGGATAATAGGATTTGCATTCATCAAGGAAGATATTTCGTTGCATGTGAAGTTACTGATTGGTGGCTTGGATATCCCAACAAGATATCAGTAATCTGCATTAGTAATGCTAATTAAAGTTCTGTAAGGGATAAATTTGATCCAATGCACTCTATAACCATGTCTATGGTTTGAGATTTCATTGGGGTCATCAATGGAGCAATGTTGGAAACATGTCAAGGAGTAACGTGCAGCTTATGAGTTCTTTAGTTTTCTTTCTTAAACTTAGTTACTTACATATTCCCTATACATTTAGATTTGCATACCTTCTACCATATTAAATCTACCATATTAAAAGCATTCAAACTGAAGTAATTTTCTATAAGATTCGTTCCACCATACCTATCCATGCAAGTCTTTTAGTCTTTTAGCTTATTTCTAAGAATCTTACACTCTGCAACTTGTGGAATTATCACATGCCGTCTTTGACTATGGCTATTTGCTACAATTTTTTCAAGCTTATCCATAGTATTAAGAGAAACATAGGATTCAAACAATGAAAAAAAAAGAGCAAAAAACAAATTGTAATTACATTTTGTTCTTTTTACAGCATCATCGAAATACCATAATACCTATATGTGGAAGACTTGAGAAAGAAAATCATGTAATCTATACTTTACCTATATTTTAATCCACACCGTAATAAATAAGGAACCTTTATGAATTTGACTGAATATAAGGATGAAACCAATCCACTTTTAGAGATAAACATAATAGGCAATTTTCAACGGTTCAGCCCTAGTTTAAATTCATACAACAATAAATATTGTAGCTCATTTTATTTAAAAAAAAACACTCTCTATTTGAAAAAAATGCTAATTTTTGTCGTTGAGAAAATTAAACCTACATAACTTGTACAAAGACAAAGTGGGAACAATACTAAGACCAAGACCAACGAGAGCCTAAATTAACATTAACCATCTACGCACAAATAATAAATATATGGTTGACCAAATGAAGAATTTGCGCATATATAATGTAACTAACACATATTGGGCCCATTTTTTCCATTCACTTAATTGGTCATAGAACATTCCAACTAAAGGTTAAATACACAAATCAACCAAGAAGGTCCAATAATATGCCAGAAAGAAGTTAGAAGTACTTGTCTGGGTTTTACACTGCTCGGGTTGAGATCTATACTGAGGAAACTTTCTCCCTTGTGGTTTCCTTGAGGAAAATCTTTATGTTATTGTGTTCTTAGGTTTCGAAGCTTGTTATTCTTTTAGTGATATTCTAGTGATAATTTGTTTTAAGATATCACCTAAGAAAATAAAGAAAACTTAAGAAGATATCGGGATACCCAAATTTCATTAACCCAAAGAACCAAGCAATATGATTCCAGAGATCTCAACCGACCACTCTCTTCGTCCACTCTTTGCCTACCTTTCTCCCTTTTTAGATTAACAAATTCCTTCCTTCGTCACAAAATAGCACAGTGGCATGGATATTCGAAACCTGGGCACCCGGAAAGGATTGACAGACATAAAAATGTCAACAAGATTCAAGAATATAGAATGAATGTAGCAAGTGCTGAATATATGCGTGTTGAAATTGTATTGGAAGAATAAACAACGATTTTGAACATTGTTTTTCGAAACTACTCCGGAGAAAGAATTCCTAATGACGTAATTATTATTTCCAAAGATTAGTGGTAGATGAATATTCAACACTTATACAATCTCACAGTCGGCAGCTGTTCGACACTCTTGGGATCTTTCTTTCTCGTCTTTCTTTTTTCTACACCATTATTTATTGTATCATTTTAATTACTTATCTTATATTTTCATTCTTTAGTTTTTATTGCAAGATTCATTCAAAACAAAATTGAATAGTTTGAATAGGTAAATGTAGAATTTATTCCCAACCAAACAACAGGACATATTGATTGAAGTGAAATTTCCCATGTTGAATGGGGCAGGGAAGGTAGGTTTCCCCCATATAATTCGAACTAGAATTGATCATTTCAATTACCTGACTTAGACTATATATAGAGTATTACTATGTTAGGGATCAAAATTTGGCTCTTTCATAGGCCCTTTTCATAATCTTCCCAATAATAAATAATCAATTCTATCAGATCAAATAAAAGTTAGAATGTCCATCTCTAAACCTTGATATGCTTGGTTTGCAACATATTGGATTTTGGCTCCTTATTCCGTTATGGAATTATGGATAACATGCAATAAGACCAAACTATATTTCTTTTCACATTCCCCTTACCATGGAATCAGGAAGCATATTGTAGACTCAGTCCCAATCACCATATTAGTGATGGATGAGTTGTCATAACATAATTTCATATGATTTCTTTTCTAAAACATTTAACAAGGAATATTCACACATTGGACTCGACTTCAGTGTTTAAAAAAACTAGCACAATTTCAGTAAATAGGAAAACATGAAAAAATTGAAAGTTTCAGAGGTTAAAGCTTTGAAGACTTTAAATATATGTTGGACAAACAAGAGAAATCCATTCAATTAAATTAATCATTCCTGAAAACATAGTGCGGGTAGAAAATCTAATTCTAAGATTGTAATTGATAGCAGAGACGAATCCTTATCATGCTGAAGGTATGAGGAGAAAGATACAAAAAATCTCATGTTTGTATGCACCAACATAATATTGTTATAGTATAACATGGTATTATATTCGTTGGTGGAGCCCTGTGTAGAAAAAATAATAAATGATATTATATGTTTATGTAATATAGTCACTAATAACTTAATAAGTTAGCAACACATGTCCAATGTAGTAATTATCCAAATTCAAAGAATCTCACAAGGATTAACTCACCACTGCTTGGCCAGGGACCCAACCCATCCACAACTGTGCCCCCTAACAAATTTTTCCTCCTTTTCTTCATTTAGTTTTGCTCTCTTCCATGGATGCAATGAAGAAAAACATGGTGGTGGATATGGAGAATAGAGAGAGGAGAGTTGTGATGCCAATGGCTATTCCTGCCACAAAGGAAGAAGGAGGAGGAGGAGGTGGTTATGTAGTTCTACAATTTATGGGAGTTTCCTCTTATTCCTTTTGTGAAGTGGTCGGTTGCTTCCCCTTGCTCGACCCTTAGATCGATTGGGATTAAATCTCCGTGACTCCGAGCAAATCCAAACAAGTCTCAATAGCAGTGGCAACCAAAATAGTAGTGATTTCGACGATGTACGTGAAGGAAGACACATCTACATTTAAGGATGTCGTCTAGAGGCTTACCAGTGACTCTGATGATGTTCAAGAAAAGACACTTCCCATAACTATGCCTGCTCGCTATGTCCCTCGTTTGCTTGTGCCCGTCAATGAGCCGAAGAAAAACTAACTCTAACTTTTCCCCTAGTCCCCATCCCAACCCCGGCTCTAAATTTTGTACTCCCATAAGAGAAATTGAAACCCATCAAGCCTAGATTCGAAGTGGGTCCTCGAAAAAATATTTTCAAGCTGCATAAATGATGTAAAAATATGTGAAAATTGCAGATAGGTCTGGGGATCAATCCCCTTCGTGTCAATCTGAATGGAATGATATTTCCTAGGAAGGCACCACCCAAAATCCTATTGCCAAAAATGTTATTTAGAGTGAAGCAGAATGAGAAAACAACAACATAAACTAGTGGGCAATGGATGAAATGAATGGACAATGCACAACCGAGGAAGACACACGGTGAAAGGTGATTAGTTGGAGCAGCGACGAAGATGAACAATATTTCCAAACTAATGCTTTGAACCATAATCCACCAAACCTCAAATTCTATAGCTCAATCCACCTTTCTTTGCACATTGACACCTCACGACACTTGTTCACCGCTATCCACTTCTCAATTCACAAAACATCATAAATAATAGGAAATCGGATCCATTTTCGTGAACCCTAATCCACAAGACCTCGAACTCTATATCTCGAGTCACTTCTTGTTTTCAATGTAGAACCAAACCAGATTTATTCATAGTTATCCATAGCTCACTTTACAGAAAATCATATAAAAAATACAATTCAATCCACTATTGCAAATCTCAAGCCACAAAACCTCAAAATATTAAAACAGGGTTTTGTTTTTCTTTGCATTTAAACCCGACCTATCATTCTAGAGTTTCACATTGGGAATTTATTTTCCACTTCTTCCCCACTGAACATGAGTTTGCAAATATTGTAATGTTTGGAAGTACCCCTATTTCTTCTCACTGAAAGCACACAAGTTTGGTCACAACAGTTTTCATTCTATTACAAAACTAGCAGATAATAAGAAAAATTCAACTTAATAGGATTCGTAATGTGGGATTAGACCCTACAACATCGGCTCAACTCGAGTGGCTAAGTTCATGATTTTCCTAGGAAAGAGTGTAATGTAGCATCCTCGACCCTCCGACTGGCGAAGAGGATGCTACCATACGATTAACTATCCGGGAAACTAGCCCCATGAAAATGTACATATATAATAACTGGAATGCTTGAAGTAAAACATGCAGAGATGCATAATTATTCAACATACAGTGGAAGTAAAACATACATTCAAGCATTCAACATGTTCATCATAATTCATTAAACATCAAATATGATTGCAGAGATTGAACACAATAATACTTATCTTATAAAGAACTTGTCTCGCAACTAGCTACGTCACTACAACGTTCCACCCAACCATAGGCGAGTGTGCTCCTTAATCTCTTAGCAGCACCACCACCCCCGAGATGGGCATGATTCCCTGACGAATAAGGAACTAAGTAGGCTCACACATAGCCAAAGATACACAAATCATCCAAGCCAACACAAAGGGGTTTATCATCCCATCAAGGAGCTGGGAAAAGATGGATGCTAAGCTGGTGGGCTCGTTGAAGAGCCAAGGACACCTACACCAAAACTAGCCTAACTTCTAGGACACCCACACACACCTAACACAAGGAATTAGTCCCTTCTCTGCTACACAGTCCCTCATGCCCTGACTTCCCTTCCAGTGCTATTCAGGGGTTGTGAAGAAGAAAGCTAGCCCTCTAGCTCTGTCCATGTGGCTCCCAAACACACCAAGTTTATCAATCATACCAAGTCTTCATTCCCACTCCAACACAGTCCAAAGACCAACCACTGCATACACACAACAAAACAAGAGATTCACAACTCTGGGGAAGAAAATCAAACACCACAGAACAACCGAGGTGACAATATAGGTAATACACAGCCCTGACTGGGAAATTTGATTCCTGAGTCGTTCTTGTCCCTATTGTGGCCAAAACAACTAAATAAGAATCCATAGCAACCCAAAAACATAAATAAACCCACAGCAAACCAAAAATCGTGGGGAAAACAACAACCCCAATCTCGCCACTGAAACAACAGGAAATACACAGCCCCAAATTGGAAGAGGAGATCATACTCTGGACAGGGGAAAGTATATACAGAGCCACAAATGCGGTAAGGAAAATGCACACACACACACCCCAGAATTGGAAAACGAAGATTGAACCAGTCGCTGCATGAATGTGTGAAAATTGAGTGACTGCGTGAGGGAAAATCCCAAACTTGCGTGTGAGGAGAAAAATGACTATCTCTACGTGAGGATGGGCAAGAATGCAAGAATGGGGTCGTCCCCTCTCTTCCTTCCCATGTGATGGTGAACGAATCTACTAGTGGAGTGTGTGTGTGGGCAAGGACTGACAGTCCTGCCACACACCACTTCCCAGCAATAACTGCCCAACTAACATTAGAGGTTTTAATGTGGTAGTTGACTGATTGAGGCAAGGGAAAGTGAGTAAGACAAAAAGGGTGGGTGACAACTAAATGGGTTTAACAACTGACACTTGGATTTTCCCCATTGGCCAAAAGTTTAATAATTCCCCCTCCTTATCCTTAGGAAAATCATGCCCTTTTCATTATGGTTGCATTGACATAGCTGGTTGGGGTTCATTTTAATTAAAATGCATAATTACATGATTCCAGAATTAATATGTGCTGGTTAGCATGATATACCATCGGTAACAATTTTAATTTTCGGAACATTAAATGCTAAATCGATGGTGGGGATTTTTCCTTTAGCTCCACACCACTATTAATTACAATATATACATCATATACATTTTAATGCAAATGGGGTCAAAACTAGGGTGTTACATTCCCCTCCCCCTTCAATAGCACTGTCCTCAGTGCTATACAAAATTGAACAAAATGCTACAATGGTATTTCCTCAGTATTCCATAGAAATGAACAAAAATGGATGCGCCAATCGCATGGCATCCTCCAGCTCCCACGTAGCCTCTTCAAGCCCATAGTGCTTCCATTGCACCTTTACCTACCCTATGGCTCGGTTTTGGAGCATTGTGACCTTCCTGTCGAGGATGCGCATTGGTTCAATTTGGAACTCTCCCTCGGGTTCCACCTGAATCACATCCCAATTTATCACATGGTTAGGATCATGTACATATTTCTTAAGAAAAAAAACATGAAAAACATTATGAGCTCTAGTGCTAGCAAGCAATGCAATTCTATATGCAACTGGCCCTATTTTTTCAAGCACTTCAAACGACCCACAATATCTTGGTGATAGCTTGGCACAAATTCTAAGCTTCAAGGAACTCTTATTTTCCCTCACTCTGAGGTAAACATGATCCCCAAGACTGAACTCTCTGTTCACCCTATGCTTATCTACATAGCTTTTCTGTCTGTTCTGGGCTGCTTTGAGATTATGCCTGATCTATACAACCTCATGCTTCATCTCTTTGAGTAATTATGGACCAAGCACAACCCTGTTCACTAGATTATCCCAAGTCACTAGTGTCCGACACCTTATTCCATACAAAGCTTCATACGGACTCATCCCCAAGGATTCATGTTGTCCATTGTTATAAGCAAACTCTACCAAATGTAAGTAAGCTTCCCACTTGGTCGGTTTGTCCATCACGTACATGCGAAGCATATCTTCAAGCACCTGATTAAGTCTCTCTGTCTTCCCATCTATCTGAGGATGGTATGCAATGCTGAAGTTTATCTTTGTACCCAAATCTGCAAACAACCCCTTCCAAAAATTGGAAGTGAACTTGACATCTCTGTCAGAGACTATTTCCTTAGGCAACCCATGTAATTTGAAAATATCCTTCATGAATATCTTTGCAATGCCATCAATATTATGCATAGAATTCACTGGTATAAAATGCATTTCCTTTGTCAACTTGTCCACCACAACCATGATGGAATCATTTTGTCTCCAAGTCATCGGCAATCCTGTAATAAAATCCATGGAAATCACTTCCCATTTCCATTCTAGAACTGGCAAAGGATGCAACAAACCTGCTGGGTGTTGATGCTCAACCTTTACCTGCTCACATTTCATGCACCTTGAAATGTATTTAGCCATGTTTTTTTTCATTCCTGGCCAAAAGTACTATTTTCTGGCGGTAGCAATTGTCTTCTGATATCCTGGGTGACTAGAATATGGAGCTTGCTAGATTTCATCCATAACAACTCTCCTCAAATCTGCTACATTTGGAATATAAATCCTGCCTTTATAAGTAAGAAGTCTATCTTCTTCCAATTTATATCCCTCATACCTCTTCTCAATACTTTTCTGCTGCAATTTGTCTTTTACCTACTCATACAATTCATCTCCAGCAGTACGATTAACAATCTGCTGCCTCAAATTTGATTGGTAAATACTAAGAGATGCCACATGCATTTCCTGCACCTTCCTGCTGAGTGCATCAACTAGATTATTCTATTTTCCCTTTATGTACTTGATTTCAAAATCAAACTCACATAAAAAATCCAGCCATCTTGCTTTCCTAGCATTTAGAGTAGGCTGATCAAATAGATACTTCAGACCACAATGGTTTGTCCTTAGTTCAAATATTCTACCCATCAAGTAATGCATCCACATCTTGAGGGCATGTACTATGGATGCAAGCTCTAGATCATGAGTGACATAGTTCTTCTCATGCTCCTTCAGCTTTATTGACTAATAACATATCATGTGGTTGTCTTGCATAAGGACTCCTCCAATCCCTTGTCTGCATGCATCAGTACACACCACAAAATCTTTCTCAGGGTCCGCAAATTTCAATACTGGTGCACTGGTGAGAATATTTTTCAACTGCTGGAAGCTTTCTTCACACCTTAATGTCCATTCAAACTTTATCCCCTTCTTTTGCAAAGAAGTGATGGAATGTGCAACTTTGGAGAATCCTTCAATGAATCTCTAGTAGTATCCTGCAAGTCCCATAAAAAATATTACATCTGTCACATTTCTTGGAGTAGGCAAATTCATAATCACTTCAATATTTTCAAGGTCCACAGATATACCCTCTTCTGAGATAATGTGACCCAAATACTTAATTCCATCTTTATAGAAGTCACACTTGCTTAGCTTTGCATACAGCTGATGCTCCTTGAGCAATTGCAATGTCAATCTCAAATTCTCTTCATGCTCTTCCTCATTCTTAGAGTAAATAAGAATGTCATCAAGGAAAACAAGAACAAACTTGTCCAAATACCTGCTGAAGACACTGTTCATAAGGAACATAAATGTACCGGGTGCATTTGTGAGACCAAATGGTACCACTACAAACTCATAATGTCCATACCTTGTTCCGAATGTTGTCTTATGAATGTCTTCATCCTTTATTTTCACCTAATGGTAAGTAGACCTCAAGTCAATCTTGGAAAATACCTTTGCTCATCTCATTTGATCAAAGAGGTAATCAAACCTAGGAAAGGATATTTATTCTTCACAGTAACCTTGTTCAATTATCTGTATTCAATACACAACCTGAGTGTACCATATTTCTTATTTACAAATAGAACTGGTGCTCCCCAAGGTGACACACTCGGCTTGATATACTTCTTTTCCAACAACTCTTGCAGTTGCATCTCTAGTTCTAGCATCTCAAGTGTACTCATTATGTAGGGTGTCTTGGAAACGGGTGCTACTCCTGGAACAAGTTCAATTGTGAAATAAATGTCCCTCTTTGGAGGAAGCCCTGGAATCTCCTCAGGAAACACATCCTTGAATTCCTGTAACACCTAATAGTCCTCCAACCTAGGATTTTCATCCTCTGTTGCCTCCAAAATATGAGCTGCATACAACTTGCAACCTTTCCTACAGAACTTCTTCAACTGCATTGCTAAAACTTGCCTTATTGAAATTACCTTTGGAATACCTTTTACCACTACTGCGTTCCCTTATTCATCGATGCATTCAAAAGTCTTATTGTAATAGTCAAGCTTTACCTTGTGAGCTTCTAACCAATCCATTCCAATGAGAACATCATAAGAACCAAATGGTAGAACATTTAGATCTACACAAGTGACCAATCCATTCATGACCAATGGACATTTCTTTATCACTTCACTAACCCTTCTCTTAGTTCCAGTGGCTAGCTGAACTAAACAAGATTTTCTATGCTTTACTTTCTTAAAAGCACAAATCTCCACTATTCTAGGAGTAATGTAACTGTGAGTAGAACCAGGGTCAATCAAAATAGAAATAGATCGCTCAACAATCTTACTTGCAACTTCAACTATAGCTAACTAGTGATCTGCCTGGCGGTCCTCTAGTGCTACATAAATCCTAGGGACAGGCCTTGCTACTTGACCCACTGTTTATGCTTCTTGAATGTTGTAAGCTATCCTTGCACTCTCATTCTTGAGTGGACAACTTATGTGCATGTGGGGTCCTCCACATTTCCAACATTGGAGTGGTCCTATATTATGTTGTGGATCTTTAGGATTTTCTCCTATCACTCCAACTGGCTTACTCGCAACTTGAGATGGCTGCTTTTGCTGATTCTTGAAGTTAGAAGGTTTGAAACCTATATTTCTTTGGTCAAACTTCTCATTCTTCTTGTCCTTCCATGCCTTACGGTAATCAGGTTTACCTTTGCTTTCCTCATAGCAATACTTAGCCTTCTTTATTACTTCTTTAAGAGTTCTAGGTTCATAAAACTCAATTCTATCTTTGTAAGACTGAGGAAATCCACTCAAAAAACACTGGACCTTAACTTTTTCATCTTTTATATACCTGACATACCTCAATAGCTTGAAGAACTTATTTGCATACTCTTCCATGGTTTGTTGTCCCAATCTTGGCTCATGGAACTCCTTAATCTTGTCATCATAATACCTGCCAGAGTGGTATTTCTGCTTGAAATACTTCTTGAGTTGTTTCCACTTAAGTCTCATTTCACTGATCCTCTTTACTTGCTTGAAGTGTTCCCACCAAATGGATGCTCTTCCATTCAGATTGAATATGGAAACCCTTGCCTTCATGTTTCCCTAATAATCCTGAACTTAGAAGTACTTCTTTATCCCAAGAATCCAAGCTTCAACCTCTTGTCCAGTCTTTACCTCACCGTCAAATGTAGGAGGTTTATCCTTCTTAAATTATTCTAGAGAGTGATCCCTATGGTGCTTCGTTATCTTTACCTTACGAGAAGAAGAGCTTGAATCCCCACTGGATTCTTCATAGTCAGATGACCTACTAGAAGTCCTTCTTCTTCTCCTGGTACTGCTCTTACTGCCTTCTGGTTTTACTATACCCTGTCCAGATTCTATATTTCTTTGCAAGTCTATCAAACTTTGCAACATAGTAGCATTCAACTGATGCTGCTCTTCTTGGGCTTTAATCAAGCTTCTCATGGTGACTGTAATATCTGGCGGTTTCTCTTGGAATCTCCTTCCATTAGACTCTATGTCATCATTTCCAACTTGGACATTTTCTCCCATGGCGTCTCGCACACACTCGTAGGAATCATGAGCATCATATCCATCATGGGTTCTCATGGCTAAACCACAACTCACTTTACCAAACCGCACTACCTAGAATACTACCCTTTAAGGTGACTATGATTCTGCAAACATGTTAGTAACAAAACTGTTAGCCACATATTATTTATACAATCATAAATCACTTACCCTCTCTTGGAAAAATCATAAAATGACAACTTTTCCCAAAACAATGAATTTTCTTCCTGAAAGAACGACCGTCTTAGGGGAACGATGGGGATCAAGGGGGCTTGCCCCCTTGTGGCTTCCCTGCGCCACTGCAGGACGGGTCAAGGGCTGCACCTTCGTTTCTTTTTTTTTTTATAAATCTTTGATTTTCATGCAATCTAACACAATAGATTGCTACCATTTTCCTCCTTTTCAACCCTGTAAATCCACTGAAAAACTGTTGAAATCCACTGAAAAATCCCACCGAAAACTCAATTTTGTTGTTGTTGTTGTGATATCGGATCTCTTTTCAACTAACCATTCGATGTATCGAATCGCTAGTTGACAACGCTTCTGATACCTCGGTGGACCGATCTTCATTGGTATTTTGATGCACATCGGATCATTCTTCCTTTGCCTTCTGACGCACATCGACTGACCAATCCTCTATTTTCTTCCGAAGTTTCAGACCAATATTCCTCTATCTTCCGATACACATCAGCTAACCAATCCTCTATTTTCTTCCAATGTTTTGGACTGATTTTCCTCTGTCTTCCAATGCACATTGAATGACCGATCCTCTATTTTTTTTCGATGCCTCAGACCGATCCTCTTTTCCTTTCTGATATGCCTCTGAGGGCTTCAACCGAGAGACATTGAAAAATAATTTCCTAGATTTCCTGTACTTTGAAAAACTTCTGAATTTTTCTTCTTATCTTCCTTTTTCTTTTGCTGACGCATCGGCTGCTCGATCATCTATCATTTTTCAACACTTTGACTTCCTTTAGGCGATCCTTGCCGACACCTCGTCTCTGCCTGGCCGATATATTTAGGTCCTCCTAGCCAAGAGCTTAGGCTCCCTTCCTATTTTCTCCTCTGAAGTCATCGGAAGCCCTTCAGCTAACTGAGCCGACGTATCGGCTGGCTTTAGCTAATGCCTTCCGACAATTTTTTACACTTCGAAAATTTTCAAAAAATTTTCAGGCTTTTCTCTTTGGTTTCCTTGTCGACTGTGTCTCGGCTCAACCTAGCCGAGACCTTCAGCTCCTCTCAACCAAGACCCTCGGCTCCTCTCAGCCAATACCATCGACAAATTTCAAACTTGGACAATTTTTGAAATTTTCTTTCCGTCGATTCCTTATTGGATGGACTTCTGCCTAGGTTATCTGGTCTATCTGATGAGCTTCCGGCTAAGTCATCTAACGTATCGGATGGGCTTTATCCTAAGCCATCCGATAGTTTTCATACTTAGAAAAATATTTCTAAAATTTTCCTATCATTTTCTCTGATTTTCTCATTTTTTCTTCTTGGCGGAGGGAAACCTGCCTCTGTCACTGCTTCTTCATGGCCCATTGAGGCCCAGTGCTGTAACCTCACTTTGATACTATTGAAATATTGTAACTTCGAAGAATATTATATATGTATCTTTTTGTGGTCCCCGATGGTCCTACCGGGAGAACCACTTATATTACTTTGTACCTCGATGCTTCTAATCGGAAGAACTAATAAGAGTCATGAGGTAGTCCCCTCTAATTGTAAAGGTGGGTCATTAGCACCCCAGTGTGGCTACTTGAGCCTACATGTCAGATGAGTTAAATTAAGTGAACGGATGAATATAAATAGAGGTGTAGCGCTCCTCATTTGCAACACACACTCTCACTTGTGTAGTGCATTAGTGGAGGAGAAAAGAGTAGCTGGAGAAGGAGGAGGATCAGGCTTTGATCTCCTTGCTGGTTTTATCTTTTGTCTTTTATCTTTTTGGGCATCTATATTGAGGAAGCTTTTGCTGGGTTTTTCCCTTTATGGTTTTCCCAGGATAAATATGTGTTGTTCTTGTGATTCTGTTTCTTTCAGTGATCCTGCTTATATGCTTTTGTTATGAATATGAAATGAATTACTGATGTCTTAGCTAAGCATATGAAAATTTAACATGGTATCAGAGCCACCGTGAAATAAGACATTGTGCAGCTATAGAATCTAGGGATTCTTATTTTTTGGGTCTCTATCCATAATCGATCAGCAAAATAAGGCTAGACTGACTCTCCATTGAAGGGCACATCTTTCTGTCGAAGCGAAATTTGATTCCGAGCATTTTCAGTTTTGGTGCGGAAAATTAGGGATTTCTACAAAAGAGGAATTTTTGAGTGAGCCCAGCATAGGATTTTTCTCCTCATCAAAATTGAAGTTTAGAGACCTGGATCAAGAAATTTGGTTGGTTGAAACTCCGGAAAAGACAAACCCTAGTTTGACCCCGATCTGGAAAAACCCTAAATACTAAAAATGCTAAGTTTTGGTACATTTGCTATATCCTCATATTGGTGAAGGATAAAGAGTTGAAAATTGTATAGGCCGAAGATAAAATCCTAATTTACACTGTATCCAAACATAAGCCTTATATTCGCTATATTCTGGGAGATATGATCCCTCCAAGTTAGGGTTCTATCCTCTTCCAGAATTCATCCCTAAACAGGACACTTGGGGATAATTGCTATAGCATGGCTATAGAGGTCCAAATGGAATTCCTAAAGATGTTCCAGAAAAATCATGGATTGTACTTTCTGTGGTCCAAATTTCAGAACCGGAACATGAACCAGTGACATGTGGCATGCCGTACAACTTCACTGTTCTGAACAGTCCTGTAACAGGTCACCTTGGCAAAATGATCATAAATCCCAATTGGTGAAACAAATTCTGATGAAACCTATGGTGTTCGATCAGGGACATGCGAGGTTACCTCAGTGAGAAATTTGAGACATATAGGAGCATTAATTTCGGATATATCACAAAAACAGTAATAGGAATTTTTGTAGAAGAAATTAGAAAACTAGGGCTTCCTGTTCCGGGAGCTTCCCTCCACTGTTTTCAGAAAAGGAGTACATTGGACAGCTCCATTTGAAGAGATATATCTTTCTATCCAATCAGATATAAAATATTCCAAGTTTTGAAAATTAAGGTTTCTCTGACAAACCCTAGATCAGCCAGCTCCGAAAGCAGGATAGACACCTCAAATCGGTAAGATCTAATCCTTTGCTATTTGCATTTGAGGTTCTCATTTCAAAGTGATCTATCACATCAGCTTGATGATAATATTGGTAAAGTTAACAACTTCCAAGAATGGAAGTATTTGATCTCTCTGAAGAAAATGAATTGGACACCTACATGAGTAGAGGGGTTCCAGTTCCAGAAGGAGATGAGGCTCAAAGCCTTAGACAAGAAGAACTTGATCAAGGCCAAGAAAATCATTGTTGATTCAATCACAGATCAACCTGTACCACAAGTGTCTTCCCTAAAGACACCGAACATGTTTGATTCCTTGATCAATCTATTTGAAGATAAGAAGATAAATCAGAAGATGGCTTTGAGAAAACAGTCGAAGAATGTTAAGATCTATAATGCAGAACATATTGAAGCCGTAAAAGAAGAAGTGAAGAATGCAGAAGTGGTGATAGCCACCTTGAATGGCCTCCCAGGATCATGGGATTGATTCGTGCAAGGAATGCGTACCAAAAGAAAGTTATTACTTTTAGCTGGCTCTAAGAAGAAGAAGATGGGAGCAATTGAAGATCAAGCTCTCACCATTCAAAGAAGATCCCTCTAGCGACAAAGAATCTGAAGAACTCAATTCCTAAAGAATCTCTTATCCATCTTATCATTTGGATAAGAAATGATGATTTCATGATGAAGCAGAATGATCAAGGAGTCTACCCACAAAGCAAACAAAATATAAGTATTCAATGATATTGTTTTGTTATGCATTCGATTATATTCAGTTAATGTGTTATGCATGATAGAGTGTTTGCATTAACGGTTGTATACTACTAATATGCATGTGATGAGTAAGTAGCTCATGGTGCTATACATCTATCCATTGCTACTTATCTAGAATGAAACCTCTTTGTTGACATATTGGATTAGTGCACAATCTCAATGATGTCATGATAGAGATGGAAGGCATCTAGAAAGTTTCCATGAGATATGGATGAATGTTGTATTGGCTAAAAAGTTGCATGATGCATAAGAATTTGCCGTAATGCATATGTTTTATGAAATAGTTCTAACCATGCAACTGGTGCATTTTTGTAGGAAAGGTCCTGTACAACCTCCTACAAGAAAAGAAGGATGAGACTTGTTTTGAAGAACAAGTGATAAACATGAATCTGAAGCTCCCAGGTTCAGAGACACCATGACGGAAGAAAGAGCTTCAGAGAGTGATAGATCCACCTTGAAGGATGAAGACCACCATGGGTATGAGAGATAACTCAAGATGAAGAAAAGAATGCTATGAAAGAAGATATGATCAAAGAGTAACAATTGATCATGAGGAATGATGTATACGATATGATTTTAAGACATAAAGGGAAGTACATAGTATCTTCCATATGGATCTACAAGAATAAGTGTACAAAGCAAGGTTCATGATTTGCCTCAAAAAGAATAGACTATGACATGACATACTCTATTGACAAGTATATATCAAGCATAGAACCACCTATACAGAATGAAGAGGGAAGATGATACTCCACTTCTAGGGGAGTGACTACAGAGGATATTCGAGTTCGACATGGTACGACATGATGGATAGCTTCGTGATGGATCGAGACTTTACCAAGAGTAAAGTGGGTTCCAACCTTCAAGGTTGAATGCAGAAGACTAGGATATGCTGATGACCTGACAAGACATGAAAGATGTTATGATGAAAGAATACTAGAATGATGTTTGGGATACAGTTCCCAAACCAAAAGGAAAGAGTATAGTATCCTCCAAATGGATATACAAAATAAAGCATGCAGCAGACGAAAGTATTGAGAAGTATAAAGCAAGATTTGTTGCCAGAGGTTTCTCTCAGAAAGAGGGAATTGATTATGAAGAGACATTTTCCCCAGTAGCATGATATACTTCGATTAGATCTATCATGGCACTTGCATCCATGATGAAGTGGGACTTACACCAGATGGATGTGAAAACAACCTTCCTTAATGATATGATTGAGGAAGAGTTTTACATCAAATAGTCACAAGGATTTGAAGTTGAAGACAGATGGAAGCATGTATGCAAGTTGAAGAAGGCCCTCTATGGCCTGACGCAAGCTCCCAGAACTTGGTATGGAAGAATAGATAGTTTCCTGTCAAGCATGGGATTTACCAAGAGTAAAGCTGATCCTAACCTTTATCTCAAGGTTGTAGAAGATGAACCTGTCATCCTGTTACTATATGTGGATGACTTATTCTTGACAGGGAATGAGAAATGGATCATGGAAAGCAAGAAGAAACTAGCAGAAGAATTTGAGATGAAAGACCTTGGGTTAATGCATTGTTTCCTAGGTCTAGAAGTATGGAAAAGTTCAGAAGGAATCTTTCTCAACCAGGGAAAGTATGTGGTAGAGATATTGAAGAGATTAAATATGTTGGAATGCAAAGTCATGGCCACACCCATGGACTCCAACCTGAAGATGTTAGCTGATAAATCATCAGAGTTAGTGGATATGACTCATTATAGAGAGATCATTGGGTCATTGATGTACTTAAAAAATACCATACCAGACATTTGTTTTGCTGTGAACACCTTAAGTCAATATCTTGTTCAACCAAGACGGGTTCACCTAGTAACTGCAAAGCATGTGATGAGATATCTGAAAGGGACTATAGACTTTGGTAGCCATGAGTATAGATTATATGGCTACACAGATGCAGATTGGGCCGGAAGTATCTCAGACAAGAAAAGCACATTAGGTAGATGCTTTTGTTTGGGGTCTACTATGAGTTCATGGTTTAGCAAAAAATAGTCCAGTGTTTCTCGTAGCATGGCTGAAGCAGAATACATAGTAGATTGCTCTACTAAGTTGTGAAGCCATATGGCTTCGGAAGTTGATATCAGGTCTCTTTGAACTAAAGAAGGATACTACATTGATTCTATGTGATAACGAGAACCCTGTGTTCCGTCGTAACACATAGAAATCTGGTATTTCTACATTCAAGATAAAGATGCAGATGATGATGTTTCAGTATTTACATACTGTAGATACAGATGATGGTGATTCAATATTTCTATATTGAATATAGATATGATGATGTTTCAGTATTCCAATACTAAAGATATAGATGATGATGATTTCAGTATTCCCGTACTAAAGATAAAGATGATGTTTCAGTATTTACATACTATAGATGCAGATGATGGTGATTTTGTATTTCTATACTGAAGATATAGATGATAATGCTTTTAGTATTCACATACTGGAGATACAGATGGTGATAGTTCAGTATTCACATACTGAAGATGTAGATGATGATGGTTTGGATGATGATGTGCTGACGAAGCCTCTGTCTTGAGTAAAGTTCGAACACTTTCGAGACAAGCTTGGTGTTGTTTGGAAAGACCTTCCTCAAAAGGGGGAGTAGTGATGTTGCAGTGGGATTGTATCATCCCTTGGAACTTGCCCTAAAGTGATCTGGAGACCTTGATCCTAGAGAATGAAGAGGGATTGTATCATCCTGGGACATATGTCTAGAAGTGATCTAGTGAACTTTGGTCATCGAGAAGGTGGTAGGATTGTATCATCCTTGAACTTTGGTTCAGAACGGATCTGGTGACTTCGGTACTCAAGAACGTGTGTTAATCTCATAATTCCTAGAGGAAGGATTGTCTGAGTTCCACATATGTGTTGATCCCGTAATTCTGAAAGGAAGGATCGTTAGTAACTCCGTAAAGACCTAAATCCTGTAATTCCAAAAGGAAGGATCATTGAATTGATCCCGTAATTCCTAGAGGAAGGATTGTATGAGTTCCACATATGTGTTGATCCCGTAATTCCAAAAGGAAGGATCGTTAGTAACTCCGTAAAGACATAAATCCCGTAATTCTGAAAGGAAGGATCATTGAATTGATCTCGTAATTCCAATAGGAAGGATTGTCTGAGTTCCACAACTGTGTTGATCCGGTAATTCCGTAAGGAAGGATCATTGACTTGATCCCGTAATTCCAATAGGAAGGATTGTCGGATTTCCACAGATGTGTTGATCCCATAATTCTGAAAGGAAGGATCATTAGTAACTCCGTAAATACCTAAATCCCATAATTCCGAAAGGAAGGATCATTGACTTGATCCCGTAATTCCAATAGGAAGGATTTTCTAAGTTCCATAGATGTGTTGATCCCGTAATTCTGAAAGGAAGGATCATTAGTAACTCCATAAAGACGTAAATCCCATAATTTTGAAAGGAAGGATCATTGGTAGCTTCGTAAAGACTTGATCCCGTAATTCCAATAGGAAGGATTGTCTAAGTTCCACAGATGTGTTGATTTCGTAATTCCGAAAGGAAGGATCGTTAGTAACTCTGTAAAGACCTAAATCCCGTAATTCTGATAGGAAGGATCGTCTGAGTACCACAAACATGTTGATCCCATAATTCTGAAAGGAAGGATCATGTTGATGTTTTGATGATGATGATGTTGATGTTTTGATGATGTTGATGTTTTGATAATAATACAGATGATGATGATGATGTTGATGTTTTGATGATGTTGATGTCTTGATGATGATGATGTTTTCATGATGATGTTACTGATCGAAAGATCAGAGTATGATGATGATGACGTACTGATCGAAAGATCAGAGTATGATGATGATGATGTACTGATCGAGAGATCAGAGTATGATGATGATGATGTTGCTATTCGAAAGATCAGAATATGATGATGATGATGTTGTTGATCAAAAGTTCAAAGAGCTGATGATGATGTTGTTGATCGAAAGTTCAAAGAGCTGATGATGATTTTGCTGATCGAAAGGTCAAAGAGCTGATGATGATGTTGCTGATCGAAAGGTCAAAGAGCTGACGATGATTTTTCTGATCGAAAGGTCAAAGAGCTGAAGATGATGTTGCTGATCGAAAGGTCAAAGTGCTGAATATTTTTTCTGATCGAAGCGGTCAAAGATTGTTGCTGATCGAAGTGGTCAAAGTGTTGATGTTGCTGAAGACTGAAGATTGAAGATGAAGACTACATGATGTTGAAAATCTTCCAATGATTTATAGATGTGTTAACCCCGATGATGCTGATGATTCTCTCTCTCTCTCTCTCTCCTGTTATTGTTGTTGTTGATGTTGTTGTAGAATACCCTTCTCATTAAGGGGGAGTGTTGAAATATTGTAACTTTGAAGAATATTCTATATTTATCTTTTTGTGGTCCTCGATGGTTCTACCGAGAGAACCACTTCTATTAATTTGTACCCCGATGCTTCTAATTGGAAGAACTAATAAGAGTCATAAGGTAGTACCCTCTAATTATAAAGGTGGGTCCTTAGCACCCCAGTGTGGTTACTTGAGCCTACATGTGTAACTCAAGCCTACATGATTAACTCAAGCCTACATGTCAGATGAGTTAACTTAAGTGAACGTATGAATATAAATAGAGGTGTAGCGCTCCTCATTTGCAATACACACTCTCACTTGTGTAGCGCATTAGTGAAGGAGAGAAGAGTAGCCGGAGAAGGAGGAGGACCAGGCTTTGATCTCCTTGCTGGTTTTATCTTTTGTCTTTTATCTTTTTGGGCATCTATATTGAGGAAGATTTTGTTGGGTTTTTCCCATGATAAATATGTGTTGTTATTGTGATTCTATTTCTTTTAGTGATCCTGCTTATATGCTTTTGTTATGAATATGAAATGAAATACTGATGTCTTAGCTAAGCATATGAAAATTTAATAGATACCACACTGTAGCATCCCCAACCCTCTGACCGATGATGAAGATGCTACCATACTATTAACTATCTGGGAAACTAGCCCCATGAACATGTACATACATAATAACTGAAATGCTTGAAGTAAAAAATGCAAAGATGCATAATTGTTCAGCATATAGCGGAAGCAAAACATACATTCAGGCATTCAACATGTTCATCATAATTCATTAAACATCAAATATGATTGCAGAGATTGAATACAAGAATACTTATCCTGTGAAGAACTTGTCCTGCAACGTTCCACCCAACCGTAGGCCAGTGTGCTCCTTAATATCTCAGTAGCACTACCATCCCCGAACTAGGAATGATTCGCCAAGGAATAAGGAACTAAGTAGGCTCACACATAGCCAAATATACACTAATCATCCAAGCCAACACAGTTGGGTTTATTAGGCCATCAAGGAGCTGGAAAAAGATGAATGCTAAGCTGGTGGGATCATTGAAGAGCTAAGGACACCTACACCAGAACTAGCCTGACTTCTAGGACACCCACACACACCCAACACAAGGAATCCGTCCCTTCTCTGCTACACAATCCCTCGGGCCCTGACTTCCCTTCCAGTGCTATTCAAGGGTCGTCGAGAAGAAAGCCAACCCTCTAGCTCTGTCCATGTGGCTCCCAAACACACCAGGTTTATCAAGCATACCAAGCCTTCATTCCCACTCCAACATAGTCCAAAGACCAACCACTACATACACACGACAAAGCAAGATATTCACAGCTCTGGGGAAGAAAATCAAACACCACAGAACAACCGAGGTGACAATTTAGGTAATACACAACCCTCATTGGGAAATTTCATTTCTGAGTCGTTCTTGTCCATATCGTGGCCAAAACGACTTGATAAGAATCCATAGAAACCCAAAACCGTAAATGAACCCAGAGTAAACCAAAAATCGTGGGGAAAACAACAACCCCAATCTCACCATTGAAACAATGGGAAATACACAACCCATAATTAGAAGAGGAGATTAGACTCTCAGCATGGACAGGGGAACGTATAAACAGAGCCACGAATATGGAAAGGAAAATGCACACACACACACACACACACCATAATTGGAAAACAAATACTAAACCAGTCGCTGCATGCACGCATGAAAATTGAGTGACTGGATGAGGGAAAATCCCAAGCCTGCGTGTGAGGAGAAAAATGACTGTCTCTACACGAGGATGGCAAAGAATGCAAGAATGGGGTCGTCCCCGCTCTTCTTTCCCATGTGAGGGTGAACAAGTCTGCTGGTGGAGTGTGCGTGTGGGCAAGGACTAACAGTCCTGCCACACACCACTACCCAACTAACATCAGAGGTTTTAATGTGGTAGTTGACTGATTGAGACAAGGGAAAGTGAGTATGACAAAAAGGGTGGGTGACAACTAAATGGGTTTAACAATTGACACTTGACTTTTCCCCATTAGCGAATATTTCAATAATTCCCCCTCCTTATTCTTAGGAAAACCATGCCCTTTTCATTATGGTTGCATTGGCATAGCTGGTTGGGGTTCATTTTAATTAAAATGCATAATTACATGATGCCAGAATTAATATGTGCTATATAGCATGATATACCATCGGCAACGATTTTAATTTCTGAAACATTAAATGCTAAATTTATGGTGGGGTTTTTTCCTTTATCTCCACACCACGATTGAATACACTATATACATCATATACATTTTAATGCAAACGGGGTCAAAACCGGGGTGTTACACGTAAGCTTTTGATACCTTCATTGGCCTCTTTGAAATCATTGAAAAATTGGAGTGAGTAGGCATAGGGAGAAGGAATAAGAATAATTATTACATGTTATTGTTGTTATCTCTGTGTGAGAGGGTTGTCTGCACACATTTTGAGAGGGGCTGCATAAGGATCACTAGTTGAAAAATGAATGTGTGTTTCCACAAAGGAGAGCTTCCATCTACACATATATTCCCCCAACACTGCTTTGATATGCATAGGTCTGCAGGAAATACCTTCCTATGCTGCACAATTACACATAAGAGGGAGAGAATGGATGAAAATAGGTGAGTGAGAAATCCAACAACTTCCTGACAGCCATGACACATGTGTAGAATTTTATACGTAAGAGAGAGGGTAATGCATGATAGGATTTGGTTGGGACGAGGGATGATGAAGGATGAAAAGTGATTTCAAAACCCTCCCAAGGAAAGAATGTCTAACAATGTAAATATTTTATTATTATTCAGTTTTGGATTTAGGTTATGAGAGTAGCAATAGTAGTAGCTGAAACATAAAGTTGGGGTTGAGGGAGTGAGCCAACAAGTGATAGGTGTTTTTGGTAGTGAAATATATCTTCCCTAATCAGTTCCATATAGGTCACTCATAACTATCATTAGCTCATCAAAGCATTCATTCTTCTTCAAAGATCTACCACGCAGAGAAGGACAATATTACAGTGATCATGTTTTACTACTTGAGCCGCATTGGAGATTCAAATAATAAAATGTATTGACCCAATAACTTCATACTTTATCTGTATGTCACTTCCATTCTTCTTGAAAGGGGCATATCATTATACTAGATTCCCAACATGCTATTGAGTGCACACCTAAGAAAGATACACGCACCATAAGTGTGACACAACGGTCCCATTCACTCTAGATAAAACAATTCTCAATTGGTATTGGAATGGTCAAAATTTTTACATGTGTCGACCAGAATATCCAGAAAGGATATAACATCAGTTCTAGAAAGTCTCAGCTCTGTCCATCAAGTATTTAAACAATTACGAGGAAATCATCATAGATAGAAGGGATGTTTTTCCTTGCATGAGTGAATCTCCTAAAAGCAACAACACATTTTGAGGCTATAGTTCTTGCATGGAATGAATATCTCCTTTATACTAAGAAACTGTCACAGCTATGAATATTAATATGTTACTACAAACTTACTAAAACATATTTCCTATTTTATCTCCATATTTGTCATATTTAGGGATTTTGGGCACGTAACATGTTTTGCATGTAAACCAAATTATTTATCACATACATATGAAACATATAAACTTGAAAACCAATAATCATTATCTGTCAGTATAAGGATAGAATATTAGTTGGGATCCTATAGTGAAACAACTTTCATATACTCTTTAGTTGGCAATAAGGTTGTGAGTGAATAACACCTTTCATGTCTCATGCCTAAAGAAGGTGGTAGGACAAAATGTTATGTTTTCAAATATCTTACCTCCATGATGATGGACATGTTCTTTTGATTCCAGAATGCATTTTGGAAACTCAAGAGAAGAAGATGATAACTAAGATATTGTCAGAATACTTCATTTAGTGGAAGGATTTGTCAATGGAGGATTTTACATGAGAAGTACATGGAAAGTGAAATAATAGCATCCAACACCACATTTTATTTGGGGAAAAGCAATTCAAAAGGAAGTGGAGGGGTTGTTCAATGTTTAGAGAACCCCTAAAAATTCAAATGACCCACAAAAAGTACCAATATCTAATCACTTTGTGTTAAATATGTTGTTTATTCCAGTTAGTTAATGGAATTTATCCCACACACAAAAGGGTGAGAATCTTTAGTGGGATCATTGTCATAAAAAAAAGTGGAAAAATAGTTCAGTTTTCGTTTTTTAGTGAAGTATCTGAAAAATCTTCTTTTGAAAAGAAAACCTATAGCCTCTTCCTAGAAGATTAGTTTCTTTAAAAAAAAAAATTGCTTTTTGTGCCTCATATTTTCTAGAAAAATACAAAAAGAATCATATTATTTTCCTCCCGTTTATGCTTGCAAAAGTTTTCATTTCTATTTGCATGTGTAATTCAGAAGAATAGGTATTTTTGACATTGTAGCAGAAGTTAGTTTCGCATGAACGATAGAGGCTTAGTTTTATTTCTTGCATTTTCAGAGACTTTAGGGTGTTTGATTGAAAGAGATTTGTGTTTGAAAGAACTTTCTTTGCATTCTTTATTGGATCTTGTTATCATTGTTGAAAGCAACATTCTTTTGGTATATTGTTGAAAAGAAAAGAAAAAGGTTTCTTCCTTACCCTAGATAGACCTCATCGAAGTCAAAAAAGTGCATTTACATTTAGATTAATTTGCATTATTGGAGACAACACCTCACAAACATTCACCTAATCATCCAAATAAAATTAACGGTAGCTTTAGGTCTTAAAATTGTATAGAAATTTCAGTGATACATTAGTGATGTGTTCAGGCGTCGTAAAATGTAGGAGCTGTCATTATTTGTCCGCACTACAAATCGGGACTCATGCGGTTCTTCCACATACTGTCGGTATATCAAACGGCCTTTCACATACCCTTGAGGTATATAGAAAGGTACTTCATGCATTCGATTGTATATAGGAAGGCCCCTTGTGAACGGTTGTGCATTAGACAACACTACTACTGATTTGAACTCCCAAGTACCTTGTGTATATTAGGAGACCCCACTAGGATACCATGTCCATATAAGAAAAAACCTTTGGCCGTCTTGTGTGGAGAAATACACCGAAAACAACATTCATGAAGATTACTATGCACGTACCCTTATGGTATATCACGAGTTGCACCTACTTGCAATCCTTGTGAGAGACCGACTATTCTGAACCTGTCCTATCACTTAAGACTGCTTGTGACCTTTAGCTCTGTGTAGGTTTGTTTGTGTGATTTTTCCCTTTTTTTGACCTAGATTAGATAACTTCAGCCACCACCATGACTGAGCAACTTACGAGACGTCATTCTTGTATATTGCAGGGTTTACCTCCTGACTCTCCTCCTACTGTGGAAGGACAAGCAGGGGTAAACATGGAACAACCAACTTTTGCTAATGTTCCCATAGGAACTGCCTTAGATAGTGAAACCAGAGAGGATTTCACTGTTTATACAAATCCTTTGGTTCAATTTCCTCCTGTAGTCGATTCTTCTATGCATTCTCTGTTGGAAGGCCATGTCGATAGTCCTATTCGAGCAGAGTATGGCCCCAACACTCCTTTTTGGAGGAATTTTATGGGCCAAGCCATTTTTGAGTTTGGGGTTATTGGGCCTTCACCAAGGAATCCTCCTTTAGGAGAAGAGGAGCAGAGAAGAATTAATGCATCTCTTGATCGAGCCCATAAATTTTCAGAGAGAGTAGACATAATCATTCCTCCACCTGCGCCTCATCATGAAACAATTTCAGCTCTTTTACCCAATTTATCAGACCCATGGCATGATGGATATCGTTCACTAGCTCAGGTTTTAGGTCCTATTGAAGAAGTTCCATTTCAAGGTAATTGAGGACAACATGACAATCCTATAGTTTCACATCCTGGGTCTATTACTAGGCCTTCCATACCAGTCATGGTTGGGGGGAATCCACAAATAAAGTAATGTCAGCACATTCTAATACCAAGGGGCAACCCCCGGTGCGAGTTACATCATTATTCAGTGGAATTATTGCTAGTTCGGGACAAGTTTTAGCTATATCACAACCTGTAGTAATTAATCCTCCTACCAATACCAACGTTGTGAATCCCCCATCTAGTTCGGGACAACCCTTAGGGGTGCAACCTGTGAATAATCCAGCTTCTTAGGGATATACTTACAGGAATGCGTCCACCTACGGCTAATCAATTTTATCAACAAACACCACTATGGGCTATTTACCATAGAATGCCATACCTTGGGAATGCTTATGTACCTTGGGGATCACCAAATTGGTCCAATGTCCCATCATATGGAGGAGATTTTGTAAATATTTTTGGGGGCTATGGTGGACAACCACCTAGAGGACCATCGCGAGGACTTGGAGGACCCAAAAGAACTAGACGCCCTGGAGGACCTGGTGGAACATATGGAATACCACCACCTGGAGGACCACCACCACCACCACTTGGAGGTGGAGGACCACTGCCTAGAGGACTACCACCACCACCGCCTAGAGGACCACCACCACCTTCCAGAGGGCCACCTCCCTCGGGTGGCCCTGCTACCCATGGAAGTTATGGACATCAACAAACTTTTCAACAAGCTTCGGGGGCATCATCGATACCCATCTATCAATCTGTATATGGTCCTACTAGTCAGCAAAATTCCATACAAGTACTACCAGTATCCGCAACCAAATCAACAACTGCCATTTCTGGATACTTTAGATCTACAAGACTTGTCAAGATTGATAAATGACCCAATCCATCATGACCCCTATTGGCTTGCCATTCTTGTAAAGCTTCCTTCAGATATACCCAAGTTTGCTGTCAAACCCGGCGAGGATCCAAAAAACCATGTGATGACATTTCACCTATGGTGTTCATTCAATTCTTTGCTGGATGAATTAATCCATCTATGGATTTTTCAAAGAAACCTCACTGGTATTGTCGCAAAGTGGTACATCGAGTTACCACAACACTCTTTTTGGGATTTCAATGCCTTAGCAATGGCATTTTTAACACACTTTCAATTTCCAATCAGACATGAAATAGGTACAGACCTACTGAACTCGCTTCGCCAAACTAAATAAAATCACATATTTGATCATATTCATGAATGGAGAACAAGGCAAAGGTTAATTAAGGCCCCTATTCCTGATCAGTTACTTGCTGATTTGTTTACAAAGTCTTTACTTCCATGCATTGATAGAGATGTTTCCACGGGAGGCGCTATTACTGAGGATCAAGCAATTAGTCATGGTCAGTACCTTGACATGGTATATTCCTAATCTAGTACCTTGTATGATTAATTCCCCGTGCTCCTCGACCCACTACTAATCCATCTAGACCTATGACTGAACCACTTGCTGATGGGGTACTTGGTTCAGTTCAAATGCAAATGGGGGAAAAATCTTCTAAGAAGCAAAATCAAAGTGCCACTCCAGCAAGTCAACCAACACCACCTGCCAAAACTGCACCCTCTCCTATTTCTTCCACTGAAGTAAACATGATCCAATCAACTGAATCTTCAGGCAGAAAGAAGAAAGGGAAAAATATATCTAAAAAAATTGATAACCAATAGGAAGGAGATAAAACACAAAACTTAGATGTTGATTCAAAAGGTAAGAGAAAGGTAAAATACCCTTATTTAATCTACAGAGGTAACCATTTTATGAAAGAATGTCCTCATCGTGAGGAAGTAAGTAAGTTTTTGAAAACTTCACCCACCCCAGCAGTTCTTAAAGATTCTTTCCCTTCCCAACAACAGTTAATTGATCATAAGTCCTTGAATGAAACTTCTTCGTCCACTAACAAAGTTCGCATGATGTCTAGTGAAACGGTTAATTTTAACACAAGATCACAAAGTTATGACCCACTTCCAAAAAATAAATTTGATGATGTTCCACCTGAAAAACCCTCAGCTTCCACACCTCCTCCTAATAACGGTCTTCACATTGAAAAACCTATTCCAGACGAAATTCTACACCCACCAAAGGGTACTCTACATAAGTCTATAATCAATCCTAACGCTCGTGCTGCCCAATATTATAATATTGTCGAATATTTGGCTCAAGCACCCTACGTTATGTCAGATTTAGAGGTACCTCAAACCTGCCCAACCCAACAGAAAAAATTGCTTACTTCTCTTGGAGCCATGGATCCTGAGAACAATAATATCATCACTTTAAAACTGGATGATTTCAAGACGAGACTCTTGCTACCACCTAAGCTGTACTTAGTGGTTTTTTATCAAGTGAGCCTGGTGAACCAGACAAAAAAAATTTGTTCGGACCTCAAAAGACCTTCAGAAGTGCTTCTGGGAAGTGCTTGTTGTACTATATAAAATTTTCATACCCCCTTGGGGGAGTTGTAATAAATGTTCTAGCATGATAGTGTCTATAAATGACTCGGTCTCATAGACTTTATTTTTCAATCCGATTAGCCCAGGGTGTTTTTTCCCTTGGTTATTATTGGTTGTTGAATAAACGATTATAATTTTTGATTTTTTCACTCAATACCTCCAAAGTTGGGGTGGTCGGCTAATTTAGGCCTATTGAGGTTATTAGAGTCTATGTGTCAATGTATAAACATGCTAGGAATTATGGTTGAGTCATATGAACATGTCTAAGTCCCCCTAGGTTTTTTAATTTTTTTAATTTTTTTTAATTTCTTCAGTGTTTTTAATTAAATTTTTTTTTTCCAAAACTTAGGATATTTTTTAATAGTTTAATTGGAAATTTTGGTTTTGTAATAAAAGTGGGCTCGAAAGTTAGATTCAGTCATTTAGGTGCTCATTTTCAAGCTAAGAGCACCCAATAAACCTATAGACCCATTATTTCCTAGTTTTGAGTGATTTTCCATCACTCAGGTCAGAAATCCCCAAAAAATCAATTATTGATTATTTCAATTAATAAATTGATGAATAATGGAGCAAATCCAAAATCCTAGATCATTGGATTCTCAACCGATTTGATTGAAATCAATCTCATCGGCACCAGATTGACTGGATCTAACAAATCCTTGACTAAAGGAGGTGATCTGGGTGGATCCAGAGTTGAAATTTAGCTTCCCTTATAGGGAATTTCGCCCTCCCTCTCTCTTCCACATGTGTGGGCTCTTCTGGATGAGTTTCGGTTGATGCTTCAGTCAACAGGTTGATGTGTCAATCATATAAGCTCTCCGATTGACAATAAGACTCAGTAGAAGCTCAGTTAAGCTTCAGATAAGGCATTGAGGGACTCTCCTTCAACTGCAGTGGTCTATCTCCTTGGGATTTGTGCCCCCTCTGGGTTGGGGTTTCAAATTTGTGTATAAATAAAGCATGGCTACCTCCTTTATGAGTTAGTTAGAGTTGGATTGAGGAGCCATTGCTGTTGTAATACTGTGTAATATATTTTTCTATTGGAATAAAGTGAATCTTTGGAGGAAAGATGGTGTCATGTCATTGTATGTGCGGATGAGCATTTCCATGTTTCACTGAGGTAACCTGTATCTATGTTCATAATTTGCTGATTGTTTGTGGATTCATTGCTAAGATTGATAATAAGTTTATTATAATCTTGATAGGAAAGGAGTTTGTTAATAAGTTTATTGGCCATCTATTTCCTTTTTTATGCATGTTTAGAGATCTAGATTCAGCAAGTTTTATAAGTTTATATGCATGTTATTCTGAAATCTCTATGTATGTATTAACCGAATCTCACAAGTATTTTGGAAAGTCTTTGGATTCAGTTGCAGGTTCCTATATTGGAGAGGATGCTGATATAGTTTGGTTCTTCACTCTCTCCAAAACCATTCAAAGGCATAGTCCCTTGACATTTCACCAAAAAGCTCCACGGTTGATCTTCAAGGCTTCTAGCAACAAATGCTCTTCTTTTCCTCTTCCTCCTTCAATTTTTTCTAAAATCAGTCCGGTTACTTGTTTGAAGCTTTAAAATTGTTTAGATATATCAATTTCAGAGTTTATTTTACATAGATCTCTCTGCCTTAAATCTCATAAACTAGATATCATTCCTAAAAGAAAATTTACAAGCATTCTAGATCTCGTTTTAGGGAAAATTGTCATTTTTCAAGGTTGTGAAAGTGGATCTAAAGCTTGTTGAATGCATGGTTGTTTCCTTAGAATATAGAAATTTATATTCAGTAATTTAATTACTTCATGTTGGATTCCCCCAAATCAGGCCAAGATCCCAAGGAAAACTTGCTTTCCTTGGTTCCTTTTCCGCTTCTTTAAAAACTAGTTTTAACTTAGAATTTTTGGGTAAAATGTTTGTTCATCCAAAAGTACTTTCAAAGTACTTTTGGAAATATTTAAATATGATAATATTTCTGGTTTTTAGTAGGTGTAACATAAAAGAGGAGGAGGCGCTGTTCGGAAATCATTTTTGGACCATTCGAAACACCCCAGGGGGTCTCCGTCTTCCAAAATTTCAAATTTTTGAAATTTGTAAACCTTTGGTTTCATTCAATATAAGGAACAAGTGGATTAATTTCAGTTTTATGATATTGTAATTTTTTCTACTAAAAAATAAAAATCTTTTCGAATAAGCTCTTTCAAGCCTATTCACCATCCCCCCTAGGGGGATTCCCGCCCGTGTTATTTTTTACATTGTTTCACCTTATTTCTGTTCTATTTTAGTATTGAAATGTAGGAATGTATAATTTGATAACATTTTGTATTATTCCATATTTTTAATTCAAAAGTATCATACTACTTACCCCGCAACTTCTCGATTGATCCGCAAGGGGAAAGAGATGCGTGGTAGGACTAATGAGAAAACCGGTGTTGTGTATCTCTGATTCCATTTTCATTAATTGTTTTAATAATTATAATAAAATTATCCCTTCCATGATTCCCCGATTACGGTCCACTTGGACCGAAAGAGGTTCCTGGAGGGTTTTCTTTTTAATAAGAACGCCTCTTTTAAAAATTACTAAAAAGATAACAAAGACTCCAGTGTGTATGCTCTATACTTGGCTATGGTTCATTCGATGAATCAAGCTGCATAAAAAGCACTTGAGTGAATATATTAATTAGTATTCACCTTCGAAATTGACAAACCATCAAACAAAAATCCAACGCCTCGAACAAATTGTAAGCAATGGAAAAATACCCAAAGGAGTGGGAACAACTGGAAAGTGACCTCGAGGCGTCGATCTCTGTCACACCCTGACAGGTGCGTTATGAGCAATAGTCTCTGATACTTCGTTCTAGCCCACAAACACCTTGCGGGTAGCTGTGAAAGTTCACTTTTGGACATACTACAAGTACCCCTCGGGTATATCTGGAGTCCCCTTTTCACCTAATTTAATTCATTCACATTCTACATTAATTTAAAATCTACCAAGAGACATTTGCAAAACATTCTTTCAAGCGCATTCAAGCACATTATTTTTTCTATTTACTCCATTTAAGGTACTGGTGATTTATTTGATCGTTTCTTTTGATTATATATATATATATATATATATATATATATTGAGTGTCATTACTTTGCTTATCTGCTTTAAATCTTGCATCTTGTTATCTTTTGTTTCCACTTGTTAAGTTCAAACAACTCCTAAACAACTTAATCAATATAAAACCATCACACTAAGTAATTATCCTTAGTAATTTAATAGGATCTACCCTCCTTGGCTTCGTTAGGAGTTAGCTTGAACGAAGGAGTCAAGAAAAAGGTGAAAACCTTGACTCGAGACTTACCCCCAAGGACATACTGAGTGGCTTGAAGATTTCTGCCACGTAACCCAGGTGCGTGAAAGGTGGCAACACTTTTTGGCGCCGTTACCGGGGATAAATATTTTTATTCTCGGGTACGACATAGCTTAACTTAACTAAAAAGATAAAAAAAAAATTGATTGATCTTGTCTTTAAAAAACATAAAAATTAAAACTCTATCCATCTGGAAACTCCACTGTCTAACATCTCTCTAAGAATTTATACCCGAAGAGACCACCATCAATTATTCAATCCTCTCCTTAAGCCCAAAAGGTTTATTAGGGAAAGATTGAATAGGCAGACTTCTCTTAGAAACCTTGAAAATTTAGGAGACCAATCCCTCTCAGATATCCATCGCTTATTTGTAGAGAGTCATGTTCACCAATCTCAAGAAATGACGGAATTATTCAAACCCCTTGACTTTTCTCAAACAGTAGGTTCTCCCCACTCCATTCTAAAAGATGCTATCAAGAAGCTTCCCATATTTCAGTGAAATAATGCCATCACTTCCAAGTCTCACCTTCGAAAGTTTGAAAAGCACCTAGTCAGTTATTGCAGTGATGTTGCCCATTACTATGACGATGTCAAAATGAAGCTCTTTGCTTTATCCTTAGAAGATGATGCTGAAGAGTTGTACCTTGACCTAGATGATGATTCATATAAAACTCTTAGTGAATTCCAAGATGGTTTTAGGAAGAAGTGGGGAGAAAAGAAGGAACCAAGACATCTGCTTGCTGCCCTTAATATCATAAAGAAGATGGAGAATGAAACCATGGATGAATTTAACACTAAATTTAGGTGTGTGGTTGCGGAACTTCCCAGATAAATCGAGCCAAAAAATGTCTCTATCCCCATATCCTACATTGAATCCTTCACCGGTGACTTAAGGTATTAGTTGAGAGATAAAGAACCGGCCGATCTGAAAACTACCCAGGAATTGGCTGGGAAAATAGAAGAGAATATGCAATATTCAGGAAAATCCAACATTCCAGGTCACACTAGGGGAAACAATTCTTGCAACAAAGAGACCAAGGGTAAATATGTTGAATCAGAAGAAAAGGGAACTTCTAAAGATTCCATGGAAAAGGTGACAGACATGATAAAAAACTTGGTTACTAGTCAAAACCAACTGATGGCAAATCATTCTGCACTCTTGAATCATATGCATAATAGATTGATCACAATGGAAAGGAATAATGGACCTAGGAACTTTCAGCCCAAGCAAAATCATATGTATCAAAAGAAGTTTCCTCAGCATGATCCTAGGATTCCAAACCAATTAGACTCAGATAACATGGTAGAAGAAGTAATTCCATGGTGTAGAACCTGTGAACAAATCCACCAAAAAAGCACTTGTTATGTTTCAAATCAAGTCATGGAACATGGACTTCCTGAGTTCAGTAGTCAGGAAACAACTTCAAGTGGGCCTAATCATGTATACATGGTAGGATAGGCCTACCCTTTGTCACCAACTAAACAGTACAAGACTAAGGATGAAACCATTGTAGAATCTTATAGTGACATTTATGATGAAAACTATAATGTACATGATGGGACTCCTATGTGTTCTCCATATAATGATGACAGTCTGGAAGGTTTACTCCCTTGTGACCGTTTCTGTGAAGAAGATGAGTATGAAAATGAGGACAAGTATAACTTGGAGCATGATACAAGTGACGAAGAATCCCTTATCTTCGACAAAGATGTTGATGAGGAGTCCTGGACATTCATGGAAAATCTAGTCTATGACATGAATAAAGAGGAAAATAATGAACCATAAAATTTTTATGGTTTTGTTGATTTTTCTGTCTATGGCATATCTAAAGGAGAGAGCATGGACCATGTGGCCTTGGGAAACTTTGATATGAAAAAGGAGCATGCAGTTTATCCATATGATCAGTCTGAGCCATATATTAGTATCAATAATAAAGACAAAGAGAACTTGATGTCCGAACTTGATATCAGCAATGGGGAATCCATCACATCTGACATAGATGGTGGTGATGACTATTGGGATTTTTGTGGATATATTATTAAGAATCCTATCTATGCTATATCCAACAAGGGGAGTGTCTATTTAGAAATTTGTGGAAGTCCAATCTACTATACTTCCATAGAGGGAAGCATGGATCTGGAGACCTGGGAAAATCCTAGTATGGAAAACCAGCATTCAAAACTCTTATATGATCATTCATAGTCATATCATGCAGAGCCGCACAAAGGTATCAATATTGAAGACATGGAGAAGCATTGTTGTGAAAATACACATGCGATGTAGTTAGTAGAATATCAGTCTCAACTATCATCTTCACATATAGAGTTTCCTCATGATTTGGAGCCGCTTGGGGCTTATACAATGAATTATCATCTGTTAAGCCTTGATGATCAGTATGATGGTGTAGTGAATCTGCCTCATCATTATGATTTGTACATCAACCCTGTCAGGTCATGGATAGAAGTAGCATGCGCAAGCACTTACCAGTTTGGGAGGAAGTTTAATGACATTATTGATGCCTATGAGTTCCCATCCATCCCACCCCTTCTAGATCATCACGCAGGTTTGCATTTTCTGAATAAAGTATCCTTACTTTGGCTGGTAAACAAAGACAAGGAATTTTTTTTTATGTTAATAAAATGCGTAGGTGGTTACATTGGATTTTTTATTACACTTAACCCTTTTTATATCATGCTTAGAGTAGGAAAATAAGCTCCTTGAAAAATACCATTTACTTTCCACATTTTTTTTTGTACTTAGCTATAATAAAACATTTTTTTCATTAGTTAGTTACATTTATTTTGTTTAAATAAATCAGCTTAATGGGTCATTTGGTTTTTATGTAATGCTTTTGCTATTGAGGTTTTCTTGTCAAGTTGAGATGTTTTTACAGGGTGTATAAACCAGATATTCTAGTGTTCTTGTATCCTCTCCTTGCCCTGTGACCAGATCAAGCACACGTCCCGCAGTTGGAGCCATAATGTTACCACCTAAGTTGTACTTAGTGGTTTTTTATCAATTGAGCTTGGTGAACCGGACAAATATTTTTTGTTTGGACTTCAGAAGTGCTTATGGGAAGTGCTTATTGTACTATATCACATGTTCACACCCCCTTGGGGAAGTTGTAATAAATGTTCTAACATGATAGTGTCTGTAAAAGACTCAGTGTCATAGAATTTATTTGTCAATCCGATCATCCCAAGGTCTTTTTTTCGTTGGTTATTATTGGTTGTTGAATAAATGACCTATAATTTTTGAGTTTTTCACTCAATACCTCCAAAGTTGGGGTTGTCAGCTTAGCATTTAGGGCTATTAATATTATTAGAGTCTATGTGCCAATGTATAAACATGCTAGGCATTATGGTTGAGTCATTTGAACATGTCTAAGTCCCCCTAGGTTTTTTAATTTTTTTAATTTTTTTAATTGTTTTTAGTGTTTTTTATTAAAATTTAATTTTTCCAAAACTTAGGCTACTTTTTAATAGTTTAATTGGAAAAATTGGTATTTTAATAAAAGTGGGCTCGGAAGTCAGATTCAGTCATGTAGGTGCTCATTTTCAAGCTAAGAGCACCCAATAAACCTATAGACCCACTATTTCCTAGTTTTGAGTGATTTTTTATCACTTAGGTCAAAAAGCCCCAAAAAATCAATTATTGATTATTTCAATTAATAAATTGATGAATAATGGAGCAAATCTGAAATCCCAGATCAGTGGATTCTCAACCGATTTGATTGAAATCAGTCTCATCGACACCAGATTGAATGGATGTGACAAATACTTGAATGAAGGAGGTGATATAGGTGGATCAAGAGTTGAAATTTAGCTTCCTTGATGGGGAATTTCGCCCTCCCTCTCTCCTCCACATGTGTGGGCTCATCTGGATTAGTCTTGGTGGATGCTTCAGTCAATAGGTTGAGGTGTCAATGAGATCTGCTGTTCGATTGACATTCAAACTCAGTAGAAGCTCAATTCAGCTTCATATCAGGCATTGAGGGAGTCTCCTTCAGCTGCAATGATCTATCTCCTTGGGATTTGCTCCCCCTCTGGGCTGGGGTTTCAATTTTGTGTATAAATAAAGCATGGATGCCTCCTTTCCGAGTTAGTTAGAGTTGGATTGAGGAACCATTGCTATTTTAATACTATGTAATATATTTTTCTATTGGAATAAAGTGAAGCTTTGGAGGCAATATGGTGTCATGTCATTGTATGTGTGGATGAGCATTGCCACGTTTCACTGAGGTAACCTGCATCTATGTTCATAATTTGCTGATTGTTTGTCGATTCATTGCTAGGACTAATAATAAGTTTATTATAATATTGATAGGAAATGATTTTGTTCATAAGTTTATTGGCCATCTCTTTCCTTTTTGATGCATGTTTAGAGATCTAGATTCAACATGTTTTATAAGTTTATATGCATGTTATCCTGAAATCTCTATGTATGTATTAACCAGATCTCACAAGTATTTTGACAAGTCTTTGGATTCAGTTGCAAGTTCCTAGCTTGGAGAGGATGCTGATCTAGTTTCCTTCTTCACTTTCTCCAAAACAATTCAAAGTCATAGTCCCTCAACATTCCACCAGAAAGCTCCACGGTTGATCTTCAAGGCTTCCAGCAACAAATGCTCTTCTTTTCCTCTTCCTCCTTCAATTTTTTCTAAAACCAATCTGGTTACTTGTTTGCAGCTTTAAAATTGTTCATATCTATCAATTTCAGAGTTTATTTTACATAGATCTTGCTGCCTTAAATCTTATAAACTAGCTCTCATTCCTAAAATAAAATTTACAAGCATTCTAGATCTAGTTTTAGGGAAAATTGTCATTTTTCAAGGCTATCAAATTGGATCTAAAGCTTGTTGAATGCATGGTTGTTTCCTTAGAATCCAAAAATTTATATTCAACAATTTAAGTGCTTCATATTGGCTTCCCCCAAAGGAATCCAAGTTCCCAAGCTTTCCTTGGTTCCTTTTCCGCTTCTTTAAAAACTAGTTTTAACTTAGAATTTTTGGGTAAAACATTTGTTCATCCAAAAGTAATTTTGGGAATATTCAACTGTGATAAGATTTTTGGTTTTTATAAGGTGTAACATAAAAGAGGAGGAGGCGCTGTCCGGAAAGCATTTTTGGACCATTTGAAACCCCCTAGGGGGTCTTCGTCTTCCAAAATTTCAAATTTATTCAATTTGTAAACCTTTGGTCTCATTCCATATAAGGACCAAGTGGATTAATTTAATTTTTATGATATTGTAATTGCTTCTAATAAAAAAGAAAAATATTTTCGAATAGGCTCTTTCGAGCCTATTCACCATCCCCCCTGGGGGGATTCGCGTCTGTGTTATTTTTTACATTGTTTCAGCTTATTTATGTTCTAGTTTAGTATTAACATGCAGGATTGTACACTTTCATAAATTTTTGCATTATTCCATATTTTTAATTCAAAAATAATCATACTACTTACCCATGACTTCTCGATTGACCCGTAAGGGGAAAGAGATGCATGGTAGGACTAATCAGAAAACCGGTGTTGTGTATCTCTACTTCCATTTTCATTAATTGTTTCAATAATCATATTAAAATCAACCCCTCCTTGATTCCCTGATTGAGATCCACTTGGACCGAAAGAGGTTCTTGGAGGGTTTTCTTTTTAATAAGAACACCTCTTTTAAAACTTACTAAAAAAATAACAAAGACTCCAGTGTGTATGCTCTGTACTTGGCTATGGTTTGTCTGATCAGTAAAGCTACATAAAAATCACTTGAGTGACTAGATTAATTAGTATTCACCTTCCAAATCGACAAACCATCAGGCAAAAATCCAACGCCTCAAACAAACTGTAAAAGGTGGCAAAATACCCAAAGGAGTGGGAACAACTGGAAAGTGACCTCGAGGCACTGATCTGTGTCACACCCTGATGGGTGTGTTATGGACAATAATATCTGATACTTCGTTCTAGCCCACAAACACCTTGCGGGTATCCGTGAAAGTTCACTTTTGGACATACTCCAAGTACCCCTCGGGTATATCTGGAGTCCCCTTTTCACCTAATTTAATTCATTCACATTCCACATTAATTTAAAATCTACCAAGAGACATTTGCAAAACATTGTTTCAAGCGCATGCAAGCACATTATTTTCTCTGTTGACTCCATTGAAGGAATTCGTGATTTATTTGATCATTTCTTTTGATTATATATATATATTGAGTGTCATTACTGTGCTTATCTGCTTTAAATCTTGCATCTTGTTATCTTTTGTTTCCATTGGTTAATTTCAAACAACTCCTAAACAAATTAATCAATATAACACCATCACACTAAGTAATTATCCTTAGTAATTTAATAGGGTCTACCCCCCTTGGTTTTGTTAGGAGTTAGCCTGAACGGAGGAGTAAAGAACAAGGTGATAGCCTTATCTCGAGACTTTCCCCTAAGGACACACCGAGTGGATTGAATATTTCTTCCATGTAACCCAGGTGTGTGAAAGCCGGAAACAACTTTCACATCAATTAGCTTTCCAGATAGCTACCAAAATTTTTGGAAATACTATCTGCCATACCGTTTTGGACGAGGGTGCCTCTACATCATTCATGTCTTTATCTTGTTGGAGAGCCATTAGTAATTCAAAAATAACCGGTCATCTACCACCCTCAAGGATTTTGATGGTCGTGGCGTTCAACCCTATGGATTACTACCTGCCATCCATCTTGAACTCGGGGGCAAATCAGTCTCCATTCACATTGAAGTCATCGACACTCCTTTGGATTACAACTTACTTCTAGGTCGTAACTGGTTTTATGCTATGCAAGATGTAGCATCGACCGTTTTTCGGATCGTCCAATTCCCATTCCAAGGAAATATTGTCATTGTTGATCAATTAGATTTGATCACTCCTAATGCCATTACAAATTATGCAAATAGCGTTCTGCTCCTGAATACCCCGCAGTATAAGGACATTAGAGTAGGCCTTATCAAAGACTCTTCATTAATGGGATTCTTTTCCTTATCAAATCCTTCTCCTGCTTCACAAACTGCATGTGTTAACATGATTTCTACCTCTCATATAGACAAAGGAAAAGCAATTGTTGATGAATCAACATCCTTTTCCCCTTTCAAAGAAATTTACAATGCAATCCAAGACACCAGTGACCCCACCATCAACGGCCATTTGTTGATGCCCTCAGATCATTATAACATGCCATATTGGCTCGACAACCCCCCCCCCCATCTCTAGATTATCTTTCACATACACTCCCTACAAATGAATATATTATAGAAGTTATGTCGCTAGAGGAGATGCCTTGGGAAGACCATCATCGTCGATCTTCTTTCCTTCCCCCTTGTCGTATGGTAGAAGACCACTTCACCTCCACGGTTTCATCTGATATAGTCACCAACTCTTAGTCCCCGATCCTCACTTGTAGTGTCGATTCTCAAGGAAATTTGTGTAATATTACAAAAACTAGTCCTGTGGATATATCAGTGAAACCCGATATTTCCGAGAACATTTTCATAGGTCAGAACTCTTCACCCGAGGAAGTTCAATCATACACGGCCCTATTCAAGGAGTTTAGGGATGTCTTTGCATGGACATATGAAGAAATTCCAGGGATTGATCCCACTATCATTGGTCATGAGATAAAAACTTCCCCTGATGNTACACGGCCCTATTCAAGGAGTTTAGGGATGTCTTTGCATGGACATATGAAGAAATTCCAGGGATTGATCCCACTATCATTGGTCATGAGATAAAAACTTACCCTGATGCCAAGCCAGTCTGCTAGAATCTACGACAAGTCCATCGACGAAAAGAAGCCGTTATTAAGGAAGAAGTTGAGAAACTTATGAAGGCTGGTTTCGTTTACCCCATACTGTTAACTGAATGGGTTACCAACATAGTCCCTATGAACAAGAGACAGGGTACTATTAGGGTTTGCATCGACTTAAGGGTTTTAAATAGAACTTGTCCAAAAGTAACTTTCCTACTCCCTATATTGATCAGATAATTGACAACTATGCCGAAAGCATGATTTTTTCCTTTATGGATGGCTTCTCCGGCTACAATCAGATTGAGATTCTCCCCTCAGACCAACACAAGATGGAATTTATTTTCCCTTGGGGGACTTTTGCTTATCGTAAACTGACTTTCGGTTTAAAGAACGATGGAGCAACATTCCAATGTGCTATGTCATATGCTTCTCATGACATTAAACATGTTGCGAAACCTTGTCTTGACAACCTTCCTGCTCATTCCAAGCAGCGAGATATCCATGTCGATCATCTAAGAGCCATTTTTATTCAATTTCGTCATTTTAATATTCGTCTAAATCCCCATAAATGTGTATTTTGTGTAGAAGCTGGCCGAATTCTTGGTTTTATTGTTTTTAAAGATGGCATCCGCATAGATCCCTTGAAAATTGAAGCTATCTTATCCCTACCTGCTCTGACGAACATAACTGAACTCCAAAGTTTGCAAGGGAAGGGAAACTTTCTACGTTGTTTCGTCTGCAATTCTGTAGAAAGGACACACAATTTCATGATGTTGATAAAAAAAGATACCCCTTTTGTGTGGGATTATTTCACGCAACACGAGTTTGATAATCTTAAACATGCACTTACGCATGCTCCAGTGTTGTAACCACCTAATTATGCTAAGGACTATTCCTTTTATGTGGCTACATCCTTGTCTACCATAGGTATGGTCCTTGTTCAAACAGATGAAAACGACCAGGAACATGTTATTTATTAAGCTATTAAGAGTCTTCTAGACTCTGAAACTCGATATTCACATGTGGAGAAACTTGCTCTGGACACGATCATCACGGTCCAGAAGTTTCGTCATTATATTTTTCTCTGCAACAACATTGTTTACGTGGATTCCAACCCCATGCACTACGTTCTTATACGACAAGTGCTTGGGGGAAAATACTCACATTGGATCATGATTCTCTAGGAATTTGAGTTAGAATTCGATAAAAGCACTTCTAAGAAGTCACTTGATTTTGCAGAGCTTATATGTCACCTTCCCGATACTACAGAGGATACAGATCCCTTCGATTGATTTACCAATGAATCATTGTTTCTCATTAGTACGACTGATCCATGGTATGGAGACATCATTTTGTATCTCCAGACCTTACAATACCAGCCCACTGCTTCTCGAGATGAGCATCGCCGTGTTTGCCACTAGGCCAAAATCTATGTTATCTTGAATGATACCCTATACTGTCGTGGTGTTGACTCCATATTACAACGTTTCCTTATAGATGAGGAGGATGTGATCATTCTAAATGATTTCCACGCTGGAGCTTGTGGCGGTCACCTATTTGGGCTGGCTACTGCCCAAAAAATATTGCTTGCAGGGTATTTCTGGCCCTCTATTTTCAAATATTGTGTTGAAACAGTTAAGAAATTCCCACCATGTCAAATGTTCACTTCAAATAAATGCACCCATCTAGCTCCGCTCCATCCCGTTGTAGCAGTTGGCCCCTTCGCAAAATGGGGCATAGAGTTCGTGCACTATAGACCTACCTTAGCCGATGGGCATGGCTACATTATTGTGGCTGTGGACTCTTTCATAAAATGGGTTGAGGCTATGCCCACATATGCTGAAGACAGCAAGACTTCTGCATTATTCTTATTCAACCAAATCATTGCTATATTCGGGATTCCTAGGGCCATCGTTACTGATCATGGATCACATTTTCAAAATAAAATGATGGCTGAGCTCAGTGAAAAATTAGGATTTCATCACGATAACTCTATACCTTACTATCCTGAGGCCAATGGCCAGGTTGAAGCTATAAAAAAAGTATTAAAAACGATGCTTCAGTGGATGGTAAGGAAATCCAAGTCAAACTGGCATTTACAGCTTTTTTCGGCACTTTGAGCCTATAGGACTACTATAAAAACTTCCACCAGTTTCACACCTTTCCAACTAGTATACGGGCTGGAAGAAACTCTCCCGATAGAGTGTGAGATCCCTTCTTTAAAAAATGTGTAGAACTATTTCCCAACACTACTATAGACAAAGAAAGATTCATGTATCTAAACAAACTTGATGAAACTTGATGCGATGCTAGCTTAGCTAATGATCCACATAAGCGAAGAATGAAAGTTCATTATGATAGGATTTCTCAACCCCATTCCTTCAATGAAAGAGACCTGGTCTTTACCAATGACCAAAAGCATGACAAGATAGGGGCAGGAAAATTTGAGTCTATGTGGCATGGGCCTTATATTTTCAGTTGCGTTTTAGAGAAAGGGGCATATGAGTTGGTTGATTACGACGGGATACCTTTGGGAGAGCCTCGAAATGGGCTCTACCTCAAAATAGACTATGCATATGTCATCTATCATAGGGTCTTTTGTAAATATTGTTTATAGTTTGTTGTGTGTATTAGCTTTGGGAGGTGTGTCTTTTGTGTGATTTAAAATGTGGTTTTCATAAAACCCTACTTATGCATGCCTTTTGTTTGATGGACAGATGACTTCTTTCACTGGTTTTGCTGATGGTGTTAATCGATATACACTTAACCTTGCATCAGTAGCATGGGTACTGTAATCTCCTACAAGTGAGGTGGTGAGTTCAAGGAGTGTTCTTTTAGGTCCCTCCACCAACAATCTGGCGAAATACCAAGCCATGATTGGATTGTTAATGGAAGCCCTAGATAATGATGCAAGGAAAACTAGGGTTTACCTAGACTCTGAACTAGTTTTTCAACAAGTTAATCGAGTCTACATCATCTGAAAACCCCTGCTTCTTCGTACTTTCCAAAGAGTTAGGTTGTTAGAGAGATCTTTTGAGCAATTTATATATCAACACATTCCGAGACATTTAAATGCTATGGAAAATTCCCTCGCTAATTATGACTTAGATTGGCATATTGCTCATACTTAAAAATCCATTTGAAACATAAACAGTATACATGTAAATTCATAAGTAGATAATCATTTCACACATCACATTTGTCGCACACACAACTGTAAATATAAAATTTTGTCATATATAAAAACTATAGGACCAAGATACAAAATTTGGACCAAGAAGCATCTCTATATTTCAGTGCCCTCAAAGTTCAGGATCGTAAAAAGTTTGGAATACACATATACATAGGGGAAAATATGAAGCTTCAAAGCTTTCAAGTAGTACATATACAAAAAGTGAATATCAAAGTAGACTAATCCTTGTGATTCTCATGATAGCACGCGATGGCTTGGGCCACTCTACGTAGTAGCCTAGAAAACCATCCAGAAACACCTATAGTATGGCACTGATAACACCTAGGTACCTCGTCAGCAGTCATATCAAGGATACCCATAGTCAAACGTTTTAGGGTCTCCTTGAGATATTCGAGCTCTTCATCAGCTTTGGAGTGATATACCATCATGTCTCTACTACTGAATCACCTAGAAATAGGTGAAATCCCTATTGGACGTATAGATCTAATGTCTGCAAGGAAATTTTTTCACTTATCTCAATACTACAAAATAAAAATGAAATAAAATACAAAAAACTAAAAATACAAGTGGATAATGTATTTTCTTACCTCGGTCGTCCCATACTTCTCCCTCAGGTAAGGAAAGCTCCAGGTCATCAAAAAAGTATTCCCCCTCATAGGCATAGTCCTCAACCATGAGTAACTGGTTTCTCAACCAGCGAAAGAAGCCAAATCTGTAGCTGACTTTGGGTCCTCCACCACCAAGGTGAAGCATGGTTGCAACCCATGCAATCATCATGGGATCCTCAGGCTCAAGCATGGTAATAGTCTCCTGTGGTCTCATATGAGGCACCCGCTGTAAGATAAAAGACACTATCACCGCTCCATAGCCAAACTTCTTCAGTGTTTAATTGTTTTTTTAGAAATACCAAAATGCCCTCACACTAGTTGAAGACGGTGGGCTCCATACACTGCAAATCATATAGCATGTGAGATCTAGTGGTAAGGTAGGAAGACCTAGTTCCTGCCACATTTCCAATAGTGTATACCACTATCCTCAAGGGGAGATCTACTATGGAATTGATATGTAGCTTCTTAAACTGAGGCTCCATACCTAGTGCACAGTACTGGTCGATAATATCATCCAAGGTGGTCTCTCTTCCTCGTTCCCCAAATAGAGATACTAGGCTTCCCCTCATAGACAATCCAGTTAGAAAATATATATCCTCAATCTCTATGGGTAAGATATGAATCTCCACAACAAAATGTTGTTGATCAGGATCCCACATCCCTATGATATACTCTAACAATCGGATACGTGTTTTCATACCAAGTACCTAAAAGTATTTCAAAAGCCCACAGTTCCGTAGAGCCTCAATAGTGGCTGGATCATTGGTAGGCTGGTGGTTTGGAACTCCATGTTCCCTTTCCTTCCAAATTACCATGATGTACCTATAAAGCATAAAAATTCATAATTAGAAATCACATTATGGCTGAAAAGAGGAAAAACATTTAAAATGACAAAGCATAAAAAATTGGGTTTTTAATGGATTAGGGTTTGTGCTCTTTTTCATAAGGGAGCGGCGGCGCTGATATCCTTTGCCCACAGAGTACTGACAATGCTGCTATCTTTGGCTCGTAGAGCATTGATAGCCTGTCAGTTGTGGACAGAGCGTCATCGCGTGCTCTACCCGACGGATAAAAACCCTATGGCCAAATATTTTGGCTTTCTAAACTAGTAAAAAACCCCTTTTGAGAGGGTCAAATTCCTCTTATCCATTTCAACTTAAACATCTACCCTAAATATTAGCTTTAAAACAATTAAAAATCATTTTTGGGACATGAATTAAATAATGGAAGAAAAAATAAAATGACATTTCTTGAACATAAAAGAGAAAAGATCAAAACACTTACCTCTTCCACGAAGGATGAAGGAACAATGATTGAAGGACCCTTGCAAAAACACTGATGGAAACTCTTGTTATAAATCCAACTACCAAAACCCTCAATGGTAAAAAGAAAATGGTAAATAATTCTTACCTACTCTTTCTATTTATAGAATATTTGGAGTTTTTAAAAATTTATTATAATTTATTTATTTTTAAATCCAAATTATTTCATTGAAAGTGGGTTTTTACTTTTTACTTTATATAGTTTTAGTAAAATGGTTTTTAATTTTGTTTTTTTAGTTTTTTTCAGGTCAATATTGGGTTATGGCTACGATGTAAGCTATTTTAGTCTTTTTCAAGCCTAGAGCAAGAATGAAAAAGTACCGAGAATCATTATACACTTTTTACATACTCTTTAAAATACCAATAGAAAGGTGTCGAGTCTATTTTTTCACTTTTTCAGACTCATTAAAAGTGGATTATGAAAAATGAACCTAGTTAGGGAGTAATATTTAAGCTCTTTTCAGTCTCCTCAAAACACAAAAATATTTCCAAGCGAACTTGTTATGTTCACACTTGTAAAAGAATCAGAATAGTCAACTAGTGAGGGGTAGGTTATCTCTTTTTCGGACTGACTAGCCTTATTTACAAAAAAGGACCTTTTGGAGTCTTCTTAACCATTTCAGACTCTCTAAATATGAAACGAAAAATTAGTTTTCTTTCATCAGACTCGTAAAACCAAATGATGAAAGACCCTATTTGGAATGAACCCCTCCTTTCTTAGGTTCGTAAAAAGTATGAGAATGGACTCATCATTTGTTGAGCTTTAAGGAGTTTTTGTTACCCTCTTTGGACTCATAAAAAATAAAAGAGGTACTCACCTTTCAAGGTGAGGAAATTAAAGGAAAGGGGAATGGTTTTCATTTGTTTTTACTGCAGTAATCTATAGTCCACCTTTGAACATGGAACCTTTTTGCATTTTCATATCTGAGCAGTTTGGTTTTCAACTTGTCTCTGAGTCGATCCACTTTTGTGAGTCACCCAAATCCTTTGATTCAGTTCAAAGAATGGTTTGTTGTATTCCTTTCATTAGATTTGGTTCTATTCTTGTTTGAATCAATGCTGCCAAGTCATGTGTCCTGTCGCAAAATTGTTCAAAGGATGTCTCTCCCAGAAAAATAACTCATCAGTAACTTTACTTGTCCTTAAAAGTCGGTCATGTCTGAGTCAGTTTCATTAATCCAAATCAACTTTTGTTCCTAGTTTCGTGTCATTGATGTGGTAATCATCATGGCCCTCTTGTGACAATTATATTCCTGTCGACTTCAAATCAGTATCCAGGAATCAGACCTAGAAACCTAAAGAGTACCTTGAAGCCTGCATGCCTCAATGGAAAGTTTTCTCATTTTCAACAGTAGGTTTTCATCAATGACCTCTGATTGGAAAATTATGTCAAGTGTTCGACCTCAAAACATTTATTAGCACTTGAGGGAATGCACCAAGATACCTTGGGGATCATTGACATCAATGTTGATTTCCCTCATAGCACTTGTTAACAGTTGACATTAGTGACTGGTAATAAAGTGGTTTTTGCCATGCTCGATGTCAAGACATCTATTCACATGGTTAGAATCATATCAATTGGGGATTGGAATGAATACCCTGAGTGGTTAGGATCCACCATCATGATTTCGTATGCTTAGGTTGTGTTTGGAGATTATTTAGAGTCATGACACAGATCCACATTGTATGTTTAGTGGCTTTGTTCTATATATTAGGTTAAGAGAAATGGATCTACTTTGTATGTTCTGTAGTTGTGTCCTACCTCTATAGCAGTTATTCATGGATTTATAGTGTATCATTGGTAGCCATGACATGGTCATTATCATAGATTTGCAGTGTATTTGTCTACATCTATGGTTGGTTTGGATAAAGTCAGGTACTATTCCTATGATAGTTATGAGTCTATCTCTCTTTTCTTCTGTATCAGACAAATAACTTGCTTAACTATTTCACCTATCACTCCCTTATAGCTTCATACTTTGGGGGTCATTCTGTTGCACCTATAAATCCCACTTTGCTTGTCAACATGCATGGGAATTTCACATTGCCTTTCAACCTCCCAAAAAGCCTCACTTGAGTCACCTTGGTCATCTTTTTTCATACCTTGAAGGACTGGCGCCTGTATGATTTTTACACAGAGCATCGGCGGTGCTCCTCACAGTGGACCCATAAGCGTCGTTTCCCTCTTTATTTGACAAAAACCCTAGTTCAACACCTTTTTCATTTCTACCAGGAGCGTCGATGGTCAAAAGATGAGAAAAAACAAGATTTTGCAAAATTCCATGTGAAAGCCTCCATGGAGACAGTTCCTACAAACTTGGGAGAGGTGGCATTTGCTACCCTCACCTGTAGGGATCACATTTTATCCATTTTCCAAGTCATCTCATGGGCTCTAGGCCTATAAATGAAGCCTTCATGATGAGAGTGGAGGAGTCCAGAAAACACACCCTTATGCTGTTAGTTTGAAGTCTGAATCAGATTCAAGGTAAAGTTGGATAATGTTTGGAGAGATCTTCATTGATATAGAATATTGTAGACATTCTTGTAGAGATCGAAGCCATTGACAACAAGTTTTTTTTTGTACTTCTTTTTCTTTCATAATTGATTTTAATTAGATATTATAATATTCCTTGATCACTGATATGAATAATCATTTTATCATGATGCTCTCATTCTGTTTATTTGTCTTCTAATCTGTTTTACAGGTACTAAACCATTGCAAGGGATTTTGGAGAGAAGACAAAGAGATCCAAGGTTGAGGTATATTGTATTTCATGTTAGTCAATTTGATTGTTTAAGGGAAGGATATGTTGTCATGTCTTTTTGTTCTGTATTTGTGATTTACATTGCAAAGGAACAAACATTGTCAGCACCAATTGAGAATTCCCGATAACAGATCACTAGCTATAAAATGGTTTTAAGCATTAGAGTACGAGTCTTTTTGTGAAATGTGTTGTTGCTTAAAGTCTGGAAGAGACAATATGGGGCCAAGAACATCATCCATACGACCTTGGATTTGGCTTAAGTTAGAGTCCATACCTTCTCAAGTAAATTTCTATTCAACACACTTATTTACTAGGTTATATGGAATTCAACTACAAACTATTTCTTGCTAGGATTTACTTCTTCTCTTCATTGTGTTTAGTTATGAGGGTTTTATCTGAAATATGTGGTATTTAGTTGTTGTTGTTGACATTGTTCAACTCTTTGTCATTAGTACTCTTAAATTAGATGATAATTTTTTTGTTGTTAGTTCCCTGTTAGTTTCATATTTACAAATTTTAAGGTTTCATTTTTTCATATTTATCTCCAGATTTCATAATTCACTTATAATAGAAGAACTGGGATTTGAATCATAACAAAAAAATCATTGTGCTTCCATAACAAGTTCCATAACCCTGACTTAATTTATTGTGTTCACTCCTGACTCCCTCCATCGCCCTAAATAGAGAGATAACACTTCTCAAGGTCATTAGGTATGCCAATAATTTTACTAAACACTTATGTTGAAGTTCAGCTAATTACAAACACCTAACTCTGAAAATATAATTTGGTTATGTTAGGGTTAAGGTTCAAACATATCAACTTCCCTCTTCACTTACATAAGTTTCATAATATGATGAAATCATGTATGAAATCAAAACAACTTTCTTTTTTTCATTAAGAATACAACTCTTAGAGAATAAACTAACTATCTGCAAGCAATCTAATCAATTAAACCACAAAAATCACCTCACCACCATCATCCATAAACATGACTAAATGTGAACAGTTACTAGTAACATACATAATCACATTGTCCTCTGCTAGCTTAAGTAAACACAATCAAGAATGGCATATTACCGACTAAAAGTATGCCCATCAAGTAACCTAATAATTTTTGGTGCATTAGAGTGCCAATTAACTCCTTTGAGTGTTGCAACCTTGGAATACTAATTTCCTCCTTTTTATGTAAGTGAGAAGTGAGAAGTCAGATATCATTAATTTGTTAATGATTATATTTCTACAAAGTCAAAACACCTCCTTGCGGTGACGATAGTTTGACCAACGCAATTCTTTATGCACCATTTTCCAAGGATTTTGAAAATTAGATTAATGTATCCTCTCCTAACTTGTATGGAAGTGATGCTTGATCTCTCTTCCCATCCATCTACCACATATATGATACATCAACTTTATTTCCCTCTCTTGGTATACACCCTTAATAATGGATTGTTCTCTTTTACTAATTTCCCAGTGTGTTCCAATTAGGTTTTTGCTCCTTAACAAACGATTTCCAACTCTCCTACTTAAGAACAGATAGGAAATTTATTTTTTATACTGCATATAAATATAGATCCAGTTTTTTTAACTCTAGATCCAGGAAATATCTAGTATTTTTAACTCTTATTTTAGCTACTCCAAACTTTATCAAATCACTCATGTTCTTCGATATTTTTTGTTCCATAGTCCCAAATTATAGATTTTGTAGTCTCTCCTCCTTCCTGGTCCTCACTATGTGGATCTCCCTCCACATTTGGATGCTCCTTCCATTATGTGTTTGAGTGAAACTATCTCAATAATAAATATTACCCTGCAGTCAAAGTTATGTCTTATTGGCTCTCTTTCATTCCCTTTGACAACCTTGATGTATGGCTCTCATTTCAATAATCAATTTTTGATCTAGTTGTGTTTATGAATATTTATGTGGAATTATTTTCCAATTGGCAGATTTATTTTTTACTGGCTTACTAAAAGATATAATTTCCTTGTATAATTTGAAAGTGGTCATAGAGAGGACTAAACTATATATCCAAGTGATGTTTTCCCTGAAGAAAGCAACCAACTTGTAACCTAAACCGACATAATAATGGGAAATAATAAGTTAATAGTAAATGATATTTGATATATTAATGAGTATATGAAGAGAAATAATAACATCAAGAACTTGATACACTGACTTCGAAATGCAAAACAAGTAATTTGTGATATTACTCCCTAAATAGAAAAGAAAGTCAAAGTAAGGAGACAAGTAGGAGATTCAGATTAATAACTTTCCAAACATATTTGACTTGATTTGCTACCTTATGCTCCTTCAATTTTTTTTCTATATCTTTGAATTTGACCTCCGAGTTGTATTGACCCAAATGGTAAAAGAAACACTGTAAAAATAGATCCATTTTGTCTTCACAATTTTCCTTGGTCAACAAAGAAACATGTCACTACATGTACACTTTAATGAACCAACAATTTCCTCAATAGTCCAAATTCCTATGAAATAAATGTTCTAGTTTCAACCTTAAAAATTGGATTTTACTTCTACTAAAGGAGGAAATCACCATAGATTAAAGAATAAAATGAGAAATTCAAAAAATTATGTAGTCAATTTATATGTTTACCTCTTATCAATCTTGCAAGTTAGTTTACCACTGATCATATTGCGTAATTATGCATCAGTCATCTTACTCTGGGCATAACCAAATATAGTAAAATGTTGTTACTGTACAAATACAGGGGATGTGATTAGGAAGTGGAGCATTGATTGGAGGAAAATATTACTCTTCATAATACAATAGTTCTTGTCCTACCTTTTCTTGTAATTGAAAGCATTATCTTTAATCTTGAAGAAGTGTTGACTAAAGTAAATGGAATCTTGCAATAGGTGGATCTTTTTACAACAAGGTTACTCTTCCAAATCCAATAGTTATTGTCCTAAATTTTCTTGTAATAAAATGCATTATCCTTAAACTTGAAGGAGTGTTGACTGAAGTATTGGAATTTCACAGCAGGTGGATCTATGTATAAGAGTGTGCAATATTGAATTGATTTTATGAAATATATAAATTTGTCAATGGGATCATGGTTTTGACATGAAGATGGTGGCATGTTAGGAAATCCACCAAGGTTCAATTTCCAAGGAGACACGAAGAAGAAGTTAGCCCCAGGTGCAACTCTGGTTTCCTGTCATGCTTGACCTCTCTGGGCCAATCGTAATGTTGCACTTGATTTTAAACAAAGAACTTCCCCACCATAAAAATAGATAAACGGATTAATTAAAATCATGACAAGTTCCACACCTTGGGTAGGAAGTATTCATAATACAGAGAAAAGAGTGCACGGAATAATTTATTTTTGGGAAGATCACCTAACACTCCAACAATAGCAATGCTAATAGTGGACTCTATCCCTCACCCAAAGGAGTGGCAGCTTCATCAACAACACCTTATGCAAGTCTAAATGGAGGCTCATATTCCTTCGTTTTCTCTATGGTTGGGAGGGGCTGGAGAAGAAACCACATATATGCCACATCACAGTCTCTAAATCATTTAAACAACCTTTAGTATGTTTTTATGTGTGGCACACTGAAAGAAAGAGAAGAGGCCCCCCAAAAAGGGGGAATTCGTTGAAGTTTCGACAATTGCATCTACCATCCTGATGTGTCAACACAGCTCTGAGGCGCTACCCATTTGAGGTGGAATTGACACAGCAAAGCTTATTTGCATCCAATAGTATCACGAATCTAGATGAAAAATATTTGGGCACACCTCTGTTATTACTATATCTCAAACCAAGAGTGCGGGAATAGATGTATAGTGATGTTTTTGTGCATCCAGGATTTGAAAAGCATCTCACTATGGTAGTCTCCATGTGCCCAAAACCCACAACACCAAGTACAAATCTGAAGATATGTGAGGTGAGCATAGAAAAGAAGAGGAGATGGGAACTTTATAGGTCGATTGGTGTGTAGTAAAAAGGTTATTCACATCATTGTTAATATGGTGCTTGTGAACGAAACAAACCTAAATTTTGGATTATAGCATTTAAAATATGATTTTGTTCATTGAATTTTCTACATCATCAAATTATTTCTTTGTATTTCAAAATAGTGAGTTCCCATTTCACGACTTTATGCATCTTTATCTATCACACGCTTTCAATTTCTTCATGTTTTGTTATAATCCAATGTAAAAAAGACATATCATTTTTACCATGTGTGGGATTCCTAGTAAAGTCATCCAAAAAGTAGTGTAATTTGTGTTATAACCAAACTTTTTCATTGTAGATTATGGTTGTTCCCACTCTCACACACATTTTTGAATAATTTGATTAGAAAGTATACATGTTATCACTTTCTATAGAAATTAAAATATAAATATCAAGTGGTTAATCTATTATAAACATTGAAATCAATTTAAAAATAAATACTTTATTTAAAACATTTCTTTTAAAAATGTATACTTATTTTAGTTTTGTTTATACAAATATTTTTTTATCACGAAAAAATACTTATTTAAAGGAATTCTTTACTAATTTTACTTGTACTTTTGTCTAGAACAAATATTTGTTTTTACTTTTAATCACATAAGGATATTTAAATTTGATGAGTGGTTGGTTGTTATTTTTTATTATGTAAATAGGTTTCTACCGTTTAAGCTTACATATCACTTAATTGGTAATCATTGGGTAGTTGCTATTTTTTAATTATGTAAATAGGTTTATGCACTTTAAGTTTTACGTATCACTTTGTTGTTATTTTTTAGTTATGTAGGGGTTTCCAACCTTTGAAGGATAACCTCTCACATATATATACTAGCAATTGCCCCAAAAAGGTGCAATAATACGCCGATAGGTTATTGTTCGAGGATGAAATATTTCAAAGGGGTAAACTAAAATCAAGTTTGTGTTTTGGGAAAAAAACCCAAAAATACACATAGACTAAAGTTTTCCAATGGTGTAGAGTTGATCTTCTACCTTGAGCACCATCACAAATAGGGAAGGCCAAGGAAGGGTCAATTTTAAAAATCCCTTCCAAGATAGCATAAATAGGACCTCGAATATTAAATGTAGACAAAGTTAGGCATGAACTAAACGGAGTTAGCATTTTCATATCATTTATGTGAC
>LPNX010596319.1:968528-1022899 GCA_001517045.1 Pseudotsuga menziesii | reverse complement strand
CCCTGGATCTTAGAATGGGCATCGTGCCATGGCTCCCTGGGCCCTCCGTGCCGAAGATCGGTGTCCTCGTAATTGTTTTGAAGAAAATCATCCCTGTACACAGTATCCAGGGTTCTAAATAGCGGATGAATCTCATTATCATACCTTCCATCGCAGAGATCGATTCCTCCAACGAAGCTCACGACCTGACGACGATTATGAGAGCCTTGAACGCTGGCATCCAGGCTTACACTCTTCTGGTGATGGGTAAATTCCATAAAGCTCTCCAAACTTTGAAATGCACTCAACGAACGATCTGGATTTCTCGGACACAAAAAGCAGTAGACATTTGTACCCTTGAAATATTCGAATGTCTCGTCGCAGTGAGTCTCCATTTTTCCCCCGTATCCAAGAAGTTCCACGGCCGTCCTATCCTCCCAGATGAGCACCAAAACTCTAACTCCCTGGTCAGCTTTCTTTTTCAGAAGCTCACCCAACGTCACACCTTCTGCACCTGGGATCATCCTTTCCTTGTCCCTCACAAGCGTAATCTTGGTATTTACAGACCATCCAGTAATGTATATAAATTGCTCGGCTCCATCAATGTATTGGTACAGTTCCTCCCAGAATCTTNNNTCTTGCAATTCTGGCAACACCAATATCTATGGTGGCATATAGTCCGAGGTGCCCTTTTAGATGAAGAAGCTCCTTCACTTCCTCTTCTATCTGCTCAACAAAAATTCGTCAGTCCTACAACTTTTTCCAAAATTCTTACAAAATGATACGGATCTTTAAACAAAAGATCAAGCGGGGGCTTCAGCAAGCTACCCACCTTGTAAACAGAAATAAAGAAACAAAAACAAAAACAAGATCTTGGAAAGATACCCAGCTTGTTTCTATTTAGTAACATCAAATACAATATCAATTTATTCAAAGGTAGTTGACATCATTACCTTTCTCAGCAACCTGGCTAAGCCTCCATGACTAAGGTGCCTAGCTTCAAATATTGTGGCAGTGAGAGTACCGTGGACTACTTGGGATGCCATTGGAGACCTGTATTGTAAATCAGTAAATCACACAAGCAATGAAATGCACTGACTATGGAGAAGTTTCAAGCTACACAAATTTATAGGAGTACATGAAGTTTTCAGGCTACACAAATTATGCATCCATTAAACATGTTTTCGTTGAAAAATACAAGGAGTACTTGCACCCGTTCAATCAGCTAAAGTGAAAACTTCAGTGTTAGACCTAGAACCCCATAATTGTAATGCGCAGGGTAAGGCATCTAGTCTATATGCTATGCATTAAGTGGGGAAGCACAGGGAAAGAGGTTCTATCATCGATGAGAGTAACAACACCATACACACATACAGGTGAGCCGACAAGACTATGAGCCTGTCACATGATACATATGTGCATTGCAATTAAAACCAAAACCAAATAGACAGCCATGACAAAAGTAACAGGCAGTCACTCAACCATGGATCCAAATGCCGTCTATCCACAACGGTAGATTGTTCAACCAGATATCCCAATTCTTATTGCGAAGGATTTGTTCCATTAAAGACTAAAGTGCAACAACCTAATCCATTCCTCTCGCCAATCATCTGCTTAATGCAAAAGCCGGGCCATTAAACAACCTCACTGCCAACCCAAACTGTCAATGGCATAAGCCGAATCACCATGATACATCACCAAGACATAGGTACACATGTCATGCCAAGTCACAACATACACATGCAAGTGCCAAATCGTCAGGACATCAATCACCACAGAGCACCAACTCAAACATAGATAAGGATGCTACCATCTAGTCACTCATTGTCACGAAGTGCTAGGTCAGGCTCACAACGGAGCATGCATCACCTTGTTTCTCCTACGGATTTATCCCACGTGCACCACATAGCTCAACTTTTTACACCATATAATGCCCAGTCAACATAACATATCTCACCAAGGGACTGGCTATTGCACAAGGCATGTGAGCTCTATGCTAGAGTAGAATGCGAGTTAGGGTTTGATTAGCATAGTGTGAGTTAGACAAATCTAAACAGTTAGACATGTGACCTAAATATCAATATCAATATAAATATATTATAACCCAAAAGCTTTTTTTATTTTTTATAGCAATTTCAAATTTTTTTTTTTTTGCATTTGCATAGAGTATCATCCCAACATTCATCTCCAAAACTGAGCATATGCTCATGAGGAAAAAATCTCCTCAAAGTTTTCTTTGCCACTCGATCATCATAACCATATTCATCATAAACACATGCACAATGTTTCTTATTGGTACTCAAAGTTTCTTATAGGTGAGGCCCTTTTTTTTATAACAAACTCATGAGAATGCATAAAAGAACATGTAAAACGGGATTCCAAAATATCTTTGTTTACACGATTAAAGATAAATATTGCACAATTTTGTAACACTTTGCAAAATCAACTTTTGATGTTGTTTTAAGCATCAAGAGTACAGAAAGATTTACCTTAGAAATCCTCAAAGGGAAAAACCAACCAAAGTTGGAACCACACTGATATCTTTTTCACTATGTTTCTTAATAATTCACAATACAGAATTTAGGTATTTCGTGGCATCCAAAACTTTAATCCATTAAACATGGATTAAATATAGGCCCCAATCCCTTACCCGAGATTAAATTACATATTTTTAGAAAAAAACCCCAAAAATAGCCCATGCATCGCCCAACGCATAAAGTATCCAATGCCACATGCATCGCCCAGCGCATAAAGTATCCAACACCACATGCATCGCCCAACGCATAAAGTATAACATTATATGGGGGTAGATCATAAGATCATTCCCCACACCCACATGTAAAGAATATAATGCATACCCAACAATGAAATCTTGCCAAATTATGTCAAGCTTTGGGATAACCTTTAGCAAGAAGATATCAAGTTGGAGACTGGTGCAATGTTGGAAGTTGAAGAAGTAGCCATTTTTGGGAGGACAAAGAAGGGAAGCAAGAAAATAAAAGTTGAGAAGGAAGGTTAAGTCTAGGAAAGAAAGACTTGAGTAAGGTGAAATCTTTTAGGTGTCACCAGATGGGGCAATATTATACCAATTAGCGTCTCGAAAAGAACAAGGGGAAGGGCTAATAAGTTGCAATAGACTACTATAATAAGACTGGATGAGGGATCATCCCACTTTAAGACCACCTTTCCCATGGTCTCTTGTTTTTCTTCTAACACTATGTCAAGTGTTGGATGGTATGTGGACAGAGGGGCATCGAGATATATTACTTACGATAAGACATTCTTCAAGAGTATTCATAGAAAGAGGGAGGAGTGAGTGTGGAGTTAGGTGATGATGCTACTTATTCTATGAGATGATTGGGATCCATATTTTTTTAGAAGATGTCGGGGGATGTCCTTGAGATAAATGATGCTCTTTTTTATTCCAAGTTGGAGAAATATATTCTTCCATATTCTTGTTGGATGATCGTCAGCTTAGAGTTTCATTTGAAGGACAATATTGAACTATTAATGAATGTAGTCAACTAGTTTAAGGATTCTTGCTAAATGCGTGTGAGATGGTGGCATTTGTGGGTTTCTTGTTGATCATATGGAATTTAGATAATTCAGTGGGAAGCTAGATGATCCTTCTAGTCTTGAGGAGGCACATGCATAGCATGTCGTGGTGGGATGCCATGGAGACAAGTTCAAAACCTATTGTGGAATTATGGATATTCCATGGATTTAGTTAGTGGGAGTGTTGTAGATTTCACAAACATGGTTGTTAGATTATCTTAGAGAGAGCGAGTTCACCTTGATGCCATTCTTACTTTAGGATTCTCTCATATAGAGGGAGGTGAGCTTATTGAGGTTGATGCTTCAATTGCTAGAGGTTTTGAAGTGCATTAGAGGGTTTCTCATGTTTATAGTTTGTTGATATCCCCACATATGTTATTACCTATACCATGATCTTTGTATTTTAGGATGGATGGTATTTGTGCAATTTTTTACCTTTATAATTTTAATTGATCTCATCCACTCATCTTGGTCTTGTTTGGAGATGTCATTATGTTTTTAGGATGTTCTAAATAGCTCATGATGTGGTGGTGTCTGAAGATTTTATCCCATGAAGTTGTTATGGAAGATGTTGGAGTTTCGTAGGTTGTTGATGGTATAGGGTTATGTTGCTTTAGACCAACAAATGGTTGGTGCTCTTTGGAGGTTTGATATTCTTTAATAGCATATTTCATTGTTGGATAAAATGGAACTTCCAAAGCTTACGTGATCTACATTCAAGCACATTAGATGAGTGTGGTTAGAAAATATACCAAGTTTGATGAGGATATAAGATATTCTAGTTCACAAGTATCTCTCTTAGTGGTTGAAGGGAGTAAATAGGTTGTTGTTCCAGAGGTTGATTCAAATCTTAGAGAAAATTCAGATCCTTATGTGGACAAGGTGAGATTAGGGATGGATGTGCATTCACTTACTACTCTATCCCACAAGACAAGAGCATGTATGAGAACTTATAACTTTTGTGAGGGCGAGTGCACATCCTAGGATATATGTTAATCATATTGCATTGGCTTCTTCCACTTTTTAGCCTTCCGAATGTTTTGTGTATGTAAGGTGTAATACCTTGATGGAGGAGTTTGTTGTTCATGCATTTTTTTTCTTTCTAGGATCCAATGGTCAATTTTGTCACTACAACAGGTAAATATTTATAAATGGAAGATTTGGGTGAGTTGGAGAGGGAGAAAATTAGATTTTTTTTAACATTTTCCTCATAAAGAGGGAGTATTACCTATTGGTGTTACTTTGAAAGGGTTTACACCATTTTGGGGGTGATTCATTTGATCTAAGGTGCATCATATATGGATGATCCTTGATTGTTCCATGATGAACATGCACATGTGGAGGTGGCTTGATCATGGGTTGCTAAACCTTGAATGGATACTCATGTGTTTTTCTTGCTTGGAGTGTTGGATACCTTTAGAAAACTTAGTGGCATTCTTCATATTGGCCATAGGGAGGGCGTATGCCTTATGTTAGAAAAATAGCATCACGGAGAAATAACAATAAACAAGATGCAAATATTAAACACATAAACAAATTAAAAGAGAGACATCAATATAACATGGTTCACCCAAGATGGCATACATCCACACAGAAATTTCCAGTCCTTTATTATTATATCGTCCAACAAAATGAATGGATACAAATTGCATCACACCCGTTGCACTTCTTATTCACTCTCTCACAGTCTCTCTCACACAATCACAGAGATCGTTTTTACAATACTACAATACAATGCAATACACATTCATATTACAATTCCTTATTTTTATAAAGGGAATACCAGGAAAATACCACAGGATTCCCAAAACCATGGGCCCATAAAACACCCATTATTGACGAAGTCATGAATATGAAATTACAACATTTTACAAGGATTTTTTCCCTAAATTTCCACTACGGGGGTGTTGCCCCTCCTTGGACCCTCCATGGAGACTTTAGTTGGGGTCAATCCCCCCACACGCCTTGTCATGGTACTGGGATCCAAACACGGCTAAAACATGAACTCTGAATCGGGAAGATCAGGCTCCACAACCAACACCTTCTTGAAGGAAACCTTGCTTTGGAGGAGGGTGTGTATCCCTAGATGGCTTGTACATAGTTAGAACACTTGACTGGAGACTTCTACTTGAGTTATGATATCTTGGATTGAGGGAGTGATCATGTAGTTGGAGTGGACCCACATGATCATATGTTTTTACAGTGTTGAATATTTGGAGGTTCATGGAGGAGGAGAATTGACATGTATTGTGGAGAATCTATGCCTTGGATCCTTGCTTATTAATGACATCACCTTGGATCTTGACATGGTTCCTTTTAAAGTGTAGTGCTTCACATGTGTGTTCCTACTTGTGTAGAGTAGGTTTCTTGTAGAAGTTAAAGCTCGATTTAGATTGTTTTTCTCCCTTACTTCTCATATAATTAGAGGAAGGAGAAATTCTTTTCATCATCCATTCATTCAACATCACGTACAAGAGATGTGAGTGGAACACACCTATTTTTGTCTCCTTCGAGTCTTGTTTAATATATTCTCTCTCTTTGTCTTGGACCACAAGGGTTCTTAGAGCACTCAAGTGAAATTCTAGGGTTAGGGTTTCACTCCAAGGAGGAAAAGAAGACTAGGTTTTGATAAAACACCAAAGGGGAAGAAACATTGTGGAGGAGAAAATGAAAAGGAGATACCTTGCACTTGTGGGAGACAAGTATTGAAGTGAAGGAACAATTTCTTATATTGCTTGCTTGTTGGAGATATTCAGTGGTGGCTAGGGTTTTTGAGAGACTGAAGAATAGTTCTAGATTGAGATAAGCTATGAGTAAGTGCATGTACTTAATCTCTACCATATATATGAGAATTTTAGGGAACGTGTACTATCCTGACACTAGTTTTCCTCATTATGCTAACATAGCAATGGCAATGACCTATTGTTACCCTCACACTATATACACATGCACATGTGTTGTTGGCATGAATCAAATTTGAATACTTCATTTCCCTTCAAGGCCCCTTCAAACCTTCATATAAGGGAAATTAATATTTTCCCTCCAATAGAAATGTAAAATAAAAATTGACTTTTTAATCACAAATTGAGGATCATCTCATATCTCTTCACACAGAGGGAAATAACTCTTATTACTTGTGAATGTCTACTTATTACGAATTAAGTGTGGAACTTGATAAGAAAAGTCATTGTTAGTTTAAAAGTTGTATAATTATTATTGATTTGGGAACTTTATAATCTATAAGTGGTATAAAATATTATTGATTGTGAACTTGGTAGTTGGTAAGTGATATTGGTTGTACTGACTCAACATTCAGTTGCTTTACTATAGCTCTCCATGGTTGTACAATCATACACTTTTGGTCACTATATCACATTTTTCTTTGATAACCAATTATTAGTACTAAGATTTGATATATAATAATACTTCAGAAGAAGATAACAAGTATTCCCATTACTGGAATAATTGTCTCGTGTTCACCAAAATTGTGTGCAAGAAGACATTGATAAATTGTTTTTGAGTAAGTCATTATTCGATTGCTACACCATTATTATTGATGCACATGGGTTATGGTTTATTAAGTCTTTTTGACTTGATAAGAACTAAGTGGTTGAACAACCACCAATATGTGTAAGAAATTGTCATTAAGTAGAAAATGAATTTACTAGTACATGGAAATTAAAGGTTTCTCAAGTGTAAGAAACCATTATGAAATCTACATATGTTTAAGGTTCTTGATGAAAGCATATGTATTTTCCTACATTGAACGTGTACAAGAACTAGAGTTATGGTTTTTGAAAGGTTTCAGTAAAAATGTATGTTTGGTGGTATCCTTTCCATTCTATTGCAATATATCACAAGATGGTAAATATAATATTTATGATATTATGTAATCTTTGACTATTGAAATGGGTCTCACCATCGTTAATTGATCTGTAAACAATAGACCTATGGCATTCCTGTTTCACCAACATAGATTACCTCTACATAAATGATTTGTAGTCTATGTTCTCCTTGTTATACATAGAGCTCTATTATTTAGAATGGTTTCAATGCATGTTCTTAAGTGTATCCCACACATACAACAACTAGCTACAATGTTAGTAATAAGTAGTATTGTGGGTTGGTTTGTCTGTTGGTATTACTAGGTAAGCACACAATGATTGGATATGCTTGTCCTAAACAATGCTTAAGTTATTTCCATTGACAATGCTTTGGTGTTGAGTACTATGTCTTTTGAGTCAATCTCCTTGCCTTGGTTGACATGATATATTATTCTTGCATAAACTTAGTTTAATATTCTAGTTCTTGAACTAATTCATCATGAATGCCAATACCTCAACCAAACAAATCCTAGCTAATATTCAACCGACCTTTCAATTAGACACATATGTAGTGGAAATTCATTAATGTATACATGTAAAGGTAGTTTATAAAGTTGATAATCGATTAGATTATTCCTCACAAGCTTCAAGGCTTAGATTGGTGCTTGATTTTCCAAAGCCAATAAAAGAAAACAACTAAAGGTTGTTTTCAATCTACCAATCTAACAATCTAACTCCAACATTCCCATGAAGCAAGTGTTATTATCAATAAGAGACAAGATTCACTAATAAATTGTTAATAGCTCAAACTAAGAATGGTTGGTTATATAAGGTTTAAACTAAACTCTCACTCAATGGACCATCCCTTGTCATCTTACTCCTCTCAAGGACATGACCATTCCTTGTAACGATATTACCGTATTGTCAACACTATTATTCTCAATTAAATGTTCAATCTTCACAACATGTTTAATATCATGTGAAAGGAACCATGCTAAAATGAGGTTTTAAACTAAGGATGGGAAACAGTTACATTTAATACCACAATCCTCAAGGATTCACTACATCCCATTGTTTGGATATTTTACACTTACGACACATTGGAATTAGCCATTAAACAATCAAAAGAAGCAATTTACCATCATTCAACCATGTAACATGTTCACCTAGACTAATAAGACACCCAAAGCAAGAAACTATGCACCCAACAAGAGATTAAATGCCAACTTGAGATTTTATATGCTAACAAGAGATTAAATGCCAACTTGAGATTGTATATGCCAACAAGAGTGAACTCGATCAACTCATAAGAAAAAAAAACCAACTACTAAAAAATATGCCTAGGTAAGAGGTAAATTTACCTAGTAGATGAGAAAAAATGTCGAGGGATGTCCTCGGGATTAGTAAAACATCCAACAATGTTTAAAAAAGCCAAGGGATGTGAGAAAATCTGCCCAAAAGCCCAGTAATGTTTGAGAACATCCCAATGAATAAAAAACAACCTATGCAATAAGATAAATTCTTAGGTAGTACAAAAATGCCCCAAGTAATGAGAAAAAATGTTCCAGCAATACAAAAACGTTTAGGAAAGAGAGTAACTTGCCTAACCAATGAGAAACATTATCATCGAAGTAGCCGTTAACTATTAAAATTCCCATTTCAGAAACCTCTGATAAGATTGCCACAACTATGAGATGAGAACCATTGATCTTGAGATTTAGATTGGAATGGATGGAGGTAATTACAAAGTTGTTGGTATTTGTAGTTAGCTAGTGTAGAGAAAAATGATGGAGTAAATTTTTTGTGCTACACTTCACACAACTTAAATTACATAGGTTGTAATACCCCCATTTTGACCCTTAGAATGTATTGGCCTGATATGTAAATATTGTGTATATGCAGTGTATGAATTCTAGCGTCGAGCTCAAGGCCAAGGCACCACTAGTGAATATTCAATGTTTAAAAGGAAAGTTTTTTATATTTTTCCAGCTATGTGCTAGTAAACCACGGGAAATTGTAAAAGCATGTAAATAATTATAATGCAAATAAAATACCAAGGGATAGCTATGGAAGCAACCACAATGATGGGGCTATATGTATCCACTAGGGAGAGGTGAGGAGTTGTGGGATTGAACCCTTTGTTTCCAAATGTCACCTTAAGAACCCACCTTGACTTTCCTTGCTAGCATTTATTTATGTTGTAAGGAAGTAGCTAATAAATCAACTCATGAATTTAATGAGCATGGGAAAACTCATAAGTTCATATGGCTGAGTAAGGACATGTTTTGTTTAATCTATAACTCATTCTTCCTCATGGGAATTTGTTTTCCATCCTCCTCATTCCATGGTTGAAAAACCAAATTGCAATTTTGAGCTTGCTATGCATTCCCAGTTATGGGAAAACCAAAAATCACAACTTGGGAAGAAGTCACACTTTGAAGTGCCCTGAAATTTGTGTGGGCAGTGAAATTAAGTGGGTGGTCCATATACATAAACCCGAGGGATAAACTGAGAGTGCCAAAAGCTCGAAAATCCATGGGAAGACCTAGATTTAGAAGCATGATAGTGAAAATTCGTGATTGACAGTCACGTGGCCAGAATTGGCAAAAATCCAATGGTGGATAAAAGTGTGAAAGAGTTCATAGGTTGGAATTGCTTGCTAAACCTAGTGAAGGCAAGAATATCTAGAGGTTTGGTAGATTAGACCTTTCTATGCCCATCCTAAAGAGCACAAGAGGGAAGGGGTGCCTGATGTTGAATTTTCTTAAATTTCTTAGATGATATCTTAAAACAATTAGTGACTAGAAGATCACTAAAAGAACAACATGCAAAAAAACATAATAACAACAGAATCCAAAGATTTTCCTTGAGGAAACCACAAGAGAGAAAACCCCGCAAAACTTCTTTAGTATAGAACTCAACCAGTGCAGTGTAAAGCCCAGACAACAACTACTCTCTTCTTTTTGGCACACTAATCCTTCTCTCTCTTGCTAAGACAACTTGAGTGAGTGTGTCCAAATGGAGAGGAGCACCTCCCTATTTATATTCTTTAGTTGACTTGATTACTAACCTAGCAGGGCCGACTTCTCTAATTGACTGGGCCCACTTGACAACTTGACACCACAAAATAACATTTATTATATTGACACTTGGGTAATATTGACCCGACTTACATTCATAGGTTTACATTGCTTCTTTCAATGAAACTAGTAAGACCAAACTCATCTCCCAAAGGAGAAATATAATACATCTTGGAATATCTTCCGAAGTTACAATAATTTAACACTCCCACTTAACTAGGAAGGTATTCAACCATAGTAACATCTGCTACTACAATTGTACAATTGTCCGGTGAGACTCTATATGTCATAGGAAGTTTTGGAACATTGTCTAACATCTTCATCATCGATCTCAGGTGGAACATCTTATGTAATCTTCATCTTTTGTATGCTCTTGGACATCTTCTATTTGTCTTCTACTGAAAAATCTTTTGGACCATCTTCTGTAATATTCATCTTTCATATGCTCTTGGCCATATTCTATTTGTCTTCTACTGAATCATCTTCTGGACCATATTCTATCAGCATGTGAATAGTGAGACATATTCTTGGATATTCTTCTTGAAGCATTAGTATGTGAATACTGAATCATCGTCTATCTCATTGAAGTATCATTATCTGTATCGTCACAATATGAATACTGGATCATCTTCTATCATACCAGTATGTGGATACTGAGACATCATCTATAACTTTATTATCTGCAACATCTGTGTAAGGATACTAATAACATCAACAATCATCATTAGCATGTTAGTGATAAAAACTAAACAATAACTATTGTTAGATCATCATCTGCATAACTAGCATAGAGATGCTGGAACATCAAAATGATCATTAGTATAAAAATACTGAAGTAACAGGTAACTATAGTCATTAGTGTATCGTCACTAATACGCACTCAATCAATCAACTGATCAATCATCAATACTGAAGAAAACAGACATTAAAAAAATTATACAGGACAACAACATCTCAACAATCATCAGTATAACGATACTGCAACAGTAATCATCGACAACCAACATCAATATTGCAATCATATCAACAATCAACAACAACCAATAGTATAACAATACTGCACCAATCATCAAGCATCTCAACAATAATAAAAAACCAATAGTATAGCAATACTGCAACAATCATCAAGCATCTCAACAATCATCAACAATCAATAGTAGCAATACCGAGGATACATCTTTCCCTTCAACATCTCAAAGCAACATCATGGTGAGTTCTCTGGTAGATACACTCGGGAATTTTGTCTAACTTACCATCTCTTTCGAGCCAAACAAGCCTAGCTAGACAGATGGATCTCCCTGGGGACCAAACAATCCTTGTCTAGCTTACTAATCCTTTCGGGCCAAACAATCCTAGCTAGACATACTAATCCCCCTAGAATCGACAGCCCTTATCTGGCTTACTAACCCTTTTGGGCCAAACAAGCCTAACCAGACATGCACTCCTCTAGACTGAGCTACTCACCACTGGATCCATCATCCAACTACTATCACTCCCTCTTTTGAGAGAGGTCCTTTCGGACTACACCAATCTTTTCTTGAAAGTATTCAAACTTTACACGAGCCAGAGGCTTATTCAATACATCTGCTACTTGTTCCTCTGTTGAACATACTTGTGCTTTACAACTCCCTTCTAAACCATATCCCAAATGAAATGATATCTGATCTCGATGTGTTTTGAATTATCATGAAACATGAGATTCTCCGTCATCTTGATACAACTTTGATTATCACAAAGGATATCAGTGACATCTATCTCTGCATCGAATAATCCTCCCAACATCTTTCGAAGCCATACTGCTTCGCTACATGATGAACATTCTACAATGTATTATGCCTCTGTCGTACTAAGTGCAATATTGGTCTTCTTTCTAATGAACCAAGAGATCATGCCTGATCCCAGACTAAAAAAACTTCCTGACGTACTCTTCCTATCTTTGGCACTCCCGCCCCAATCTGAATCTGCATACCCATGCTACTTGATTTCTCCACTGGATGTATATCTGAGCCCATAATCTAAAGTTCTTTTTAGATACCTCATCACATGTTTTGCACCAATCAAGTGAAAATGTTTAGGATTCACCATGTACTGACTTAATGTGTTTACTACAAAACATATATCTAGTCTTGTATTGGTTAGGTACATTAGTGAACCAATAATTTGTCTATATAGAGTGGCATCAACAACTTCCGAAGTATCATCATTCAATAGATTCAAACTGGTGGTAATCAGATTAGTCACAACTTTACAGTCTAGCATTCCAAATATTTTTGAGATTTCAACAATATAATTTCCTTGGTTTAGAAAAATATCATTTGGATACTGCCATACTTCAAGACCTAGAAAGTAATGCATCATTCCAAGGTATCTCATTTCGAATTATGCGGCAAGCCTCTTCTTACATTCGATAATCAGCTTATCTTCTCCTATCAAGAATAGATCATCTACATATAGCAACAAAATTAAAATTCCATCCTCATCAACCTTATAGTAGAGCTTGGATTCTGCTTTACTTTTAGTAAATCCTAAGCTCATCAGTAATCCATCGATCCTTCCATACCATGCTCTAGGTGCTTGCTTTAATCCATACAATGCTTTCTTTAGTCGGCATACATGAGTCTTCTGATCATTAATCTCGAAACCTTGCGGTTGTTCGATATATACTTCTTCTTCGATCAAACCATTTAGAAATGTTGTCTTCATGTCCATTTGATGTAGCTTCCACTTCATGTTGGATTCCAATGCATGGACAGTTCTTATTGAGGTGTATCTAGCTACTAGAGCAAAGGTTTATTCATAATCAATTCCCTCTTTCTAAGAGAATCCTCGGGATACAAATCTTGCCTTGTATTTTTCTATACTTCCATCTGTTGAGAGTTTAGTTTTGAATATCCACTTCGATGATACCACTGACTTATACTTTGTTCTAGGTACTAATTCCCACCCATCATTCTTTATAATGGATTGGTATTCCTCAACCATTGCATCATCCCACTATTTCTGTTTTATTTCCTCTTCAAAAAAAGTTGGTTATTTATCAACTAGATCACACATTAAGGCCATATAACCGGGATATGACTTTGGCTTCTTCCTCTCTCGGATGGCTCCTTTAGGAGCACCATGTCTTTTTGCTTCTTCAATTACTTCACAAGCCCAGGCAAGTTTTCTCTGTTGAGAAATCAATTCATTTGGTAAATCTTCAGGTAGTTGGGGCTCTGTCATATCATGCTCTTCAGGTATTTGGAATTCTTCCTCATTTCTGAATTCTTTAGGACCTTTAATAGCTTTAGGAGTTTCATGCTCCTCTTCATCCTCCTTGTCTTTTCTTGATTTTTTGAATGCTACATCTTCGTCAAATGTAACACCTCTGCTAAGTTTAATTTGACGGTATCCTGGGATATATATTCGATAAGATTTTGATTGTTCATTATATCCTACGAACAATCCCTTCTTTCTTGAAGGATCTAACTTTGATATTTTCTCCTTGGGAATATGAATGTATACGAGACAACCAAATATATTTAGATGACTTACCTCTGGTTTTTCTACGAAAAAAATTTCCTCTGGAGTTTTGTTCCCAAGCGCAATGTTGTTCTTGCTACTTTTTCCCATAGGTACATTGGGAGATCTTGATCATGTATCATATCTTTGACAGCTTACATGATAGATCTGTTATTTCTTTCTGTCACACCATTTTGTTGTGGATTCTAGGGAATGATGAGCTCCCTCTCAATCCCTGTTTCTTTACAGAAGTCATTGAGTTCATTTGAAGTAAACTCTCATAATCTTCATTTTCTTCTTAGAAAGGTTTTCTAATAGGGCCTTAAACTCTTTGAATCTTTCAAACACTTCACCCTTCTTTTTCAAGAAGTATATCCAATTCTTTCTGGAGTATTCATCAATGAAAGAGGCATAATAAGAGTACCCACTTAATGAAGTGGTTTGCATTGGCCCACAGATATCTAAGTGAATAATATCTAAGATCCCTTTTTTCTTACTATCACTTTTTGGAAAGGGATTCTTAGTATTCTTCCCTTGTGCACATCCTTTGCGCACTCCTTCATGTTCTATTTGAATTTCTGGTAAACCAGTTACCACCTTGCTTACAATTGGAAGGGCTTTGTAGTGAACATGAGCGAGCCTTGTGTTCCATAGCTCACATGGGTTAATGGTACTGGTTGCTAATGTAGAATCTGTGTGTCCCTTCAATTTGTAGAGTCCTCCTTCTTCAACTCCAATCTCTACTGCATCATTGATAGTCTTTCCTTTGGTCCACATGAGAACTTTTCCATCCATAAAGGAAACTCTGAATCCTTTCTTGTCTAAGGATGAAATGGAAAGAAGTTTCTTCTTTAGTCCTGGGACATATATGACATCCTTCATTTTCATAGACTTTCCAGAAACCAATTTATAGGATGTTTCTCCTAATCCTTTAATGGGATATTGGGAATCATCTCCAAGCATCACTTTGTGTGGGGATTCCTTTTGTTCAAGGCATGAGAGTGACTCCTTGAAACCAATCATGTGCTTGGAGGCACCACTATCAATCAGCCATGTATCATTTCCTGGTGAGACTGATCTAGTTAGAGCAGATATCTATCCCCAAATTTATATTAAAAAAATGTTTAATACCTATACGGTATTTCAAATTTAAAGCAATTTCATTGGCTAACACATGATGACATGGAATTTGAATTAGGGTTAAAAGGCCCATTTTGAGTTGAAATTTCCTCTAATGGGCCATTCAAAGTTGTCATTGCAATTTCTGCTTCTTCAACCATGACACCAATGGCTTCTAGCTAATCCTTTATTTGAGCTACTCTTGTAAAATAAGATTACATAGTCTCTGACTTTTGATCTCTTACACTTTTGAGTTGATTCCTTAGGGTCGTCTTCCTATTAATGTTTCTCCCTTCAAATAGTCCTGATAGGGAATCAAACATTTCTTTTGGAGTCTCCATAGATGATACTTGAGGAATCATGTTATCTTTGATGGAATCAACTATGATTCTTTTAGCTATGATCATATACTTCTTGTGCTTGGATTTGGCTTCATCTCCTTCTGGTTCTTTCACTTCCTCTTTCACAAACTTGTCTAGATCATTCTCTTGGAGGATGAGAATGATCCTATACTTCCATGGTATGAAGTTTTCAGCCCCTTCAAGCTTTTCATCTAGCTTGCTATTCTTTGTCATCTTTAGAAAACTGAGAACCTCAAATGGAAAAGGATGGAAAGATACTTGCAGAAATCAGCTCCTTACTGTCCGTCTTCCTGATGTCCCAGGGTTTGAAGTAGAAACCCTAATTTTGAAATTGGGATCACAGCCAGAGCTTAATAGTGGAAAATATGTGCCTTCATAAGGCGAGGTGGATTGTATCTTCCTTTTTCTGAGATTGATGATGAAACCTCAGGAAAACTAAAACCCTAATTTGTCCTAGTAGCATTATCAGGTCCAAAATTGAAAAATCTTGGAATTCAGTTCTGTCTCCACAGAAAGATGCGCTCTTTAGAGGTGATTGGGAGAGCCCTCTTTTCTTGTTGATCTGTCGAGGGATTTGTTCGGAACAACAAACCCTAGTTGTGCAATGCTTCCTTTTAGGGTGGATCTGATACCATGTTGAATTTTCTTAAATTGCTGAGATGATATCTTAAAACAATTAGTCACTAGAAGATCACTGGAAGAACAACATGCACAGAAACATAAGAACAAAATAAAACAAATATTTTCCCTGGGGAAACCACATGGGAGAAAACCCCACAAAACTTCCTCAGTATATAACTCAACCAGTGTAGTGTAAAACCCAGACAACAAATGCTCTCTTCTTTCTAGAGCATTAATCCTTCTCTCTCTTGCTAAGACAACTTGAGTGAGTGTGTCCAAATGGAGAGGAGCGCCTCTCTATTTATATTCTTTAGTTGACTTGACTACTAACCTAGCAGGGATGACTTTTCTAACTGACTCAGCCCACTTGACAACTTGACACCACAAAATAACATTTATTATATTGACACTTGGGTACTATTGACTCGACTTACATTCGGAGGTTTACATTACTTCTTTCAATGACACTAACAAGACCAAACTCATCTCCCGAAGGAGGAATACAATACATCTTGGAATATCTTCCGAAGTTACAATAATTTAACACTTGAGGGACTGTGTAGTAGAGAATGGGACCTTCCCGTGTGATAGGTTTTGTGGGTGCCAAGGCTGGCTAAGGTCAACTGAGATGCCTGTAGCTCTGTGGTTGAGCTCACTAGTATAACATTCTCTTTCCCTAATTCCCTACATGCTTGATAAACCCAATTGTGTGTTGGCTTAGCATGAGTACTTGTGCCTATGGATGTGAGTGAGCATGAATAGTGCCTCCTTAGTGGATACATAGCCCCATCTCGGGTGTGGTCTATGATTGTTGAAAGAATATAGGTTGGGAAAAGAACTACGATTTGGTGGAATGTTTCTCTTCCATAGCCAGTTGCTTGCCCAATTTCAATTAAAAGATAAGTGCTTAATGTGCTTTAAATTATGCCCAATTTCTATGTCATGAATGTTTATGTATTCATGTCAATTTGAATGAAATGGCTAGCTTGAATTATTTAGTAGGAGGCATGTATATAACATGAGAATGAGGTTAATTGTATGTGTGATTGTTTTATTATTATGCATGTGGTAGAAATGTTGGTGTATGCATGTTGTGCGTGTGTTGATAGAGTTTAATTCTGTTGTGTGTGTTAATCATGCATTTGCACACACATTTAGCTGTTAATGAATTTAATAATATGGTCATGGGGAAAAATGAACACCCCTGTTTTGACCTCGTTTGCATTAAATGTATATGATGCATATATTGTAATTAATCATGGTGTGGAGCTAAAGGCAAAAGCCCCACCATCGTTTTATTGTTTTATGTTTCAACGATTAAAAAACGTTGCTGATGGTATTTTGTGCTAGTCGGCACATTATATCTTTGGACATCATGTAAATATGCAATTTAATTAAAAACCCACAACCAGCTATGTCAATGCAACAAATAATGAGATGGGGGCATGATTTCCTAAGGATAAGGTGGGGGGGATATTCAAACCTTTGAGCCAATGGGGAAAAGCCAAATGTCAAAGGGAAAACCCATCAAAACTGTCAACTACCTTTCTAGTCTTATTCGCCCAATCATTTATTACTGCCAGAAATTGGTTGAGTTGGTTATTGCATGGGATGGGCAAGGTATGGCAGCCCAAATTCGAATTGGAGAAGCCATCAGTTTTTGGGAAACACATTTTGACTCCTTGAGAAAGTAAAAACCCAAAAACGTCTGCCCATTTCAACATGCTTTCACGTTTTCATGTTTTCCTCACCATTTTCCTTCACGTTGGGCTCTTGGAAGCAGATGGAACTTCTGGTGTGTGTATTCATTCACGTTTTTGGTTGTTTACCTCATTTTCCTCAGGCTGGGAAATCTTTTTTGTAATTATCAGTGGCTAGGTTTCCTCCCCCATGATTTTGCTGCCCTTTCCCATTGTTTTCCAAGATGGAAATCGTTTTTTGTTAATGCCAACGAGTGGGAGAAGAGACCCACGATTTTTGGGTGTTGTTGAGTTTGTTTTGGCCACGTTAGGGCCATAAACGTCTTTGTGAATTGAATTATTGCTAAAGGGTTGTTTTTACCCATCTTGGTAATTCGTTTTGTTGTTGAACCCGTTTTTCCTCAACCCATAATTTTGTATTATGTGTGCGTGTGCGTATTTTGCTTTGATCTGAATTGGTTGGGAGTGGAATTGGGTCTGAATGAGCTTGATAAGCCTAGTGGAAGGAACCTCACAGACATATCTAGAGGGGTTGGTTTTCTTCTTTGCACATCCTGAATAGCACTGGGATGGAAGGCATAGCCCGAGGGACTATGTAGCAGAGACGGGGATGCTTCCTTGTGTTGGGTGTGTAGATGTTTAGAAGTCAAGCCAGATCTGGTGCAGGTGTCCATAGGTCCATGGTTGAGCTCACTAGCTTAGCAATCCAACCTTCCACCTCCCTAACAGCCTGATAAACCCAACTCTGTTTGGCTTGGCTGAATTTTAATATACCTTTGGCTATGTGGGAGCCTACTAGTGTTCCCTTATTCCTTGTGGGAATCATGCCCAGCTTAGGGGTGGCAGTGTTGTTGAGAGATTGATGAGCACACTGGCCTATGGTTGGGTGGATCGTTGCAGTGACGTAGCTGGTTGCGGGACAAGCTTCTTTCAAGATAAGTATTCACGGTCTATTTTATCTCTGCAATTGTATTTGTTGCTTAATGAAAAATGATGAACATGTATAATGGGTTGAATGGCTGAATTGCTTCCGTTGTATAGTTGCAATTGTATGCATATGTGTATGTTTTCTTTCAATGCATTTTTATATTTACATAAATGGGGCTTAGTTTTCCCGGTCTTGATAATATTATAGTCACGTCCTCTTTCTGGAAGAGGGGTGGGGACGTGACACAAAATTTAGCACCTTGAATAGTCACTGTTGTTCCCTCCATGGTCAGATTGACGAGAGGGGATGTCACATAGGCATGCATTCATACATAGTAGCCTTCATAAACCATAGATGCAAACTAGCAAAATAAACAAATCAGAAATAACAATCTCATATCTTATGAATAACATATTTACCTTGGAAACTCAAATGGGAAAACTAAAATCCAATGGTTGCTTAGTTCTCTATTTAGGTAATGTTGGGTTTCTCTTTGGCATTCTCCTCTCTTGACCAACAAATAGATAAAAATCCTTTAAGGGTGAAAGTTTTATAGGAGAGGTGAGGGTAATGGGAAGGCCAAACACACCTACCTTTCAACTCATGTTTCCATCTCCTATTTTAAATTTTCTATTTCATTTAATCTTGTTTTTATTCTCTTTTTTCTTATCTAACTTACATGGCATTGTCTTCAATATTTTGTCTAACATTTTTAAAATGTTGTCTTGCATAAGGTAAAAGTCCTACAACCATTATTTTAGTTCATTAATCATTTGCAAAAAAATAATAAAAAGATATTTGTAATTTTCAAATACTTACACTAAACAAAAATATATTGAAACCAAAATGTGTAAATGTTATTTCAAAATAACATAATAATAATAATAATAATAAAATATATTAAAACCAAAATAAGTTAGTGAGGATATAAAAGGTTATAAATTATTTTAAACTAGGCTTAAACGAAATATCTCGTCCATAGCCACACAAATTTCAAAATAAGTCAGTAATAATATAAAAAGTTATAAATTATTATAGAAATAAGTTTAAACGAAATATCTACTCCATAGCAACACAAATTTCAAAAGATATATAATTGTTTGAAGAAACTACATAGATTTACTCCATACCAACACAAATTTCAAAAAACACATATATAATTGTTTGAAGAAACTAGCTATGCAAATACTTTACCTATCTTCCATATTACTCAAATTATTTATGCGATTCGTGTGAGGCATTCACATGTTTTTGGGTCCCACTATAGATCACTCATTTTTTTTTATGGCAAGGACGTGTTCACAATAGATGGACACAACTTTACAATGGATGGGTGGGTTATGATGAGTCTTTGAAATATGAAAGGACATATGCCAATGCTTTATGAAATGAAAATGAAAGATTGTGCTCTTGGGTTGATTGCACCACAAACAAAAGATAACATAAAATTAAAGTCACACAAAAACAAATGGTTTAGGGTTTAGGAGCTTGAAAGCCGTTGGAGCTTTAAGAGAATACATAGTACACAAAATGTCCTCTTAAATGATGCACTTGTAGCTCACCTTAAGTCATCCCTGGAATCTGGTAAAGTAATCAAATTTTTTGATGCATCTTAGTAGAAAGAACTCTCTATGTGTTTAAAATATGGATATTTTGTGGTTCGAGTTTTAATATTAAAGGCGAGCTTTTGGTTCTATGAATACTTTTGTTTTTCTCAAAATCTCACGAGTTAGATGACATTATGATATTTGGTGATGTCAAAGAGTATTTTTCATCCAAGCAAAAAGATGAAAAATGTTGATATGACAATTATTTGCTGATAAGAAATTTCAAGGATATATATTTCTCCCATATTTTCAGAGAATTCAATAAGTTGGTGGATACCCTGTCAAAAGATGCTTTATATGCGGAGGATGGTTTTACTTTTAGTCACAAGTGGTTGGATGGGGTGCTTTACCAAGAGGACAAGCTTTATATTTTCTACTCCTAGATATTTTTAGTAGATTTTAGGAGTGTTCCTCTGTTTACTTTTGGCCCGTGTTGTCTTTTTCTAGTCTTTAGGGTTCTCTGGCTATGTGTAGGCCTCTCTGTGGCTTTATGGTGCATCCTTTTTGGACTCTCAGATCTTCTTCTCTATTTTGGTCTATTGGTGGGATTTATCTGAACATACTTGTTTCTCTTGTAATTTCTATTCATATTTACGCATACTAATATAAGGTGTATAATTTTTTCTTCTTGAAAAAAAACCTAAATTCATTCCACTATTTAATTTGTCGTTGAATAATATTATTATCCATAGATTAGTTACTATAAAAAAAAATTGATAGTACATTTGTTTCATCATTTTACAATCTAGAAAGATAAGGATTTTTATCCCCTCAAATTGTAAAATATAAACACCTATCTAGATAAATATACCATAAAATCGCCCAAAGGGGTTGGATCCATCGATGAGGAACGATGTTGATCATGGGTGGGAAAGGTTCAATTCTCGTGAGGTTCTAACCTAGAGCCATGGGGACACCTTCAGGTAGTGGTTGAACATGTGGTTCCACCCAAAGAGATCATATTAAATGATCTCATGACTCGTGGACACATAAGTGGCTCAAATCCCACCCCCATGTCCTCCTTTATAAAAGGAATTTAGTTGGGACTTGATTGCTCTGATGCACTTTGCAACTTTTATTTCCCTTTCGTGTCTCCTTCCCCTGTTCTTCCCCTCTCTTTGACCCTTCTTCAAATGACCCTCTCGACCTGGTTTCAACTGCGCTCCCTCCCATGGAAGTCTATGAGGGAGGGGGGTCCACCCCCTCCTTTAGCTCGAAGGTTGCATGTATCTAGTATAAAGCACCAAGCTATTTGACTTCTCTTGATTCCCTGATGCAACCAGACTCTTCGATCAGTCTCACAAGGAAGTCTCCAGCCTCCACCAGTGGTTCCCTCAGCAAGGAATTTGAAGGATCAGCTCTGACCCACCAACACTCTTAGGAACCCACCAAACTAGAAAGCTCCACCCCACCCTGAGCAAATGCATACCAAAATCACTCCAAACCCTCAAGTATCAACTGACTTCTACAACTATAGATGCAAGCATCCTATATTTAATTGACCATGCAATAATTGGTAAATTCATAGGGATCTGCCCCTCAGAAAAGGATTTGGTTTGGTCGATCAACACCCTTTGGAAACCCAAAGGTGATTATGACCTTCAACTGAGTTCCAAAGGGTTATTTATGGTTATATTCAAGCATATGGAGGATGTCATTAGAGTCTTCAACAATGGCCCTTATTTATTTAACTTTGCAGGCCTTCACCTTGGCTTCTAGAAGCTGAACTTCAACCCGAAAAATGAGAATATTTCCTATGATCCAGTATGGATCTTCTTTTACTCCCTCTCAGTGGAATACTAGGAAGAGGAAACGATGGAAGGTCTCTAAAATAACCTAGGTAAATATGTTAAGGCCTCCGAACATACCGAATCTGCTAGATACACAACATATGCAAGGATTTGAGTCTATATCAATATAGCATCCAAGCTCCCTAATTCGATCTTTCTCATCCACTAGGACTCATAATGGATTTACCCGATAGATTATGAGCATATACCTTTTAGATGCACAAAATTCTATGAGCATGGCCACCTATTCCCAGAATGCCCCAAGCCATTGGAACCATCCAACCTGACTGACCAGAAGGATCCAAAGCGATTCACCAAGGTTAATCCTAGGAAGAGGATAGGAAAGAAGCAAGTATAACCACCTACTAAGATCACCATTACTTCTCGTAACTCCTTCGACATCCTTGATCTGTATTCCCCCTTGAACTCTGATCACACCTTCCTTGATCTCCTAGATGCAAATGCTCCAACTGAACCTGAATCCATCCCACCTAACCTTGTTCCAATTAATGCCATTCTGGATATTAGGGACCTTGATTTGGATGAATTCAAGGGTTAAAATCCTAAGAGGCACAAGTCTCTTTCACATAATATCCATTTTATGAAACTTTTTTTTTTAATCCTAAACCTAATTTTTCTCCAAGTGTATTTAGGAAGGGTAAACAAGAATGCAATTTATTGAGAGTGAGATATTACCTTGTTAAATATTAGAATAGGAGAATCTTTCCTTGAGTGAAAGGGGTGAGTTCTTGATGATTGTTGTTTTTAAATGGATTTAAATATAATTTTTGGATATGGGAATTGATGGGAGCAGTTTGATAACTGCTCTATAATTTGTTGAATGGATAGATGATGTTGGAGGTGTGCCTAACCATTGGGGGTACAGATGCCCATTTTATGAGCTTGGTAATTTCTTTTGGCTCTTGAAACTGCACATTTGGAGGTGTCAAAAGATGGAGTGGCACAAATATAGGGACCTTAACTAACACAATTCCCCTAACTTCTCCCATAGATCCTTAGTTTTGGTTTCTCTTGAGACATTCAATGAAATTCAATCTAAAAGGCACAACTATAAAGTACTCATCACCCTTGTTGAATTTATCATAATTTATCACAATAGATGTTTCCCTAAGTGTTGTGGGACAACCTGATACTCTTCCTAACATCAAGGATCCTATCATAATTACTATGAGATTTTTTTTGGATTCCTAACAAATTGACCTTGCAATGTGTTGCATTTTCCTTATTGCTAAAAATCTAACTAGAAACTAGCATTTGACCAATAATTTCAATGGCAGCTGAATTATACTTTGTTTCTAGTCTACATAACTTGACCCCATCCTTATACTTTTGGGCCTTTAAAAAAAAAAAAATAGAATTTATGTGGACCAAATAATTTTAAAAGTGACCAAATATTTTCAAAAGGGTGAAAAAGTAACTGGATCATGTGGCCTTTATGACCTCTTTTAGGTGTATTTACTACTAGATTACTATCACGTTTGAAGTGAGTGACAACATTAATGAAATCGAAGGATGGATTACAATATTCCATAGTTAGAATTGGTCAAGAGGTAAGGGTTTTTTATTAGCTATTTCTAATTTAAATTTGTTTCACTTTAACAACTATTTTTTCTCAACAATACATAGTCAAATTCGGTTCGTAAGGAGCAAGTGTCACAAAGAAATATTTGAACATGGGGTGGCTAGGACAACAATAGTCCTTCCAACCACCCCATCTACACTCAATTGACAAAAAATGTTTAACTATTATAATATATTGAGCTCCATTGGATTAGGATTTTTGAGATTTGGTTCAATTATAAATGTATTGTTGTAGTCCTATTTGATGTGCATTTCTATCTTTGTGTTTTATTTTGAATAATCCCAAGAATAAAATTGGGAAGTTTTTCAATCCCTTAAAACATATATCAATGTTTACAATTCGATTCTTTTGTGATTAAAAACAACTTGCATTGTGTAATGTTACAATAATGCTGGAAATTGTTGTATAAGTTAATCAAATCCCATACTCACTTTTATATATTCAAATAATCTATGGTGATAAATGGTTAAATCTTATTGGTCGTACTCATCATTAGGAAACCCAAACTCTGCAATGTGCCCCAAATTAAGGGATCAACATTACACCTTTTATGCTTCTCAGGTCTTCTTCTGCATTATAAGGATATTATATGTTTTGTAGGATTTTGTTTCTTGAAAAATTGAATATCTTTGATGGTGTTGATGCTAATAGTGATTTAACATTTGTACTAAAGTAGGATAATGCTATTTCTTGTAACTAGAATTGGATTTTGAGTATTTTCTCTTGGAGACAAGCCTAGGAGGCTTCATTGTTTATTGGTTCCAATGAAACCTAACATGACTACAATGATGCTTCTCCCACTATATGATTAATTGTTTGAGGGAAAATGCATATCGAAATCACTCTATAACTCTAGCATAAACACAAAAATGGTTGTAGATCACCTTTGTCTCGCACCAGCACCAACACTTTAGACCAAATTTGCTCACATCTATACTTTTGTTTTTAATATGGTGTGACATAATATTCCTTGAACACATTGGAACATATTACATGAATGCTTAAATTATTAAAACATAAAATTAATCATAACCAATATTGTCCCAAACATAGGACCAAAAGAATCAAGCTAGTGCCACCTAAACCCTCTAGTAACCAACATATATTTTGGGTATGGCATGTGCAATGAGTTTTCAAGCTCATCGATACATATTAGAGAAAAGGTTGCCTCCATAATTGAAGCATGCCTACTTCCTTATTGAAACTCACTCTAATTCACAAACATAGCTACCAAATGAGCTCACTTTACTCAAGCATCATCGATGACACCTATGACTAAACTAGTTCATGTATATACTTTTGGGTTCAGTATGTGAACACAATATTCTTTGGACACATTGGTACATTTCAAATCAAGCCTTGTGTTTTTTCTATTTTAAAAAGACAAATTACATTTTGTAATTGATCCTATCCCTCACATGAATCCAAAAGAATAGAGTAAGCATTGTCATTGTCTTGTTCCCTTAGTAGCTAACACATCTTCAAGGTCTAACATGTGCAACACAATTTTGGGAACATCAACAAATTATAGCAATACCTATTTCTCCACAACTAAAATGTGTACACTTTCCTCTTGCACTCAGGATAGTATCAACACAACTACTAAAGTAGCTGACCTTTGTTGCAACACCATTAACAATGTTTATTACCAAACAAGCTCACATCTATACGTCTAGTCTCGATATATGTGACACAATATTCTTTGGACATATGAGTATATATTGAAGCAAGTCTTGTGTCTCTATAGCTAAATCATGCTTACTTCTAACATTCTCTCAACCAAGCATATGCAAGGATACCAAAACAATTTATATGGGCTCCTTGCAACAATAACAACCAACACAACTACTGTTTTTTTTAGTACATGGTAAGAAGATATCCACTCCTAAAACCAAACCTTGATCTAGAAATCTTAAATTATGTTTACTCCTATAAAAACAACAATAAAGAAATATTTAATGTTTTGACACATTAATCTAAAAAACAAAACAATAAGCTTAACATTCAACACTCAATCACATCACTCTCTTAACTAAAAGAAATAATTGCAATGCAATAAGCTCAAAACACCTTAAAAAAATAATAAAATAAGAAACTATTAGTCGGTTAATGGTGGTTATTGTACTAGTTTTCACCTATTGGAAATGATTGACATTTTCAATAAGTGGAGAAGCTAAATTAAACCCGGGGATGCCCATTTTGAAAATGCTAGTGGAAACAATGCTATAATAAAGCCCTATTATATGTAAATAATAAAATTAGATTCAAGTTGGCATTAGAGTAGAAGATGTTATTTTCGAACCTCATAAGCAAAATTAAACCCTAGGACATGAATTTTGAAAATAATCATGGAAAATCAACTCAGTTAATAATGCTTAAATGAAATCATAAATGATTGCTTAAATTAAAACCAAACTTCGAAAAAATGATGACGTTTTCAAGCCTGATAAACAAAGTTGAACCCTAGGATGTGAAATTTGAAAATGGTGGTGGAAACTTGGTTTAGGTAAAAATAATTCAATAATCAAAACACGAGATTCATAAAGAATAGAAGAAAAGTAGAATTGGACTCGGAAAAAAAAGACCACATTTTCGAACCACAAAATAAAAATTGAGCCCTCCTTGGATGAAAATTTTGCTAATGCTAGTGAACAATCAGTTTTTAGATAATAATGATTAAATCAAAGCGTGGAGAATGGGAAAACAGAAGAATGACATTAAAGCTCACCTAATATAATCTGAAAACATTTGCGAACCTAGGAAGCAAAATTGAACTTTAGGACATGAATTTTAATAATGCTAGACAAAAGTTAGCTTGGGTAATAGTTTTTGCACAAAGATGAAAGACAGCCTCAGAAAACATGAGGAAATTATTGAAATTGAAAAACAAAATTGAGCCATAATACGTTGGCAAAAACTTCTCTTGGACGCAAACTAGACCCGAGATACAGAAATAACACGATTAAATTAAAGTTTGTCTTAAAGAAAAAAATGATTTTTTTGCACCTGAGCTACACAATTGAATTTAATAATTGTATCAAGTGATTGCTTGGGTTCATGAATTCTCTGGTCGGTTTGGATATGTTTGTGTTGCTATAGCTCAAATTGTATTAACCGTTGTGATTTCATTTCTCTCCTCCTTGTACTTCTGTAATGGTGCAATTCGAACAAGTTTTGTCCTAATTTGAATGAGCATTTGGGAAGTAGTTCATGCTCAGAAAAGGAGGGAACATAGAGGATGAGAGTCGGTGGCCTCAATTAGTGCACGTCGGAGAAGGAAAGCTAATAGAGACTAGATCCAGGCCGCCATCGCTGGAGGTCGGAGCCAGGTTACCGTTGACGTAACTTGGTGCCTAGTCGCAGTCGTTGGTGGTCAAATCTAGGTTAGAGGGGTCGTTGAAAGTCCACGCCACATAATGTCATATTGAGTTTATTCTGTTAGTGTTTTAGCTTACTTCCAATTTTTTATAAGGACATGTTGACAATAATTCAACACAACTTTACCACGGATGGGTTATGATGAGTCTTGAAATACGAAAAAGACATATCAATGTGTTATGAAAATGGATCATTGCGCTCTTGGGTTAATCACACTTCCAATAAATGATAATAGAATTGTTCACATAAAATTAACAAACTATTTATATATCATAAATATTAACCACTTAATTTGTGGTGGATGAACATCAATAAGTTATAAGTTAAGTGTTACGAACTTCCAAGTGTTAAATTAGTGTTAGTGTTAAGTGTTATCCATATTTTAACCATCATAAAATAAATTTTGATAGTACGTTTATCTTCTTGCAATTACAATCTAGAAACTAGGCACTAGCTCATCATCCCCAAATTGTAAAATATGAATACCTATTCAAATATGAGAGAAAGTTCAACACCATAAATTCAATTAATTTCAAAACAATATAATTTATTATTATAATCCCACATAAACCTAATTCATTTCAAAGCAAGCTATAATTTATTATTATCATCTCACATGAACATGAGGTGAGGGCATCGAGCCATGAAACTAATGGCTACATTATCAGATTGTGAGGATGGGAGGAAAGACATCTATTTTCTGGCCTTTCATAGAATCTTTTGTATCAAGAAAACAACACCTTCCTCCTCATCCAACGACTCGTACTCCAACACCCGGATAGGGAATGATAGAAAATGCCCAGGCATATCCTCCATGGTTTCCTCTCGAACAAAAGACTCCCATATTTCCTCGCAGATCCTGTGTACTATCCCCATGCATTCAACACTCTCTAGATGAATATATTCATGTCGTAGGCCTCCATTCTTATCTGCAAAATGCTCATACCACAAAGAAATTTGATATCCATATATATCCCCTCACGCTCGGTGACCCTACTGGTTTTGTGGCTAGTAACATCCTTGGGCTATTTCCGTGTCTTAGGCTCCATCCATGGATCACTGGTTCAAGTTGGCCAATCCTATGATAATATATTCATCATCCAATGCATTACACAAAACAAACATTAAGTGAATGAAGAAGGCACACAAGCGTATCTGTGGCCATTCAAGAATATTGAATGCAAGTATCAATGAATCGACACAGCTCGACCTTAGACTAAGGATGGGTGAAATGCTTCACTCCACGAGAAACACTTGCATTTAATACCACTTAACTCACAAGGATTCACTACATCCCACTATTTGGATATTTTACACTTACAATGCATTGGAATTAGTCATAGAACAATAAAAAGAAGCCATTCACAATCCCTTAACCATATAACATGTTCACTTAGACTGATAAGACATCCAAAACAAGAAATGGTGCACCCAACAAGAGATTAAATTCCAATTTGTTATCATATATCCCAACAAGAGTGAATTCAATCGACACATAAGAAAAAATTCCAGATAATGAATTTAAATATGCCCATGCAAGAGCTGAATTTTCCTAGTAGATGAGAAGAATGTCGAGGGATGTGAGAAAACATGTTCGATATTAGTGAATCCATGCACCATTTCACACATCCTTTAGGGAAAAAACATTATCAATGTGTCAAAATATATGTCTATCGGTGTATTCAAACATATTAATATTAATAATATGGTTGTTTCTAGTTCACTAGAGACCACTCATTTTTTTGCAAGGATGTGTTTACAATAATTGGACACAACTTTACCACTGGTGGGTTATGATATGTCTTGAAATACGAAAGGACATGTCAACGTTTTATGGAAATAGATCATTGCGCTCTTGGGTTGATCACAATTCCAACAAAAGTGTGATTAATAACTGACCTACTGCACAACATTTAATGCATCGATAGTTGCACAGTAGGCCGTTGGATCTCAAGATTCTTGAGATCCAACAAGCTATTGCATAACTGCTGACATAGTCACATGCTATTTAATTTTATTCCAACAAAAGATAATAGAAATTCTAATTCACATAAAAATAACAAATGGTTTATATATCATAAATTTTATCCACTTGACTTGTGGTGGATGAAAATCATTAGGTTATAAGTTAAGAGTTACATATTGCTAAGTGTTAAAATATTGTTAAGTGTTATCCGTATTTCAAATATCATAAAATAAATTTTGATAGTACACTTGTTTCATCTTCTCGCAATTGCAATTTTGATAGTGAACTTGTCTTATCTTCTTGCAATTACAATATATGAAGTGGACCCTTCCTCATCAACTGCCAAATTGTAAAATATAAACACCTCTATATAAATATGAGAGAAAGTTCTCAAGTGTGAACTCAATTAATTTCAAAATACTAAATTTATTATTATCATCCCACATAAAATGACATTCATTTCAAAGCATTTTCAAAACTTATTATTATATTTCCAAGGAAAAAAAAAACTTATTATTATCGTCTCACATGAAGATTAGGTGAGCGCATCAAGCCATGAAAGTAATGGCTAGGTTATTAGGTTGTGAGGATGGGAGGACGAACATTTATTTTCTGGCCTTTCACATAATCTTTTGTATCAGGGAAAAAGATGCCCCGAAATATCCTCCATTCTTATGTACAAAATACTTGTACCATAGAGACATTCGATATTTGAATATCTCCCCTCAAGATTGGCAACCTTGCTGGTTTATGTGGTGTGGCTAATAACACCCTTGATCTATTTCTGTGTCTCTCGCTCCATCCATAGATCGCTGGTTCAGGTTGGTCGATGCTATCATTATATTTTCATCGTCCACTGCATTACAAAAAATAAACATGAAGTGAATGAAGCTGTAGCTAGGGTTTTCACCCTAGCTTGTGCTGATGAGCACCTACTAAGGAATCTGGAATCCTTAGTAGCAGTTCGATTAAACTAAAAATAAACTGGAAAGTAAAAGCTAAGCTAAGACAGTAAAAGTAAATGACAGGAAATAACAATGACAAGAAGATGTAAAAAATGTTTGTATTTTGTATTACCTCCAATGTGGAGGTTGGTGGAGTCCGTTGCGCTGGTCCGATGCCGGTGGCTCCGAGCTCCGAGCTGGTCCTTCTCCTTCTCCGATGGTGGAGAAATAGGCCAAAAAGGGATCTCAATGATAGAAGTAGCTTGATGGTAAGCTAGGGTTTCATGAGATGTTTTGGCAGAGTAAGGATGCTATTGACTGTGGATATGAAATGAGGGGGCTTCACCATTTATTTATAGTTTTTTAGTGGTGAAGTGCTTGCCCATGGTTTTTGGAAACTATGTGGTTTAGGGCAGCTTGTTTAGGGTTTTTAGCCCTTTTAGGGTTTTTCTCCTTTTTCCTCATTATTTTTATTCCTTTTCTTCCCTTTTGGGGATTTTTTCTATTTTTGGAGGAATTTTGGTTATTTTTGGAGGAAAAAGGGGTTTTTGGGCCTTTTGGAGGCATTTTAGGCCTTTTAGAGCCTTTTAAGATGGTTTTATGGCCTTTTGGAGGCTTTTAGTGGGATTTTCAGGGAAATATGGTAGGTAAATGGACGAATGAGCCATGAAATGGGGTAGATGAGGTAGTTAACCATTTTTGGGTGTTAACAGAAGCAGGCACATCGACTTATCGTTCCCCTGAACCTCCCAACCTGTGTTCAGCTGCGCTCCCTCCCATGGACATCTTTGAGGGAGGGGTATCCACCCCCTCCTTTAGCTTGAAGGTTTCATTTATCTCGTCTAAATAACCAAGCTCTTCGACCCCACATGATTCCCTGATGCAACTAGAATATATGACTATTTTCACAAGAAGTCTCTAACCTCCTCCAGTGGCGCCCTCAGAAAGGAATTTGAAGGATCAACTCTAACCCACCAGCACTCTTAGGAATATTCCAAGATAGAAATCTCCACCCCCACCTCGAGAAAACACATACCAACATCATTGCAAACCCAAAGTATGAATTGAATTCTACCACTATAGATACAAACATCCAATATTTAAGTGACCATGCAATAATTGGTAAATTCCTAGGGATCTGGCCCTTGAAAAGGCTTTGGTCTGGTCGATCAACACCTGTTGGAAACCCAAATATTGTTATGACATTCATCTGAGTGCCAAAGGGTTCTTCATGATTATCTTCAAGCATCTGGAGGATGTTAACAGAGTTTTGGACATGGTCCTTAATTATTTAAATTTGTAGGTTTTCACCTTCACTTCTGGAAGCCAAACCTCAACCATGAAAATGAGAATATCTCCTATTCTCTTGTTAGGCTCCACTTTTACTCTTTCCCAATGGAATACTAGGAAAATGAAACATTTGTAGGTTTGGGAAATACCCTAGCTAAATATTTCAAGGCCTCTGAACCTACCAAATCTTCCAAATACAGAGCATATGTAAGGATTTGCGTATATATGAATATAACATTTGAGTTCCCTACTTCAATTTGTCTCAGCCATGAAGAATCGAAATGGATTCAGATGATAGATTATGAACATATAACTTGCATATGCATAAAATTCCATGAGCATGGCCACCTATTCCAAGAATGCCCCAAGAAGAAAGCATTAGAACCATCCAACCTGGCTGACTAAAAGGATCTAGAGGGATTCACCAAGGTTAATCCTTGGAAGAGGACAAGAAAGAAGCAAGTCAAACCACCTGATAAGATCATAATTGCTCCTCATAACTCCTTCGACATCCTTGATCTGTAGATCCCCCCTTGAACTCTGATCACACCTTCCTTGATCTCCTAGATGAAAGCGCTCCAATTGAAGTTGAAGCCATCCCACCTAACCCTATTCATGTTAATTCCATTCCAGATCCTTTTGACTTACCACCCAATGTTGACCCCCTATCATCTTCAACGAAGCAAGAAGTAGTAATTATTGGTGAAATCAAGATGAAAGATAAGGATGAATTAGGTGAAGAAGAAATGGATATTGGGGACCTTGATTTGGAGGATTTTAAGGGTTAAAATCCTAAGAGGGGCGAGTCTCTTTCACATAATACCCATTTTATGACACTTTTTTATTTTATACTCAGCCTAATTTTGCTCCAAGTGTATTTAGGAAGGGTAAACAAGAAGGCCAAAATAATTTATTGCGAGTGAGATGTTACCTTGTTAAATATTAGAATAGGAGATTCTTGCCTTGAGTGAAAGGGTTGGGTTCTTGTTGATTGTTGTTTTTAAGAGTCTTTAAATATAATTTTTGGATATGGGAATTGATGGGAGAAGTTTGATAACTGCTCTATAATTTGTTGAATGGATATATGATGTTGGGGGTGTACCTAACCACTGGGGGTACCGATGCCCATTTTCTGAGCTTGGTAATTTCTTTTGGGCCCTTAAAACTGCATAGTTGAAGGTGCAAAAATATAGAGTGGCACAAATCTAAGGACTTTGACTAACACAAATCCCCTATCTTCTCCCATAGCTCCTTAGTTTTGGTTTATCTTGAGACATTCAATGAAACTCAATCTGAAAGGAACAACCATAAGAACTCATTACCCTTTCTTTAATTAATCATAATTTATCACAATATATGTTTCCCTAAGTGTCACGGGGAAACCCCATACTCTTCCTAACATTTAGGATCCTATCATAATCACTATGTGATTTGCTTTGGATTCCTCACAAATTGACCTTGCAATGTGTTATAGTTTCCTTATTACTAAATATCCAAATAGAAACCAACATTTGACCAATAATTTCAATGGAAGTTGAATTATACTATGCTTCTAGTTTACATAGCTTGACCCTATCCTTGCTTTTTTAGGATTTTTTTAAAATTAAAAATAGAAATTACGTGGACCAAATAATTTTAAAAGTGACCAAATATTTTCAAAAGGGTGAAAAAGTAACTGGATCATGTTTCCTTTATGACTCGGTTTAGGTGTATTTACTACTATATTGCTATCATGTTTGAGGCAAGTGACAACATTAACGAAATTGAAGGATGGTATTACAATATTCCATACAAATAAGTGATAAGGAGGTAAGGATTTTTTATTAGCTATTTCTAATTTAAATTTGTTTCACTTCAACTTGTTTTCCCAACAATACATAGTCAAAGACAGTTCCCAAGGAGCAAGTGTCACAAAGAAAGATTTCAATATGGGGTGGGAAGGATAATAAAATTCCTCCAAACCACCCCATCTACACTCAATTGACAAAATTTGTTCAACTATTATAATATATTGAGCTGCACTAGATTGCAATTTTTGAGATTTGGTTCAATAATAAATGTATTGTTGCAGTCCTATTTGATGTGCATTTCTATCTTTGCATTTTATTTTAAATAATCCCAAGAATAAAATTGGGGATTTTTTCAATCCCTCAAAACATATATCAATGTTTACAATTCAATGATTTTGTGATAAAAAACAACTTACATTGTCTCTAATGTTATGAGAATGTTGGAAATTGTTGTATAAGTTAATAAAATCCCATACTCACTTTTGTTAGGATTATTAATCCTCCCTTGACCATATTGTCTATTAGATTAATTTTGCCTAACTTAGGAACCTTAATTAATTAATTGGGTCCACTAGTACAATTGGGTCCATTTGACCTAATGGAGCCACATGTACCAATAAATGGAGAATGGTGGACAATGCTAGAGGTTAACTGCCACTTATTGCATGTGCATGCATCAGTGGGGTTGCCTCCTAGACCAATCCCTACATTTTAGGAGCTACTGGGAGTCCTGGCACCAACCTACTTCAGTCAGTTGGAGTTAGTACTAGTTAGCCTCAATTAGCCTTCATTTACCTTCAAATGACTCACTATCAGTTAGCTAGTGCATGCTTTGCATGAATAATGCATGCATGCATGTGGAGTAGCACTTTTGTTCACCTACCACACTCAGTTGCACTGAGTTAACTAGCTGTCACTATCAGTTTGAGTCGATGATGCATCTAGGAGTTGATATGATGGAAGTCGATATTGATTAAGAGACCTTGAGTTAGAGATTCAGTTAGATACAGTCTTATCCACTTGGGAGATTCGAATTCACTCCTCATACATTCAAATTCTTCCTATTTGTAATCTATTGTACACCAGATATTATTATTTTGAATGATACTGTAAATTCCTAAGCAATACTTGTCCATTTCCTGTGTGGTTTGTTTTGTTCGGTTTGTATCTTCATTCTCCATTGTTTTGCTGCAAACTTTATTAGAAATATCTGCTTAAATATCTAAATGGAATTCAAATTCTAATATGGTATTAGAGCCTTCTCAGGTAGGTTTCATGCTTATTTCTCCTCATCGAACATTAGAAGTAGCTGGATTTCCACAGAAGTCCCCTATGAAAATTTGCTAGCTCTGGATTCATTCAGAGCAGTGGAGAAGGTGTGACGGACCCTAAAAACATGTTCATGTCTGGAGGAAAAGAATGATTCTAACAATTCATATGTTTTAGTGTTATTTGCAGTGAAATTGACAGGTGCTACAGATCTTGTGTGAAGTCTTGCAGTCGTACAACCGGAGAAATTATGAGCTCTCATACTCTTGAACCACGGATCCTCACAACTTCCAATTTCATTGATTAGAGGATTGATATGTAGTTGGCCTTGTGCAAGCATGGCTACCATAGGATCATACATGGATGGGAGGTTGAACCTCATCAGCCGGTAGAGCGGAACAAGTTTCTAAACCGTTGTGATGAAGCATTCGGGTACTTGTGTACTTATATATCTAGAGATATCCTCTTCCACCTAGAAGGATTGAGGACTCCCAGAGAATCCTGGGAGAATATTTATAGCTTGTTTAACAAACAAGATGAGCTTCAGGGATACATTCTGGAGAATGATTTTGTATCTTTACATCCCAGCAGTTTCGAGACTATTGAGCAATTCTTTACTAAAATCAAGTCTATAGTACTCCAATGTAGACAATGCAGAAGGATGAGCAGAATTTCCTTTCCATACTCAGCAAACTGGGCCCTAAGTATTCTATATTTGTTTCCAAGAAGGAAATATTTCATGATTTGAAGGTTCCTTCATTAGATTCTTTTTTCGAGTCCTTAATAAAGGAGCAAGACAACTTGATCTGAATGGGAGTCATCAAGATCTCCAAAGATCAAGATTTCCTACTTACTGACTTTTCCAAAGCGCAAGAAAAGGGGAAATCAAAGAATAAGGAGCCAAAAGCAGCTGATTTGAATCAACAAACTCCCGAAAGGGCCTTCGGCTCTAAGAGAAAAAATAAAAGTGTCCCTACTGTATGAGGGGTTTTCATCCAGAAGACTCATGCATGAAGAAGACCCTCAACCATACGAAAGATCTATGTGTTTAGAACAATATTCACCTTCCACAAATAGCAGTGATGTTATATGATGAAGAGAAGATTGAAGAAGATGAGATATGCTTTCATGCAAGCCTCTCTCCGTCGAAGGCTTATGTGATACATTCTGGAGCATCCAACCACATGGTTGCTTCCATGGAATCCTTCATCTCTTTCCCTCTATCAGGAGGACCTAGAAGTCATATGGAATATGAATCTAAAATACCAGATGTTGATATAGGTTCAGATAAAATCCAGCATGATGATTTCATGCCCTCTCCTACAGAAAAGCAAATTGTTGAAGATGAAGAAGAAGCATATTTTTCCCAACAGTCAATTCGAATGGAATAAAGTATCCATGAAGTGACTCCTTCTCTTGCTGCTCCAGAAGTGTATGAGATCTCTGATATCTCATATCCTCACATGGCTGATACAGAATAATAAATTCAAATCTCTTTTTGTGAAGAAAAACACTCTTCCTATTCTTTGCAAAATTTCTCTAGTAATTCTTTAAATTTTGTGCATAGTTTACCGGTAACTGTTTCAGAAACCGTAGAGGAATTTGATTTCTCTATATATAATGATGTTGCTGGTGTGCATATCAGTAATATCAGTGAAATTATGGAATTAATATCATATTATAAGAGTGATCCTTTCACTCTCATTAATATAGAGCTTCCAGTAAATTCCTACAGGATTACATGCACCGAAAATCATAATTTTGAAGAAGGAGAAAATTGTGCATCTACTGTCTCGGTGGAGCAAAGTTTTGGATCTGATATGAATATTTTTGGATCTGATTTATTTTCTGATCTGATAATATGTGATTCAGGTTTCAATATTCAAGACCTTTTAGTATTGCTTATAACTGGTTTCACTAATTTTGGTGTGACAAATCAAGCACCGCAAGTCTCTTTCAATTTTGTTGTTGAGGATTCGATGTTAGTTCTTTCTTATGAATTTTATGATATCATATTTTGTGAATTATTGGATATTTATGAAGCTATATCAAATTATGGAGCTCAATAATTTTCTCTCCATAGTCCCAGGGATTCTCTACCTTTGGTCACATGCTCATCTCCTCACAGAACTAGTAAAGAGGGAGACATTCTGCATCTGCCTAGACACTTGCTCCTAACACTTGGGGCTGATTTTACCACTCATGGTTTTATGTTAAAGGGTGAAATATATCAGTTTCTTGGGTGCTCCTCACATGGTTCAAATTCCCAAGAAACTTTGCTCTCTCTTCAAATGATTTTAGTTGCTTTACATGGGTCCATTTTTTCAGCGTGCAACTGTTTATATTTTTGATTCAGTTGAGTGCATTGTTCTTCTTTCAAAGAGGAAGATTCCTCTAGACATAAGATTTTTTTTTGGATTCATGGGTTCACATGCACAGAAGAAACAAGATACTGCTGCAGCATAGCAGCAACAAAAATTTTCACAAGTTTTTTCAAAATTTGTATTTCTGCTTATTTTGAGGGGGGGGTTTTCCCATGAGATTTTCCCTTGTTTCCTCGGTTGTATTAAGCATCATTTTTTACTAACTTTTAGATTTTATTTGGGTTACCTATGGCCTTGTTACCAGGGCCCACATTTTTTCAAGTTAGGATTCAGGGGGGGTGTTAGGATTATTAATCCTCCCTTGACCATACTGTCTATTGGATTAATTTTTTCTAACTGAGGAACCTTAATTAATTAATTGGGTCCACTAGTACAATTGGGTCCACTTGACCTAATGGGGCCACATGTACTAGTCACTGGAGTGTGGGGAAAAATGATAGAGGTTAACTGCCACTTACTGCATGTGCATGCATCAATGGGGGCGCCTCCTAGACCAATCCCTACATTTTAGGAGCCACTGGGAGTCCCAGCACCAAACTACTTCAGTTAGTTGGAGTTAGTACTAGTTAGCCTCAGTTATCCTTCAATTACCTTCATATGACTCACTATCAGTTATCTAGCGCATGCTTTGCATGGATAATGCATGCATGCACGTGAAGTAGCGCTTTTGTTCACCTACCACACTCAGTTGCACTGATTTAACTAGTTGTCACTGTTAGTTTGAGTTGGTGGTGCATCTGGGATTTGATATGATGGACTCTGATATTAATTGGGAGACCTTGAGTTAGAGATTCAGTTAGATATAGTCTTATCCACTTGGGAGATTCAAATTCACTCCTCATGCATTCGAAATTATTCCTATTTGTAATCTATTGTACACTGGATATTATTATTGTGAATGATACTATAAATTCTTGAGAAATACTTGTCCGTTTCTTGTGTGGTTTGTTTTGTTCAATTTGTATCTTCATTCTCCATTCTTTTGCTGCAAACATTATTAGAACTATCTGCTTGAAGATCTAAATGGCATTCAAATTCTAATAACTTTTATATCTTCAAATTATCTATGGTGATAAATGGTTAAAGATTATTGGTTTTATTCATCATTAGGAAACCCAAACTCTGCAATGTGCCCCAAATTAAGGGATAAAATTTGCACCTTTTATTCTTCTCAGGTCTACTTTTGCATTCTAAGGATATTCTGTGTTTTATAGGATTTTGTTTTTTGAAAAATTGAATATCTTTGATGTTGTTGATGCTAATAGTGATTGAACATTTGTACTAAAGTAGCATAATGTTATTTCTTGTAACTAGAGGTAAATTTTGAGTATTTTCTCTAGGACACAAGCCTAGGAGGCTTCATTGTGGATTGGTTACAATGCAACCTAACATGAATACATTGATGCTTCTCCCACTAGATGATGAATTGTTTGAGGGAAAATGCATATCAAAATCACTCTATAACTTTAGCATAAACACACACATTGTTATATCTCACCTTTGCTCTCGCACCGTGAAACAACTCTTGAGACCAAATTTGCTCACATCTATACTTTAGTTTTCAATATGGTATGAAATAATAATCCTTGAAAAAATTGGCACACATTAGAGGAAGGCTTATATTTTTAAAAAATACAAATAATCATAACGAGTCTTGTCCCAAACATAGAACCAAAAGAATCAAACAAGTGCCACCTTAACCCTCTAGTAACCAACACATCTTTTGTGTTTGGTGTGTGCAATAAATTTTCAAGCTCATCAATACATATTAGAGAAAAGGTTGCCTCCATAGTTGAATTAGCATGCCCACTTCCTTCTTGAAACTCACTCTAATTCACAAACATAGCTACCAAAGGAGCTCACTTTACTCGAGCATCATCAATGATACCTATGACTAAACTAGTGCATGTCTATACTTTTGGGTTCAGTAAACACAATCTTATTTGGACACATTTATACATTTCACTCCATTTATATATTTCAAATTAAGCCTTGTGTTTTTTCTATTTTAAAAAGACAAATTACATTTTTTAATTGGTATTTCCCTCACATGAAACCAAAAGAATAAAGTAAGCATCGTCATTGTCTTGATCCCTTAGTAGCTAACACATCTTCAAAAGCCTGTGCAATAAAATCTTGGCAGATTAACAAATTATAGAATTACCTTTTTCTCCAAAACTAAAATGTGTAAAATGTGTATAGTTTCCTCTTGCACTTGAGATAACACCAACACAATTACTAAAGTAGCTCACCTTTGTTGCATCACCATTAACAATGTTTATTACCAAAGAAGCTCACATCTATATGTCTAGTCTCGATATACGTGAAACAATATTCTTTGGATAGATGAATATATATTAAAGAAAGTATTGTGTCTCTATAGTTAAAACATGCCTACTTCTAACATGCTCTCAACCAAGCATACACAAGGATACTAAAACAATTCACATGGGCTCCTTGCAACAATACCGACCAATCCAACTACTAATTTTTTTTCAATACATGGTAGATATGCACTCCTAAAAAAACCTTGATCTAGAAAGAGATGACTATGTTTACGCCTATCAAAACAATAATAAACAAATATTTGATTTATTGACACATCAATCTCAAAAACAGAACAATAAGCTTAATTTGAAACGCTCAATCACATCACTCTCTTAACTAAAAGAAATAATTGCAATGCAATAAGCCCAAAACAACTTAAACAAAGATAATAAAATAAGAAACTGTAAGACAATTAGTGATGGTTATTGTTCCTCACTGCAACACATCTTCTTGTGGATTAGGGTCATTTTTTGATTATTTGATTATGTGATTGTACTAGTTTTCACCTATCGGAAATGATTGACATTTTTAATAAGTGGAGAAGGACAAATTGAACCCTGGAACGTCCATTTTGAAAATGGTAGTCGAAACATTACTATAATCAATCCCTATAATACGTAAATAATAGAATTAGATTCAAGTTGGCCTTAGAGTAGAGGGTGATATTTCTGAACCTCAAAAGAAAAATTAAGCCCCGGGACATGAATTTTGAAAATGCTCATGAAAAATAAACTTAGTTAATAATGATCAACTGAAAACCTAAATAATCGCTTAAATTAAATCCGACCTTCAAAAAAATGATGGTGTTTTCAAGCGTGATAAGAAAAATTGAACCTTGGGATGTGAAAATTGAAAATGGTGGTGGAAAATCGGTTTAGGTAAATATCATTCTATAAGAAAAATACAGGATTTGTAAAAAATATAATTAAACTAGTCCTGGAATCAGAAAAAAGGACCACATTTTTGAACCTCAAAACAAAAATTGTACCCTCCTTGGACGCAAATTTTGCAAATGCTAGTGAACTATAAGTTTATGGATAATAATGCTTAAATAAAAGCCTAGAACATGGGAAAAAAATAATAATGGTATTAAATCTCACTTGATATAATATGATAACATTTGTGAACCTAGGAAGCAAAATTGAATCTTAGGACATGAATTTTAAGAATGATAGACGGAACTTAGCTCGGGTAATAGTTTTTGCACAAAGATGAATGATAGCCTCAGAAAACATGATTAAATTCTCAAACTTGAATTTTTTTTTGAACCCTATAACCCTAGAATAAACTCGTCTCGGATGGAAACTAGACTCGGGATACATAAATAACATGATTAAATTAAAGTTTGGATCAGACAAAAAAAATTGACATTTTCAGATTGGAGCTACAAAATTAAATTTAATCACTTTATCAAGTTAGTGATTGGGTTCTCATATTATCTGGTCGGTGTGGATATTATGGAGTTTCTATAGCTGAAATTGTGTTAACCATTGTGATTTCATTTCTCTCCTCCTTGGATTTTTGCATTGGTGCGATTCGAACTAGCTTTGCCCCAATTTGAACGAGCATTTATGAAGTAATGAATTGATGCTTGGAAGAGGAGGGAATGCAGAGGACATGAGTTGGTGGCCTCAATTGATTCATGTCATGTAGGAGAGGGAGAGGAAGAGATTCCATAGGTCAAATCCCAGTTGCCATCAATAGAGGTTGGAGCCAGGTTCCATCACCGAAACTTGGAGCCTCGTTGGGGTCGGTGGTAGTCGAATCTAGGTTAGGTTGGAGGGGTTGTTGAAAGTCCACACCACAGAACAGAATGTCAGATCGGGTGCATTCCATTGGTATTTTATCTTACTTCCAATATTGTTGCAAGGACATGGTCACAATAATTCCACACAACTTTACCATGGGTGGGTTATGATGAGTCTTGAAATACGAAAGGACATATCATTGTTTTATGAAAATGGATCATTGCGCTCTTGGGATGATCACACTTCCAATAAAATATAATAGAAATTCTAATTCACATAAAATTAATAAATTGTTTATATATCATAAATATTAACCACTTAATTTGTTGTGGTGGATGAACATTATTAGAATACAAGTTAAGTATTAAATTAGTGTTAAGTGTTATCCATATTTCAACTATCATAAAATACATTTTGATAGTACACTCATCTTTTTGCAATTACAATCTAGAAAGTAAACACTTCCTCATCATCGCCAAATTGTAAAATATAAATACCTATTCATATAAATTTGAGAGAAAGTTTGACACCATAAATTCAATTAATTTTAAAACAATATAATTTATTATTATAATGCCACATAAATTTAAATTCATTTCAAAGAAGGCTATACTTTATTATTATCATCTCACATGAACATGAAGTGAGGGAATCGAGCCATGAAACTAATGGCTATGTTATCAAGTTGTGAGGATGGGAAGAAGGACATCTATTTTTTGGTATTTCACACAATATTTTGTATTACGGAAAACAACACCTTCCTCCTCATCCAACGACCCATCCTCCAACACCCAGATAGAGAATGGAAAAAGATGCTCGTGAAAATCCTACACAGTTTCCTCTCTAACAAAATACTCCCAAATTTCCTCACATATCATGAGTACCGACCTCACGCATTCAACACTCTTTGGATGAAGAGGTGATGTGGATGATAACCTCCTTGGGATATTTTCATATCTTTGGCTCTATCCATGGATCGTTGGTTTAGGTTGGCCAATCCTGTGATAATATATTCATTGTCCACTACATTACACAAAACAAACATGGAATGAATGAAGTAGGCACACCATCTTATCCATGGAAATTCAATAATATTGAATGCAAGTATTGACATAACCTGACATTAAAATAGAGAAAAGGAAATATAGTACTTACCTATCATGATATTGGCATGGACGTAGATCATGGTTCTCTTGTGAATTTGAGAATCCTAGTAATCAATCCCCTCTTCTATGTTAAGTTTTATATGTTTCTATAAATTAAGTCCTAACTTCATAAGCATTTAATACATTTTCACAATAACATCATAAAGAGGATCACTGAAAGAAACAAAATCACAAGGTACAAAACAATTTACCTTGGGAAATCCAAAAGGGAAAAATCCAACAAAAATTCCTCAATATAGATTACTAGAATGAAATGACCAAAGAACAAGGTCTCATAAGAGAGATAGAGAGACCAAAACCCAAGCATAAGAATCAAAACACCAAATACACTTGTCATGCTCCTTCTCTTTCCTTCCTTCTTTCTCCCTCTCGCGCAATACATGAGTGAGTGATTGTGTATAAATGAGGGAGGACGACTCCCTATTTATACTTATTTCCCAATTTACGTTTTAACCTAACTGGGTCGACCTATCAAACTGACAGGGCCGACCTACCTAGGTAAATTAACAATAATAATTATATTATTCTTTTTTGGGTACTATTGACCGGACTTACAACGGAGGGTTTACCTCATGAATTTTACATGCCATTTTATATTAGTGACATCTCTCGAAGGAGGAATAATAATAATTTAAAGTACAAGTAGAATATTCTTTGAAGTTACATTATTTCAACACTCCCCCTTAACAAGGAGAGTATTCTGCTGACAACAACAACAACTGGTGTAGCTCTAACAACATCATCGGAAGGAGGGAGGAGGAATATTCAACATCATATTTTGGAACATTGTCTTGTCATCTATAGATCATCATAATTTTTGAAAAACATCATCATATGCAGCACTAAGTTGGAGTATCATCATGTGTAACATGAAACTGGGGCATCACCATCTACAGTATGGAACTAGAACATCATCATATGTATCATGGAGATCAAGCATAACAATATAAAAACATGGAAATGGATCATCACCTACAACATGGAGCTAGAGCATCATCATCATCATCATCATCTTCAGTACAGAGCTGAAGTATCATCATCTTCAATATAAAAACTGATTCATCACTAACAACGAAAACATGAAGCTGGCTCATCAACATAAATTTTTAATAACAACAATAAGAATAGCACGAGGTTGTATCATCAACATAAACATGGAATAACAACAAAAACGATAGCACGAGGCTGGGTCATCAGCATAAAGTTGGAATAAAAACAACAACAACATGACAAGGCCAACTCATCATCATAAAGTTGTAATAATAACAATTACATGTGACGAGTATAACAACATCATCATAAAAAACTTAAGGCTGGAGTAACGTCATCTATGACAATAGAATGAGGCAGGTGTATCAACAATAATCATGATCCTTCCTTTCGAAAACATAGAATCATGGACATCATGGGTGATTGTTTCCTTTAGAAATTAAGTGATCATGAGCAACACTGTTGATCCTTTCCTTTCAGAATTATGGAATCATGGACAACACATATGTGGTACTCAGACGATCCTTCCTTTCAGGATTACATGATCAAGTCTTTATGGAGTTACCAATATTGACCATAGATTACACATATGTACACATGATTATCCTTCCTTACGGAAATACAGGATCAAGTCCAACATGGGTGATCCTTCCTTTCAGAATTGTGGGATCTCCAACCAATATTTTAGGCGATCCTTCTTTTCAGAATTACGATATCAAGTCCATCAATAAACATCCTAGATGATCCTTCCTTTCAAAACTACAGGATCAAGTTTATCAAGACTATCCTTCCTTTTTAGAAATATGAGATCAAGTATATCAAGATCATAATTTAAGACGATCCTTCCTTTCAGAATTTTGGGATCAATTTTAAGGATGGACAATTCCAACTGAGCTACCTATTGTGATACAGATACCATAGTATCATCAATACTACTCCCCTTTCGAAGGAATTCCTTACAAAAAACACTTATCTTGTCTCAAGAGTGTTCAAAATTCACATGAGACAAAGGCTTAGTAAACACATATGCAACCTGCTCATCTATGCTCACAAATTGGAGGCTTATTGGTCCCTGCTGCACCATTTCACAAATTTAGAAGTACCAAATTTCTATGTGCTTCATCTTATCATGAAACATGTGGTTCTATATCATCTTCATGCATCTTTGGTAATCACATAGAATCACAGTGGCATCCATATCCATATTGAATAGATCTGATAACAAACTTCAAATCCATATAGAATCACAACTAGAAAATTAAGGTGTGATATATTCCATTTTTGTAATACTGAGAGAAACACTAGACTACTTCCTGCTTAGCCATGACATCATGGCTGAACCTAGAGTAAAACATCTTCCTGAAGTGATAACTATCTAAGACACTTCCTGCCCAACCTGAATTTCTATAGCTGTTTAGTTTGAATTCATGATCTCTAGTATAATTTAGACCATAGTCTACCATACCTTTCACGTATCTCATCACATGCTTTGCAGCTACCAAGTGAACATGTTTGGGCTCAAATAAATATTGACTCAAGGTGTTCACAAAAATAACATATATGGTCGGGTATTCGTTAGATACATCAATGAACCAATAATATGTATGTATAATGTCACATCCACTAATTCTGACGAAGCATCAACCAACAACTTCAAGTGTGTATCCATGGGTGTGTCCATGTATTTAGATTTCAACATGTCAAACCTTTTCAATATTTCTACTACATACTTCCCTTGGTTAAGGAATAATCCTTTTGGGCTCTGCCATACTTCAAGACCTAGAAAATAATGCATCAAGCCAAGGTATTTCATCTCAAATTCTGCAGCAAGCTTCTTCTTACACTCTGAGATTTGCTTCTCATTACATGTCAGGAATAAATCATTCACGTACAACAATATTATCATAGTTTCGTCGTCTATAACGTTGAATTAAAGGTTCTAATCAACCTTACTTTCGGTCAATCCCAAGCTCGTTAGAAAACTATCAATTCTTTCATACCAAGATCTTGGAGCTCGCTTTAATCCATGCAGATCCTTTTTTAGTTACAGACATGTGTACTTCTATCTTCGACTTCAAAACCTTGTGGTTGTTCAATGTACACTTATATTCATTCAATAACACCATTTAGGAAGGTTGCTTTCACATCCATCTGGTGTAACTTCCATTTTGTCTTGGTTGTAAGTGTCATGATGGTTCTGATAGAACTCTATCTTAATACATGAGAAAATTTATCTTCATAATCGATTCCTTTCTTTTGAAAGAATCCACAGGCCACAAATCTGGCTTTGTATTTCTCAATAGTTCCATCTGCTATATGTTTTATCTTATAGATCCATTTGGAACATACCACACTTTTACCTTTTGGTTTGGGAACTAATTCCCACACATCATTATTCATTATGGATTGGTATTTTTCCATCATGGTGTCTACCCATTCTCTCTTTTTAATAGCTACTTCAAAACAAGTTCTTTGTCTACAACATCACACATCAAATCCATGTAACTAGCACGGGGACTTCACTTAGTGAACATCTCACATAGCATGTGCGATCGTGGGATATTAAAGAATAGCCTTAATTTCCATAGATATTGACCCTAACTCTTTTTGTTGAAATCCCCTCCCAATACTTAAAACCTCCTCCCCACCCCTGTTTATACCTCAATCCTTATAAACCACCCTACCCACCCCCACATTAAACCCCTTGTCCCCCCAATACCTGCAATATATTGGTTCAATTTTTAATAATTTTAAAACCCACAATATGAACTAACATGATAGGATATTGGTCAATAAGTGAAGCCCCCGTGGTAACTAGGAAACGGGTTTGGCTTTTTGCTTTGTCTTGAGGAGCCTTATAGAGTACCATACCTTTCTACTTCTTAAATATCTCACAAGCCCAAGATGGATTTATCTTGTGGGATATATTCATGTGGGGAACTTCTTGGGGCTCCAGCATATCATGTTCTTTCAGAATCTTATCATCAGGAGAAGGTGCAACTTCTTTCATTGGTTCTGCAGATCTGGGAGATACAACTTCTTCATATGTTTCTTCAAGCTGGCACTTTCTAGACTTCTTGATATTTGTATATTCATCAAAGGTTACATCCCTTCTGATTTCCATATGATGGTAACCTAGTATATAGATTATAAAATCCTTGGATACCTCACAATATCCAACAAATATTCCTTTATTTCCAGAAGGATCCAACTTTGTTCTTTTCTCTTTCGAAATATGAACACTAGACAACCAAATATATTGAGGTGACTTACCTCTGATTACTTGAATGTGAACATATTTTCAAGGGTTTTGAACCCAAGTGCACTATGGGATATTTTATTTTGGACATATGTTGTTTTCCTTGTTGCTTCATCCCATAATTGCATAAGAAGATCTTGATCATAGATCATAGTCTTCACTACTTCCATAATGGTTCGATTCTTTCATTAAGCAAAACCATTATGTTGTGGATTATAGGGAGTGGTAAGTTCCCTCTTAATCCCAACATATTTGCATCACCCATCCCATAAAGTAGACAATTATATGGGGGTGGATCATAATATCAATCCCCACACCCACATGTAAAGAATATAACACATACCCAACAATGAAATCTTGACAAATTTTGTCATGTTGGAGTTTGTGCAACTACAAAAGATATTATTTTTTTGTACTTCCTAAGGGAGTTGAACTTGTTGTAATCAATCATGTAAACCCTAGATAGAACAATGTAAAACTTTAGGTGAAAAGCAAGAAAAAGAAAGAAAGAAAAATAAATAATAAAATATATTTTATTTCTCCCCCAAGAGAAGTCGGCCCTGTTAAGTAAATAGTCAGTTTGACACTTGTATAAATAGAGGGAAATTTCACCTCATTATTCACTTATCTACTCAAGTTAAATTCACATCACTAGGAGAGAGAATTTCACACCTACTGAAGGAGAAGACTCTTATGGGGTTTCTATCTCTAGAATGTACTTCCATATTTTCTCTCTCTTCTTTGTACACTGTTCTTGAAATTATCATCTCTAAAAGAAGGTTGTTGGGTTTTCTCTCATTTGGGTTTCCCAGGATAAAAATTATTGTGTTATTGTTTTGTGTTTTGTCTTTATTCTAGTGATCATATTGGTAAATGCAATTAATATATACTGCTATAATCTTGTGCAAACCTAACATGGTATCAAAGCAATACTAGAAGAATCCATTGTCGAACATTGTCGGAACCCTGTCGAAACTAGGGTTTCATCTTTCAAAACATTTACTCAACATTTTGACAAAAAAAGAGCCTTTGGAATTTCTCTCTAAGGAGGGTGCATCTTTTGGTGAAGGTAGAACTCAATTCTAAGAATTTTCAATTTTTGACCTAATTCTACACATGCAACAGAATTTAGGGTTTCAACTTTTGACCTACTTCCTCCACAGTTTTGGCTTGAATCTATCTCTTCTTAAATCACCTTTCTATGGAGCATTCACTTGTGGAGTCAGTTTTCCAAAACTCCAACTTTCATTTTCTAACCCATCCTCTGCTAGGGTTTTAGATCCAGATCTACAGTCAAGATGATTAGTATGAAGGTCGAGGATCGTCTGGAAGGGGCTTCCAACTTCATCCCCTGGAATTATAGGGTTCTTATTCTACTAGAATAAAATGATCTATTACATTTTGTAAATGCAAAGGTATAAGAACCAAAAGATGAAGAAGATAAACCTCGTTGGAGGAAAAATGATGCCAAAGCAAAAAAGATTTTGGTGGACTTGGTTAGAGACCACTTGGTTCCTCAAATATCAGAAAAGACAACATATAGGAAGATGCTCAATACCTTAAAGTATTTATTTGAACACATTATCATCGATGTGACTCTCACATTGAGGAATAAACTGTCAAATAAGAACATGACGAATTTCGAAATATTGCCTCATATTTCATGAGGATCATCGAGCTCCCAGACAAGCTAAAGGCTAATGGAGACAAACTTGAAGAAAATGATCTTGTTATTACTGTTGATGTATTTGTAACTTCGTAATGTATTCACTTGTATATCTTATATTGTACCCCGATGTTCCTATCGGGAAAATCAGTTGTATTTCATTGTACCCTGATGTTTCTATCAGAATATTCATTAATATAATAAAGTCATGCAAAGTCAATGAGGTCAACCCTCCATTGTAAGTCAGGGAAATAGTCCCCACAATTGAGTTGAGGTTAACCTTCCTTGTTTATCAGGGGGGAAAAGTCCCCATAGTTAAGGGGCACTAGGGTTATTAGAATCTCCTAGAAATGTTTGCCCTGGTAAGTAATTGTCAAGTCGGAAACTAGTATAAATAGAGAGTGAGACTCTCTATTTGTCACACACACTCACTCAACTGGGGCGCATGAGTGAGAGAGGAAGTCCTCACATAAGTGAGAGAGAGAACAGTTGTTGGAGATCATATTTTCTGTTTTTGGGTTTTATTGCTACCATTGGTGCTCATTCTATCTCTGAGGAAGTTGCGGGGTTTTATCCTTTATGGTTTCCCCGAGGAAAATATTTGTGTCTCTTGTCTCTTGTGATTATTGCTATGCATGCTATTCTCTCAGATAAGATCCTAAGATCACATTGCTTAAATGATAAAAATCTAACATGGTATCAGAGCTAACCTGAGAAGAAGACACTGTGTAGTTGCAGAATCTAGGGCTTCTTAATTTTTGGGTCTCTCTCCACAATCGATCAGGAAAAGGATGCTAGGCTAATTCTCCATTGAAGGGTGCATCTTTTTGTCAAAGTAGAATTTGATTTTGAACATTTTTAGTTTTTGCTGCAGGAAATTACGGATTTTCATAGAAGAGGAATTTTTGAGTTAACCCAACATAGGATTTCTCTCCTCATCAAAATAAAAGTTGAGAGACCAAGGTCGAGACTTTTGGTTTGGTAAAAATTTAGGAAAGTCAAACCCTAGTTTGACCCCAGGCCTGAAAAACCCTAAAATACTAAAATGGGTAGTTTTTGTACATTCGCTATATCTCTGGATTGAAGAAGTCTCAAGGGCCGAAATTTTCATAGGTAGAAGATAAAATCCTGATGTACCCTGTGTAAAAATTTCAGACTCATCTTCAATATATTATGGGAGATATGTTTCCTCCAAATCAAGGTTCCAACCTCTTCTAGGATTCATCCCTAAATAGGACACCTAAGGAGAATTGTCATATCTCGGGCTACAAAGATCCAAATTAAATTTGGAAATATGTTAGAGATAGGGAACACACTTTATGTTTTGTGGTAAAAGTTTCAGACCCTGATGATGAAACATGGACATGTGGAAGTTCGTACAAGTTCGCTATGCTGAATAGTCTTGAAATAATTCACCTTGGGACAACTCTCATAAGTCCCAATTGGTGAAACAAATTCTAGTAAAAACTGTATTGTTGTAAAGAGGACATATGAGCTTATCTCACTACGAAATTTTATACATAGAGGAGTAGTACTTTCGGAGATACCGCAGAAACAATATCCAAAATTTCTGTAGAAGAAATTGGTAAACTAAGGCTTCTTGTTCCGGGAGCTTCCCTCCACTTTTTTCAGAAAATGAGTACATTGGACATCTCACCTTAAAGAGGCCTATATTTCTATCCAATCAGATCTAAATTATTCCAAGTTTTGAAAATTAGGGTTTCTCTGACAAACCCTAGATCATCCAACTCCAGAACCAGGATGGACACCTCAAATCGGTAAGATATAATCTTTTGCTATTTACATTTGAGGTTCTCATTTCAAAATGACTAATCACACTAGCTTAATGAAAACATTTGTGAAACTAGAAACTAACAAGAATGGAAGTATTTGATCTCACTGGTTCTTGAAGAAAATGAAATTGGACACCTACAAAAATCCTTAGACAAGAAGAGTTTTGTTAACCCCAAAAACCCTTCACTCAGCTCTACATGGCCTACACCACCCAAGGACACCCACACATGACCCCCATTTGACCCCCACACCCTCAAGAAGGCTTAAAAATATGAAAAAGGGCTTAAAAACCCCTAAAAAGAGCCGGCATAGCTCTCATAGGGGCTAAAGCCTCCAAAAAGGGGCTAAAACCCCTCAAAGGAGGAGCTTAAAAACCCCAAAAGAGTTAAAGATTGAGAAAAAGGGGCTAAAAGCCCAAAAAAGGGGCTAAATCCCCAACTAGGGGCTTACTAAACCCTAAAAATCTTGAGAAAAAGTATAAATAAAGGGGTGGGGGTCACTCTCAAAACATTCCTTCCTTGCATACTGTTATGCTGCCCAAGTGAGTGCCTTGAGACCATTTTCTTCTCAAGCCATTCACTCTCTCTCTCATCCATTCCCTCATTGAGCCATAGCTCCCCCATTCTCAAGAGAGGTGCTTCTCCAAGTTGTGGCATGGTGGCCCATTTCCACCATATGAAGGTATAATATTTGTTTTGTTTTGTTTATCTGAGTTATATAACATATCTTTGCTTGCAGGTTCTATGGCCTAACATGTTATTGCAAGTCTCTATTGTTTGTTTGTAGGTTTTCTAACAAGTTGTATGTAGGGCCTTGGAGTTTAAACCCTAACCTTGTGTGTAGAGGGGTTTTCTTTTCTGTTCTTTCCTTCATTTCTGTTTTGTTTTTCTTGCACAACCACAAGGAACCTTACCCTTTCGTCCTATAGATGGAAGGTATCCATTCCTACCTTGTAGTAAGGGAGAAATCCCTACTACAAATTTGGTGACCATACCAGGTCGATCCCACAAGATCCCTGGGTTTATTTTTCAAAGTTTTAGTTTTTATTTCTGTTCTATTAACCTAGTTTAATTTTCTGTTAAATCTAGTTTAGATATCTATTTATTTTCATATCTAGTTATTGTCGAGCCTCCTCAAGGCCAATCCGAGCCCATTTGGACACAGTACAGGTTACTGTCGGCCAGATCTAACTTAGGACCAAAATTTTTTCCCTTTCTGGAGCACGTTGCTCTTATTGGGCCCAAAGAGGGGACCAAGTCACTCATTCTGTCCTGACAGGTGTGACTAGGTTGCCGATTTTTCCTCAAAAGGTGTGACCCCCTCCCAGAAGTCAGCCTGCTTATGTCTACAAACTTTGAGCGACCCCCTCGCCTGTTTCTAGGAAAATTTGGAGACCCCCTCACCACATTTGACCCGAAAAGTGTGATTTGTCTCTCAGAGTTTGTTTTTTTAAAAGTTAAGGACTGTCAGTGCAGCTCAGCCACCTCTGTCCATCAAAACTATTTCTGTTTATGTTTCTGTTCATTTCATTTGCAATATGTGTAAATCAATGGTTAATGGATTAATGAACATGAACAAAGCTTGATTAAAATTTACTTAAAATCAACATCTTGCCTAGCCCTTCCTCCTCTACCCAGTCATCACCCTTCGGGGTATTCTGGGATAAGATGAAGGGTGAAGCTCGTATAGTAATAGGCATTTCACCTATTATTTTTCGAAGCCACTAAAAACGGGTGACTTGGAAGGTAGATGGGGTAGAGAAGGAGGGCTTCTCATGGCGCTCAACGTCCTCCCTGTTGACTAACTTTGCATCTAGAGGGTGACCTGTGGATCTATGGATGGTCTTAGTCCCATTTTCTTGAGAGCCCAACACCATTTCCTGGTTGAAGAGAAATATAGGTGCAAGGTAGTCACCTAGTCAGGCTCTCATAGTTCAGGTTCACAAATGGTACATGTGTAAAATTTCTGATTACTGTTTACTGCTTTCACTCACAATGTTATGAACTCTATGGAATATTCATAAACCATTTAAGCAACCACTAGGTATAACAGAAAGACAAAATACATACACAAAAACCATACCATATAAATCAACCCAACTCAGTTCATGACGCTGAGTAAGCCATTAAAATTTACAATTTACACTAAGTTAAACATCTGCAGTCTTTAAGGACATAGGTCCTTGACTGCCTTAACCATGGGAAGTACTTGGGCTCAACCTAAAAACTCATTGTGAGGAGTACCACGAGAACTGCAAAGTAGTTGGCCGCTCAGAGGAATTGCCAAGCAAAATGGCCAACGACCCCCACCGATTGACTAGCACTCCCGTGAGGAAAAATCCAAGCACTATTTTCTAGCAGTCTTGGTGGTTGAGTGACCACCTAAAGCCAATAGGAAGCCATTAAAATTGGGGTCCAAAAATTATTACCACCATTTTGACATACAAATATGACACGATTGATCCCTCACGCTATTCTTCACGCCTAAGAGGCGAACCACCATAGTATGGGTCATTAAACCAACAATGACGAGACCATTCTCGATGACCTTCTACACCATCAGAAGGCCATGTAGCCTCTGATTTAGATTCAAACTCATATCAGTCTGAACCAGATCTGTACACTGCACCATCAAGCCCCATGGCTGGTGCAAACCTGGATCCATTTTCCGGCATAGTAATTGCTAGTGGACCCATGTACACACCACAAACCACCACCAACACCCTTGCAGGTGGCCCTGGCATGGTCATGCAAATCGTCATAAGCCAGCTACCACCACCCATATTGACCAGTTAAGTTGTCCCACCTGCAACACATGGGGTCAGTATGCCTTCAACCCACACTGTCCCACTTGGGATACATGGGGACAGTGACCCTTCCACATAAACTGCCCCTCCTGTCATACATGGGTGCAGTGGCCCTTCCATCTACACTGTCCCTCCCACCACACTTGGGGGCACTAGCTCGTCCAAAATGGTGCCACAAGTATCCCCCAGTTATGTAGGTGCATCATGTCCTTGCAAACCCCACCACCATGGCTGCCCCGTCTCACATCAATCTTGGGTCAAACCTTCCTTTCATGGCACGTCTCAACTTGCATGACTTGGCTCGGTTAACAAATGACCCTATCCACCATCAAACTTATTGGCCTCCCATGCTAACCAAAATTCCCTCAAACATACCCAAGTTTGAAGGGAAGGTATGGGAGTGCCCCCAAAACCACATCATGACGTTTCATCTATGGTGCTCATCAAACAACATCGTAGATGATTTGATCAGGCTAAGACTATTCCAACACACCCTCACAGGTGTTGCAGCCAAGTGGTACATTGAGCTACCACAAGCCAAGTACCCATATTTCAACTCCTTGGCTTTCATGTTCCTACAATATTTCCAACTCCCCATCAGATATGATGAAGGGGTGGAGATCTTGTTATCTTGCCACCAGAATACTGCGACCCACATAACCGACCACATCCATGAGTGGCGGCGACACCGTAGTTTGTGTAAGATCCAACTTGATGACAAGATCTTCTTGTATTGGTTCCTTAAAACCTTGCTCCCACCTATAGCAAAGGACGTCGCATATGAACATCCCTAATTTGAAGAGGAGGCCATCTTGAAAGCCCAGTAGTTTGATTTGATCTATGCACAGTCTGGATACCTTTACATCGTCATTCCAGACGCTCCCCATGTAGGCACCTCCTACTAGGATGCACCGGGGGCATCCCATGCTGCAGATGGCATCATAGGTTCTGTCTCTCACCAACCACAGCACCATCCAACACCACCTGTAATACCACCACAACCAAGCAACACCCCTAGTGTTGCTTACCAAAACCAAACTCTAGACTATGCAAGAACGATGTCCCAGTCTAAAGCCATAACTTCTTATGCACAACCTACGCCATTGCAATAGGCCCAGGCATTAGCTTGGTTGACACAGCAATACACAGGACAAATTCCCACATTTTTGGCACTGACACCTACCCATGTCTACTATGCACCACCGGTGCAAGCTGTTCAAGCCCCCGCCCCTGCTCCACCTGTTCCATTGGGACAGGTGTTTGCACAACAAAACCATCCCAACCAGCCAACTCCCAATAAACAACAAGGGCAAGCCAGGAATAACCGACCCCAGAACCAAGGAAATAATCAACCGTAGGGAGGCGGTCAACAACCAAATCCTCCCAACAATGCCACGGCAAACCGACTAACTTAAAATCCTCAACAATCAAATGCACCAAGACGCAATGCTACGTTGCGGGAAAACCAACTGTGCACACTGTGCGAGGTCTACGGGCACTAAAAATTCGAGTGTCCCTTCATGGGTCGCTCTAAATAGGCCATTAGAAATGAGGTTCAACATGCCACCAATACAATGGACCAAGCCCAACCCAACCCGACACCACAAGGACCGCCTCCTATGGTGCTCCAAAACCCATTACCAGTCCAAGGATTAGTGGCAACCGCACCCCCTCCCCAACCCAATCCCAACGCTCCAGGAGCACCCCCCACTGCAGAAACAGGTGTCCACCACCTGCTAGATGTGACAACTAAGAGGTCAATATACAAACCAGATGAAATCAGTACAGAACCAACACCGAACCCACTGACACATCAGTGACATCTACGTCTAAAACAGTCAATGCACCTCTTCAGTTACCCCCTTTCCCATGCCCCCCCATACGTTGGGTTTCCAATAATTCCATGGCTAGAGCTACTATCTGT
>LPNX010596319.1:949676-961854 GCA_001517045.1 Pseudotsuga menziesii | reverse complement strand
CTCTACCAGGACAACATTGAGATTGTGCACTAATCCAATATGTCAGCAAAGAGGTTTCATTCTAGATAAGTAGCAATGGAGAGTTGTATAGCACCATGATACTTACCCATCACATGCATATTAGTAGTATACTGTCATTAATGTAAACATTCTATCATGCACAATACATTAACTGAATATAAACAAATGCATAACAAAACAATATCATGAAATGACAATTGAATACTTATCTTTATTAATTTGTTTCTTGGGTAGACTCCTTCTTGAGCCTTCAGCTTCATCGTCTTCTTCATTCATAATAGCATCGTTTCTTATCCAAATGCTAAGGTGGATAATATGTTCTTCAAGAGTTGAGTTCTTCATATTCCTCATTGCTTGAGGGATCTTCTTTGGATGGTGAGAGCTTGATCTTCAGTTGCTCCCATATTCTTTTCTCTTATTATTAGTTGAGCTTCTTCTTCTTCCCAGAGTCTGCTGAAAGTAATCACTTCCTTCTAGCACACATTCTTTGAATGAATGAATCCCATGATCCTAGGAGGCCATTCAAGGTGGCTATCACCACTTATGCATTTTCCACTTGTTCTTCTACTGCTACAAGTTGTTCTTTGATTTGAGAGACCCTCGTAAAGTATGACTGTATGATCTCTTCATTCTGGATCTTCACATTCTTCAACTGCTTTCTCAAAGTCATATTCTGATTTATGTTCTTCCCTTCAAATAGCTTGGTCAAGGAATCAAACATTTCTTTCAGTGTCTTTAGGGGATACACTTGTGGTACAAGTTGATCCGTGACTGAATCAGCAATGATCTTCTTCGCCTTGACTAAGTTCTTCTTGTGTAAGGCTTTGAGCCTCATCTCCCTCTAGAACTAGAACCTCTCTTCTTATGTAGGTGTCCAATTCATTTTTTTATTCCAGAGAGATCATATACTTCCATGCTTGGAAGTTTTCAACTTCAACAAGCTTATCATAAAGCTGATGTGATAGATCACTTTGAAATGAGAACTTCAAATGAAAATAGCAAAAGATTAGATCTTACCGATTTGAGGTGTATGTCCTAGTTCCATAGCTGGCTGATCTAGGGTTTGTCAGAAAAACCCTAATTTTCAAAACTTGGAATCTTTCAGATCTTATTGGATAGAAATATAGATCTCTTCAAGTTGAGTTTTCCAATATATTCCTTTTTCTGAAAACAGTGGAGGGAAGCTCCTGGAACAAGAAGCCCTAGTTTACCAATTTCTTTTGTATAAACGCCTGATACTGTTTATATGATATCTCTGAAATTACTACTCCTTTATGTCTAAAACATCACACTAAGGTATCCTCGCATGTCCCTGTTCCAACACCATAGGTTTTATCAGAATTGGTTTCACCAATTGGGACTTATGATCATTTTCCCAAGGTGACCTGTTATAGGACTGTTCAGAACAGCGAAGTTGTACAGAATTCCACGTGTTAGTGTTTCATCTTCTGGGTCTAAAAATTGGACCATAGAAATTAAATGCCATTCCCTTTCTATAACATCTTCATAAATTTCATTTGGATCTTTGTAGCCCAAGATATATCAATTCTCCCCAAGTGTCTTGTTTATGGATGAATTCTGGAAGAGGCTGGAACCCTAACTTGGAGGGATCATATCTCCAAGAATATAGTGAATATGAGGCTGAATTTTGGGCACAGTGTAAATCAAGAATTTATATTTGGCCTCTACAATTTTTATCTCTTGATCCTTCACCAATATTGATAGATAGCGAATGTACCAAAACTTATCAATTTTAGTATTTAGGGTTTTTCCAGCTCGAGGTCAAACTCGGGTTTGACTTTCCCAGAGTTATACCCAACTAAAAATATCAACCCAGGTCTCTAAACTTAAATTTTGATGAGTAGATAAATCCTATGCTGGGCTCACTCAAAAATTCCTTTTCTGTAAGAAACCCTAATTTCCTGCACCAAAAACTGAAAATGCTCAGAATCAAATTCCGCTTCGACAGAAAGATGCACCCTTTAATGGAGAGTCAGCCTAGCATAATTTTGTTGATGGATGGTGGAGAGAGACCAAAAAAGTAAGAATCCCTAGCTTCTGCAGCTACACAATGTCTTCTTCTCAGGTTAGTTCTGATACCATGTTAGATTTTTATCATTGGAGCTAGCATTATGTTAGGATCTTTAACTGAGAGAATAACAAGAACAACAATCAAACATAAGAGACAATGAACACGGTGTTTTTCCTCGGGGAAACCATAAATGGAGAAAACCCCGCAACTTCCTCAGAGATAGAATAAGCATAAGAAGTAAAACCCAAAAACATAAAGATGATCTCCTGACAGCAGTAGTCTCTCTCTTATCCCAACAACTTCTCCTCTCACTCATTCGCCCCAATGAGTGAGTGTGTGTCTGATAAATACAGAGAATCACTCTCTATTTATATTCTTTCATTCACTTGAAACCCACTCCAACATGTTGGCCTCACTTAACAATTACTTACTAGATCCGACATCTCTAGGAGTGTCTAATAACCCTAGTGCCCCACAACTTGTGGGGACTTTTCCTCCTCCAACCAAGACGGAGGTTTATCCTTAACATAATGGTGGAGATCATTTCCCTGACTTACAATGATTCACCTAGGGTCAACTTCTATAGGATATTCTAATAACCCTAGGGCCCCACAACCGTGGGGACTTTAACCCTTGAACAATAGGAGGCTTACCCACAATGAATTGACATGAATTGTTCACATTATAGAAAATTCGCGGAATAAACATCTAGGTATGGCATGACTCAATTACATTACAGAAACATCCCGGAATAAACATCGGGGTCCAATACATAAGATATATGGATGAATACATTCCAAAGTTACAATTACATCGACACGCTCTTGAGGTACTCAAAACTTGCCCAACGCAGTGGAAAGCGTTACTAGCCACCCTTGGTGCCATGGACCCCTATGAATCCAAGTTGATCACATTCGACATAGAGAATGGAGAACCGTGGATTCCATCAACCATTGCCCTCAAAATCCTGGTGTCTATCCGGAATTTGGTCATGCACCGATGCATAGTGGATGAGGGGGCATCCACGTGCGTTATGTCTACCCTAGTCTAGCAGAAGCTTGGATCCCCAATTCTGAAACCATCCTCTACTACTCTACGGGCTTATGATGGCCATCCCACTAAAGCCCAAGGAATACTCCCCCATGTCCCCATCACATTAGCCAAGACAACAATACTGATTTACATAGAGGTTGTCAATGCTCAATTGGACTATAACATTCTCCTTGGAAGAATTTATATGTATTCCATGAGAGCTGTAGCATCAACCGTTTTCCATCTCATGATGTTCCCCCACGAAGGGAAAATCATGACAGTTGATCAATTGACTTATCACGATCCGCAAGGGCTAACGACACCCGCCAACATTATCCCTACTATCAACACCATTGATCTGCAAGGGCTAACCGCACCCACCAATGTTATCCCTACGGTCAACACCATGGTTGACAACATACCAGCCTCCCCATTGTTGAATGTGGGCCCTGGGTTGTTTGTCGATATCACCATGATGGCTTCTTTTCCCTTAGTGTCACCACGAGCAACACCAAATGAGACTATGGATTTGTGCATGCTCTCATCCAGCACTGATGCACCCAAACAACAATCGCAGCCGCAACTGCAACCGCAACAACAAAACCATCAGCAGCCGCAACACCATCAGCAGCCGCAACATCATCAGTAGCCACAACATCATCCACAAGCGCAACATTTTCCATAGCAGTAGCATTATGCGTAGCTTCCACCATAACCTCACCCCCACATGCAACCATCAGGGAGTTATTTGGGCTCCTCCCCAGTCCACACAATTCCCTTCTTCTTTCCCCCACCTGGTGTCATGAGCAAGCCAGTAATGGCCACCTTAAACTTACCCAACTTTACATGTGGAATTCCCATGTGGTATTTTGATCCACCAGCTTAACCACCAATGCCCCAGGTAGTCTTAACCCCCGTGCAACCCATTGTGGTCGAATCTCATCCTCCACCCGGCCTGTAAAAACCAACCACCACACCCGCACCCCCACCGCCCCACCCAAAAAGGGCCAGGGGAAAAAATGTGAAAGCTACCACTGAACCTCGACAGATCCTGCCTTGCACCATCTACGAAGAACGGGGCCATCCAACCCAAAACTACCCTGAGATTCCTATAATCCACGCGCATTTGGATGCCATGGATACAACAGAAAACCTCCCCATGGTTGAAATTGTAAGCGGGCCAATAGTGAGAAACAAGTCATTGAGAACAAAACATGCTTGCACCCTTTGTGGTTTGTATCGACACTATTCTCACCATTTCCAAGACTTGTACGATTTTTGAATGGCTTTAGCCAACCTTCGTCAACATTCCCTTGAATCTGAGATCACCCTGGTCGAATAAGTTCATCCCCCACCTCCTTCTTCGGACACCATGTCCATTTACATGATGTCCAGTTCTACCAACCCTCTTATCTCCACCACCAACGATGGTCCATCAGACCTGTCTCTTTGTTGCTTCTGTAATGATGAGGAGATGCTTGAAGCCTTAACCACCCCGGAGTACCCATGGGATGACATGCAACATCGCTCGTTCTTCCTCCCCAAATAACTTGTGTCATAGTCTGACCAGTTTTCCATGGAAACCAAATATTTCATTCATGGGAAAGTCAAATGGTTCAAAAACCCCATTCCGGCACCAGATTCCTTCAAATAAGGAAACATGGCAAACGTATCGCCAACCATCAAAATCAACAGCTCAACCAATCCTGAGGTTGTTGAAGAAATCATGCTGGGAGCATCCTGCTCCCTGGAAGAAGTCGCTGCCTACAAATCTCTCTTCCAAGAATTCCACGACATCTTTTCCTAGTCTTACATTGAAATGCCTGGGTTGGATCCATCCATCGTGGAACACCACATCGACACATGGCCCGATGTGGCCCCTGTGCGCCAAAATCAACGGCCCATCCATCCCTCCAAAGCAGCTGCGGTTAAAGCCGAGATAGAGAAGCTGCGCACAACAGGCTTCATTTACCCCATTGCGTACACCACTTGGGTTTCTAATCCTGTTCCATGTTAAATTTTCATATGCTTAGTAAAAACATTAGTATTTCATTTCATTTTCATAACAAAAGCATATAAATAGGATCACTGAAAGAAACAGTATCACAGGAACAACACAGATTTATCCTAGGAAAAACCCAGCAAAAGCTTCCTCAATATAGATGCCCCAAAAGGGTAAAAGGTAAAACCAACAAGGAGATCAAAAGCCTGATCCTCCTCCTTCTCCAGCTACTTCTCTCCTTCACTAGTGCGCTACACAAGTGAGTGTGTGTGCTCCAAATGAGGAGCGCTACACCTCTATTTATATTCATCTGTTCACTTAAGTTAACTCATGTAGGTTCGAGTTACACATGTAGGCTCAAGTAACCACACTGGGGTGCTAATGACCCACCTTTACAATTAGAGGGGACTACCTCATGACTCTTATTAGTTCTTCCGATTAGAAGCATCGGGGTACAAATTAATACAAGTGGTTCTCCTGGTAGGACCATCGGGGACCACAAAAGATACATATAGAATATTCTTCGAAGTTACAATATTTCATCACTCCCCCTTAACAAGAAGGGTATTCTACAACAACATCAACAACAACAATAGTAGGAGAGAGACAGAGGACATCATCAACATCATCAGGGTAACACATCTATAAATCATTGGAAGCTTTTCAACATTATGTAGTCTTCATCTTCAATCTTCATTCTTCATCGTCATTTGACTGCTTTGATCAGCAACATCTTCAGTACTTTGACCTTTCGATCAACAACATATTCTTCATCACTTTGACCTTTCGATCAGCAACATCATCTTCAGCACTTTGACCTTTCGATCAGCATCATCTTCAGCACTTTGACCTTTCGATCAACAACATCATCTTCAACACTTTGAACTTTCGATCAGCAACATCGTCTTCAGCACTTTGACCTTTTGATCAGCAACATCGTCTTCAACACTTTGACCTTTCGATCAACAACATCATCTTCAACACTTTGACCTTTCGATCAGCAACAACATCATCATCATACTCTGATCTTTTTATTAGAAACATCATCATCACCATACTTTGATCTTTCAATGAGAAACATCATCATTAAAACATCATCATCATCAAAACATCATTATTATCAAAACATCAACATCATCAAAACATCAACATCATCATCATCAAAACATCAACATGATCCTTCCTTTGGGAATTATGGGATCAACATGTCTGTGGTACTCAGACGATCCTTCCTGTTAGAATTATGGGATTTAGGTCTTTACGGAGTTACTAACGATCCTTCCTTTCGAAATTATGGGATCAACACATCGGTGGAGCTCAGACGATCCTTCCTTTCATAATTATAGGATCAAGTCTTTATGGAGCTACTAACGATCGTTCCTTTCGGAATTATGGGATTTAGGTCTTTACGGAGTTACTAACGATCCTTCCTTTCGGAATTACGGGATCAACACATTTTGTGGAACTCAGACAATCCTTCCTATTGGAATTATGGGATCAACACATCTGTGGAACTCAGATAATCCTTCCTGTTGGAATTACAGAATCAAGTATTTATGGAGCTACCAATGATCCTTCCTTTCGGAATTACGGGATTTAGGTCTTTACGAAGTTACTAACGATCCTTCCTTTCGGAATTATGGGGTCAACACATCTGTGGAACTCAGACAATCCTTCCTATTGGAATTACGGGATCAAGTCAATGATCCTTAATCCTTTCAGAATTACTGGATTTAGGTCTTTACGGAGTTACTAATGATCCTTCCTTTCGGAATTACGGGATCAACACAATTGTGGAACTTAGACAATCCTTCCTATTGGAATTACGGGATCAACACAGTTGTGGAACTCAGACAATGCTTCCTATTGGAATTACGGGATCAACACACATTCTCGAGTACTGAAGTCACCAGATCTACTCTGAACCAAGGTTCAAGGATGATACAATCCTACCACCTTCTCGATGACTGAAGTTCACTGGATGTGTTCTGAACCGAAGTTCAAGGATGATACAATCCTGCCACATTCTCGATGAAGTTCACTAGATCACTTCTAGACATATGTCCCAAGATGATACAATCCCTCTTAATTCTCAAGGACCGACGTCTCTGTATCACTTTAGGGCAAGTGCCCAGGGATGATACAATCCCACTTCATTCTCAAGGACCGAGGTCTCCAGATCACTTTAGGGCAAGTGCCCAGGGATGATACAATCCCACTTCATCATCACTCCACCCCCTTTCGGGGAAGGTCTTTCCGAACCACACTAACCTTGTCTCGAAAGTGTTCAAACTTTACTCAGGACAAAGGCTTAGTCAATACATCAGCAACTTGTTCATCATTACTTACATAATAGAGCTTTATGGCTCCTTTCTGCATCATATCTTGAATGTAGGAATACCTGATTTCTATGTGCTTTGATCTGTCGTGGAACATAGGGTTCTTTGTCATCTTTATACAACTTTGGTTGTCACATAGAATCACGGTAGTGTCCAACTCTAGGTTGAATAATCCTGACATAAGCTTTCGAAGCCATATGACTTCACAACTAGCAGAGCAAGCTGCTATATATTCTGCTTCGGCTGTGCTTAGAGTAGCACTAGACTGCTTTCTGCTAAACCATGAAATCATAGCGGATCCCAGACTATACCATCCACCTGATGTGCTTTTACTATCTGAGATACTTCCAGCCCAATCTGCATCTTTGTAGCCATACAATCTATACTCATGGCTAACATCATAGTATAGACCAAGGTCTATAGTCCCTTTCAGATATCTCATCACATGTTTTGTAGCTACTAAGTGAACCCTTCTTGGTTGAACAAGATATTGACTTTGCTGAAATATTGTAACTTCGAAGAATATTCTATATGTATTTCTTTGTGGTCCCCGATGGTCCTACCGGGAGAACCACTTGTATTACTTTGTACCCCGATGCTCCTAATCGGAAGAACTAATAAGAGTCATGAGGCAGTCCCCTCTAATTGTAAAGGTGGGTCATTAGCACCCCAGTGTGGTTACTTGAGCCTACATGTGTAACTCGAGCCTACATGAAAAATGAGTTAACTTAAGTGAATGGATGAATATAAATAGAGGTGTAGTGCTCCTCATTTGGAACACACACTCTCACTTGTGTAGCGCATTAGTGGAGAAGAGAAGAGTAACAGGAGAAGGAGGAGGACCAGGCTTTGATCTCCTTGCTGGTTTTATCTTTTACCTTTTTGGGCATCTATATTGAGGAAGCTTTTGTTGGGTTTTTCCCTTAGGGGTTTTCCCAGGATAAATCTGTGTTGTTTTTGTGATACTGTTTCTTTCAGTGATCCTGTTTATATGCTTTTTTTATGAAAATGTAATGAAATACTGATGTCTTAGCTAAGCATATGAAAATTTAACATGGAATTAGAGCCATACTGAATAGGACAGCTTTCACAAGGCAAAAATAACCCTCTCTCTCTTCCCAGAAGAAATTAGGGCTTCTTGCTGAAGAGGAATTTTTGACTGAGCCTGGCATAGGATTTATCTCCTCATCAAAATCGAATTTTAGAGACCTGGATCAAGATTTTTGGTTGGGTGAAACTCTAGGAAAGTCAAACCCTAGTTTGACCCCGAGCTAGAAAAACCCTAAATACTAAAACTGCCAAGTTTTGGTAAATTCGCTATATCTCGAGATTGGAAAAGTCTCAAGAGCTGAAAATTGTAGAGGCTGAATATAAAATCTTTATGTACACTATATCCAAAATTAAGCCTTAGATTCACTATATTCTGGGAGATATGATCCCTCCCAGTTAGGGTTCCAGCCTCTTCCATAATTCATCCCTAAACAGGACACCTGAGGAAAATTGCTATATATTGGGCTAAATATGTCCAAATTGAATTCCTGAAGATGTTCAAAAAATAGAACATATTTTAAGTTCTTTGATCCAAATTTCAAAACCTGAAGATGAACCAGTGACACATGGCATGCCGTACAACTGCACTGTTTTGAACAGTCCTGTAACAGGTCACCTTGGGAAAATGATCATAAATTCAAATTGGTGAAACCAATTCTGATGAAACTTATGCAATTAGATTAGGGACATGAGAGGTTAACTCAGTGCAAAATTTTTAGACATATAGGAGCAATAATTTCAGATATATCATAGAAACAGTAACAGGAATTTCTGCAGAAGAAATTGGAAAACTAGGGCTTCCTGTTCCGGGAGTTTCCCTCCACTGTTTTCAAAAAAGGAGTACATTGGACAGCTCCATTTGAAGAGATATATATTTATATGCAATCAGATCTGAAATATTCCAAGTTTTGAAATTTAGGGTTTCTCTAACAAACCCTAGATCAACCAGCTCCAGAAGCAGGACAGACACCTCAAATCAGTAAGATCTAATATTTTGCATTTGAGGTTCTCATTTCAAAATGATCTATCACATCAGCTTGATGATAAGCTTGGTGAAGTTGAAAAATTCCAAGCATGGAAGTATTTGATCTCTTTAAAGAAAATGAATTGGACACCTACATGAGTAGAGAGGTTCCAGTTCTAGAGGGAGATGAGCATCAAAGACTTACACAAGAAGAACTTGATCAAGGCCAAGAAGATCATTGTTGATTCAATCACGGATCAACTTATACCACAAGTGTCTTCACTAAAGACACCAAAGATGTTTGATTCCTTGATCAAGCTATTTGAAGATAAGAACTTAAATCAGAAGATGGATTTGAGAATACAGTTAAGAATGTGAAGATCCAGAATGCAGAACAACTTGAAGTGGTAGAAGAAGATGTATGCCAGAAGTAAGTGATTACTTTCAGCTCGACTAATAAGAAGAGAAGAAGAAGATGGGAGCAATTGAAGATCAATATCTCACCATTCAAGGAAGATCCCTCAAGCGATGAGGAATATGAAAAACTCAATTCTTGAAGAACCTCTTATTCATCTTATCATTTGGATAAGAAATGATGATTTCATGAATGAAGAATATGATAAAGCAGAATGATCAAGATGGAGTCTACCCACGAAACAAATAAAAGATAAGTATTCAATTGCCATTTCATGATATTTTTTTGTTATGCATTTGATTGTATTCAGTATATGTGTTATGCATGATAGATTGTTTACATTAATACTACTAATATGCATGTGATGGGTAAGTAGCTAATGGCGCTATACAACTCTCCAGTGCTACTTATCAAACCTCTTTGCTGACATATTGGATTAGTGCACAATCTCAATGATGTCATGGTAGAGATAGAAGGCATCTAGAAAGTTTCTGTGAAATATGGATGAATGTTGTATTGGATAAATAGTTGCATGATGCATAAGAATTTGTCGTTATGCATATGTTTTATGAAATAGTTCTAACCATGCAACTGGTGCATTTGAATTGTAGGAAAGGTCCTATACAACCTCCTACAAGGAAAGAAGGACGAGACTTGTTCCAAAGAACAAGTGATGACAATTCAATAAACATGAATCTGAAGCTCCCCAGGGCCAGAGACACCATGACAGAAGAAAGAGCTTCAGAGAGCGGTAGATCCATCGCAAAGGATGAAGACCACCATGGGTATGAGAGATAAATAAAGATGAAGAAAAGAATGCTATAAAAGAAACTATGATCAAAGAATAATAGTTGATCATGGGGAATGATGTATATGATATGATTTTGAGACATAAGGGGAAGTACATAGTATCTTCCATATGGATCTACAAGAACAAGTGTACAAAGCAAGGTTGATGATTTGCCTCAGAAAGAATAGACTATGACATGACATACTCTATTGACAAGTATATATCAAGCATAGAACCACTTGTATAGAATGAAGAAGGAAGATGATACTCCACTTCAGGGGGAGTGACTACAAAAGATATCTAATTTCAACATGGTACGACATGATGGACAACTTCTTGATGAATTGAGACTTTACCAAGAGTAAAGTGGGTTCCAACCTTCAAGGTTGAATGCAGAAGACTAGGATATGTTGATGACCTGACAAGACGAACTCATGGAAGATGCTATGATGAAATAATACTAGAATGATGTATGGGATATAGTTCCCAAACCAGAAGGAAAGAGTATTGTATCCTCCAAATAGATATACAAAATAAATCATGCAGTTGATGGAAGTATCAAGAAGTATAAAGCAATATTTGTGGCCAGAGGTTTCTATCAGAAATAGGGAATTAATTCTGAAAAGGCACTTCTCTAGGAAGCAAGGTACACTTCCTTTAGAACTATCATGGTAGTTCCTTCCATGATGAAGTAAATACAAGCCTCCCTTAATGGTATGATTAAGGAAGATTTTTACATCGAATAGTCACAAAGATTTGAAGTTGAAGACAGATGGAACCAAGTATGCAAGTTGAAGAAGGCCCTCTATGGCCTAAAGCAAGCTCCCAGAGCTTGGTATGAAAGAATAGATAGTTTCTTGTCGAGCATGGGATTTACCAAGAATAAAGCTGATCCTAACCTTTATCTCAAGGTTGTAGAAGATGAACTTGTCATCCTGTTATTATATATGGATGACTTATCCTTGACAGGAAATGAGAAACATATCATGGAAAGAAAGAAGAAACTAGCAGAAGAATTTGAGATGAAAGACCTTGGGTTAATGCAGTATTTCCTAGGTCTGGAAGTATGGAAAAGTTCAGAAGAAACCTTTCTCAACCAGGGAAAGTATGTGGTAGAGATATTGAAGAGATTCAATATGTTGGAATGCAAAGTCATGGCCACACCCATGGACTCCAACCTGAAGCTGTTAGCTGATGACTCATCAGAGTTAGTGGATATGACTCATTACAGACAGATCATTGGGTCATTGATGTACTTAACAAATACCAGACCAGACATTTGTTTTGCTGTGAACACCTTAAGTCAATATCTTGTTCAACCAAGACGGGTTCACCTAATAACTGCAAAGCATTTGATGAGATATCTGAAAGGGACTATAGGCTTTGGTTTATATTATGATGGTAGCCATGATTATAGATTGTATGGTTACATAGATGCAGATTGGGCCGGAAGTATCTCAGACAAGAAAAGCACATTAGGTAGATGCTTTTGTTTGGGGTCTGCTATGAGTTCATAGTTTAGCAGGAAACAAT
>LPNX010596319.1:927707-948518 GCA_001517045.1 Pseudotsuga menziesii | reverse complement strand
AATTCCAATAGGAAGGATTGTCTGAGTTCCACAAATGTGTTGATCCCATAATTCCAAAAGGAAGGATCGTTAGTAACTCCGTAAAGACCTAAATCCCGTAATTCTGAAAGGAAGGATCGTTAGTAACTCCATAAATACCTAAATCCCGTAATTCCGAAAGGAAGGATCATTGGTAACTCCATAAAGACCTAAATCCCGTAATTTCGAAAGGAAGGATCATGTTGATGTTTTGATGATATTGATTTTTTTATGATGATGATTATGTTTCTGATCGAAAGATCAGATCTTGCTGATGATAATGATGTTCTCTAATCGAAAGATCAGAAGTTGTTGATGATGATGATGTTCTCTGATTGAAAGATTAGAATATGATGATGATGTTGTTGCTGACGATGATGATGTTCTTTGATCGAAAGACCAAAATATGATGATGATGATGTTTCTCTGATCGAAAGATCAGAAGTTGCTGATGATGATGTTCTCTGATCGAAAGATCATAATATGATGATGATGATGTTTTCTGATTGGAAGATCAGAAGTTGCTACTGATGATGATGTTTTCTGATTGAAATATCAGAATGTGATGATGATGAGATCCTGATGATGATGATGTCGTATTATCAAAGTATGATGATGACAACGTACTGATCGAAATATCAGAATATGATGATGAGTTGATGTTAGAGTATGATGATGTTCGGTTGATGATGGTTCTGATCGAAAGATCAGAGGTTGATGATAATGATGAGTCTGATTGAAATATTAGAGTATGATGATGATGTTGATGCTGATCGAAAGGCCAACGTGTTGAAGAAGATGTTGCTAATCTAAAGGTCAAAGTGTTGAAGATGATGTTGCTAATCGAAAGGTCAAAGTGTTGAAGATTATGTTGTTAATTGAAAGGTCAAAGTGCTGAAGATGTTGCTGATCGAGAGGTAAAAGTGCTAAATATGTTGCTACTGATTGAAGAATCAAGATGCTGCTGATCGAAGCGGTCAAAGTACTGATGATGTTGAAGACTAAAGATTGAAGAAGAAGGCTACATGATGTTGAAAAGCTTCCAATGATTTATAGATGTATCACCCTGATGATGTTGATGATATCCTTTATCTCTCTCCTATTATTGTTTTTGTTGATGTTGTTATAGAATACCCTTCTCGTTAAGGGGGAGTGTTGAAATATTATAACTTCGAAGAATATTCTATATGTATTTCTTTGTGGTCCCCGATGGTCCTACCGGGAGAACCACTTGTATTACTTTGTACCCCGATGCTCCTAATCGGAAGAACTAATAAGAGTCATGAGGCAGTCCCCTCTAATTGTAAAGGTGGGTCATTAGCACCCCAGTGTGGTTACTTGAGCCTACATGTGTAACTCGAGGCTACATGATTAACTCGAGCCTACATGATAGATGAGTTAACTTAAGTGAACAAATGAATATAAATAGTGGTGTAGTGCTCCTCATTTGGAACACACACTCTCACTTGTGTAGCGCATTAGTGGAGAAGAGAAGAGTAACAGGAGAAGGAGGAGGACCAGGCTTTGATCTCCTTGCTAGTTTTATCTTTTACCTTTTTGGGCATTTATATTGAGGAAGATTTTGCTGGGTTTTTCCCTTAGGGGTTTTCCCAGGATAAATCTGTGTTGTTCTTGTGATGCTGTTTCTTTCAGTGACCCTGTTTATATGCTTTTGTTATGAAAATGTAATGAAATAATGATGTCTTAGCTAAGCATATGAAAATTTAACAGACTTAAGGTGTTCACAGCAAAACAAATGTCTGGTCTGGTATTTGTTAAGTACATCAATGATCCAATGATCTGTCTGTAATGAGTTGCATCCACTAACTCTGATGAGTCATTAGCTAACAGCTTCAGGTTGGGCTCCATGGGTGTGGCCATGGCTTTGCATTCCAACATATTGAATTTCTTCAATATCTCTATCGCATAATTTCCTTGGTTGAGAAAGATTCCTTCTGAACTTTGCCATACTTCTAGACCTAGGAAATAATGCATTAACCCAAGGTCTTTCATCTCAAACTCTTCTACTAGTTTCTTCTTTCTTTCCATGATCTGCTTCTTATTCCCTGTCAAGAATAAGTCATCCACATATAATAACAGGATGATAGGTTCATCTTCTACAACCTTGAGGTAAAGGTTAGGATCAGCTTTACTCTTGGTAAAGCTCATAGTTGACAGGAAACTATCTATCCTTTCATACCATGCTTGAGGGGCTTGTTTAAGACCATACAAGGCCTTCTTGAATTTGCATACGTGAGTATGTCTATATTCAAATTCAAATCCTTGTGGCTATTCTATGTGTACTTCTTCTTCGATCACACCATTCAGAAAAGCTGTTTTCACATCCATTTGGTGTAAGTCCCACTTCATCATGGATGCAAGTGCCATGATAGCTCTAATTGAAGTATACCATGCTATTGGGGCAAATGTTTCTTCATAATCAATTTCGTCTTTCTGAGAGAACCCTCTGGCCACAAATATGGATTTATACTTCTCGATACTTCCGTCAGCTGCATGCTTTATTTTGAATATCCATTTGGAGGATACTATAGTTTTTCCTTTTGGTTTGGGAACTATATCCCACACATCATTCTTCATTATTGACTGGTATTTGTCAGTCATTGCTTCTTTCCATTCTTTCTTCTGTACTGCTTCTTCGTAGTTTGTAGGTTCTTGATCTACAAGATCACACATCAAGGCTACATAGTTGGAGAAAGTCTTAGGTTTCTTTCTTTCCCTTGTGGAGCCTTTAGGAGATCCATATCTTTCTTCCTCTCGTATAATTTCTCTTTTCCAAGCAGGCTTTCTTTTTCTTTATATTTCCATCATAGGAGGTTCTTGAGGTTCTGCCATGTCATGTTCTTCAAAATCTTCATCTTCAGGGAGACATGTAGTTTCTTCATTTCTGGGAAGTGTCTCTTCTTCGTATACTTCTTCATGTTGGCACTTCCTAGATCTCTTGAGGGATGCCTCTTCATCGAATGTTACATCTCCACTGATTTCCATATGATGAAATCCAGGAATGTAAATTCTGAATGCTTTGGATACTTCACAATATCCAACAAATATCCCCTTCTTTCCAGAAGGGTCTAACTTGGTTCTTTTCTCTTTTGGTATATGAATATATACTGGACAACCAAAAATATTGAGGTGACTTACCTCAGGCTTCTTTCCCGTGAACATTTATTCTAGAGTATTGAACCCAAGAGCACTATGAGATACTCTATTCTGTACATACACTGCAGTTCTTGCTGCTTCTGCCCATAGATGAATTGGAAGATCTTGATCATATATTATTGTCTTCACTGCCTCCATGATGGTTATGTTCTTTCTTTCTGCAACCCCATTCCGCTGAGGATTGTAGGGAGTGGTTAGTTCCCTCTTGATTCTGACATCTTTACAAAAGGCCTCAAACTCTTTTGAGGTATATTCTCCTCCATTGTCAGAACGAAGTGTCTTTATTTTCTTGTCTGAAAGATTCTCTATCAAGGCTTTGAACTCCTTGAATTTCTCAAACACTTCACTCTTTGCTTTCAAGAAGTATATCCAAGTATTTCTTGAAAAATCATCAATAAAAGTGATTTAGTATTCAAAGCCACTTAAGGATGTAGAAGACATTGGACCATAGACATCTGAATGGATCAATTCCAACGTACCTTTTGTTTTAGTTTCACTTTTCAAAAATGAATTCTTGATGTTCTTTCCCTTTGCACATCCTTTGCAAATGCCTTCATGCTTGATCTTCATGTCTGGTAATCCTGTCACTGCTTTGTTTACATGAGGTAGAGCCTTGTAATTAATGTGGGAAAGCCTTCTATGCCATAGTTCACTAGGGTCAATGGACTCATGTATAAGGGTTGTTTCTAAGTGCCCTTTGAGTTTATACAAGCCTCCTTCTTCTTCACCAATAATGATTGCATCTTCAATATTCTTTCCTTTGGGCCACATGAGTACTTGGCCATCTATGAAAGCAACTCTGAATCCTTTCTTATCTAGAGCTGAGATGGAAAGTAAATTCTTCTTTAGACTAGGTACATATAATACATCTTTCATCTTTAGAGGATTACCTGAATCAAGTTTGTATCTTGCTTCACCAACTCCTTTGATCGGATATTGATAGTGACCTCCTAGGGATACTTTCTAAGGAGAACTCTTTTCTTCAAGTTTGGACAGAGTTTTATTTTTTCCCTTCATGTGCTTTGAAGCACCACTATCAATCAGCCAAGTATCTTCTCCAGGGGTTATAGATCCAGAGAGTGCAGAGAATAGCACATACTCTTCTGCATCTTCTTCTCTTGCTTGTTTTCTTTGAGGTCCTTCTTCTTCCTCTTCTTCATATTCATCTTCTGCTAGATGAGCATGATGTGTTTTGTTGTTGTTGATCCTCTTTCTATATTCTTGCTTCTTCATAGGACAGTTTCGAGCAATGTGTCCTATCTTGTTACAATGAAAACATTCAAAATCAGAATAGTCTCTAATGGGAGGTATTTCTCTTACCCTTTGAATTATTCTGGGAGGTTGAGACTCCTTGAAATTCCTTCTCTTGAAATTTGACTGGCCTCTTCTTCTTTTGGTGTGAGTGGCTAGGGCTTGATCATCTTCTTTTAGTAAGGCTTCTCTATTTGCCACTCTAGTCTCCTCTTGAATGCAGTCTTCCCATACAACATCAAACTTCATGCTTTCTTTTCTGGCACACATCATCTGAATAAAGGAATCCCAACATCTAGTGAGACCATTGAGAGCAGTCATAAACATTTCATCTTCATCAAGATTATCTCCAATATATTCTAGTTGCTCTTTGATTTGAGAAACCCTTGTGAAGTAGTCTTGGATGGATTCTCCATGACTCATCTTGGTGCTCTTCAATTGAGCTCTTAGATCCGTCTTCCTGTTGATTTTTCTTCCCTCAAACATTCTGGAAAGGGCATCATACATTTCCTTTGGAGTCTTCTTGGATGACACTCGAGGAATCAAGTGATCCTTGATGGAATCAGCAATAATCCTTTGTTCCCTAATCATATCCTTTTTGTGCTTCTCCTTGGCTTCAGTTTCTTCAGGTTCTGACACTTCTTCTTTGACATACTTATCAAGATCATTCTCTTGGAGAATGAGACCAATCCTGTATTTCCATGCTCTAAAATTCTCTATGCCTTCTAGCTTGTCCTCAAGCTTAGTGCTTGGGGCCATCCTATCAGAAGATCACAAAAATTGAAATTTTGTGGAATGAGAAGCTGACCTTACCAGAAGATGTGCTTGAATGAGGTGAGTTGACTAATGTGCTTGGATTCTGGAGATCTCAACTCTTCTCTTTTCAAATCAGTCTTGCAAGATTCGGCTTTTGCAGTTTTCTATTTCAGCAACTTTCTGGAGCAGCTGTCAAACTAGGGTTTGGATTTTCTGGAGACTCACACATCCAAAAAACTTGATTCCAGGCTTAAAAGATGCACTCTAGGAGGGTGCAACTTTCTATGCAAGCAATTTTCCGAGACTCAAAATTTTTCCTGAAAACCCTAATTTCTTCCGGGGAGAGAGAGAGGGCTATTTCTCCTTGTGAAAGCTGTCCTGTTCAGGTTAGCTCTGATACCATGTTAAATTTTCATATGCTTAGCAAAAACATCAGTATTTCATTTCATTTTCATAACAAAAGCATATAAAAATGATCACTGAAAGAAACAGTATCACAAGAACAACACAGATTTATCTTGGGAAAACCCTAACGGGAAAAACCTAGCAAAATCTTCCTCAATATAGATGCCCCAAAAAGGTAAAAGGTAAAACCAACAAGGAGATCAAAAACCTAATCCTCCTCCTTGTCCAGCTACTTCTCTCCTTCACTAGTGCGCTACAAAAGTGAGTGTGTGTGCTCTAAATCAGGAGCGCTACACCTCTATTTATATTCATCTGTTCACTTAAGTTAACTCATTTGACATGTAGGCTCGAGTTACACATGTAGGCTCAAGTAACCACACTGGGGTGCTAATGACCCACCTTTACAATTAGAGGGGACTACCTTATGACTCTTATTAGTTCTTCCAATTAGAAGCATTGGGGTACAAATTGATACAAGTGGTTCTCCCGGTAGGACCATCGGGGACAACAAAAGATACATATAGAATATTCTTCGAAGTTACAATATTTCAACATTCCCGTGAATAAAAAACAGGGTACCATCCATGTTCGCATAGAATTCCACAATCTAAATGTAGTGTGTCCCAAAGACAACTTCCCAACACCCTTCATCGATCAGATTATCGATGCATGTGCCAGACATGAGGTCTTTTCCTTCATGGACGGATTTTCCGGATATAACCAAATTTAGATCCAGAAACAAGATCGTTACAAGACTGCATTCGCAGCCCCATGGGGCACATTCACATATTGAGTCATGCACTTTTGCGTGAAAAATGCTGGAGCCACCTTCCAGCACGCCATGACACATTGTTTCCGTGACCTCATCCACATCATGTTGGTCTATCTTGACAACCTCATTGCGCAGTCACAGAAGCAAGCACAACACATAGATGACTTGTGGCAAGCCTTCCTACGATGTCACAAGTACGAAATCTACTCAAACCCTTTCAAGTGTGTTTTCTGTGTTCCAACGGGCCATCTCCTAGGGTTCATTGTGTCACATAAGGGAACAACCGCTGATCCCCTAAAAGTCCAAACCACTTTTCCTCTAACGTCACCTCTTTAAGTGACGATAGTGTAGCTTGTAATATAGTCTTTTCCTGTTTTTGTTTTACACATTTTTGAAAGTGAGTCTTATGCATTGATTCCCCTCATTTCTCCAGATGGATCCTACCTCGGACCGGTACATCAGATTTGCTGATTGAGCAAGCAAATGGTCTCCGAACCTCGTCTCGGCTGCATGGGTCATCTACTCCCCATTGCACGAGTTGATCCATATCGACAGAATATGCGTGGGCAATGTGACCAACAACTAGGATGAATATGATGGTGTCAACGGCCTCTTGGCCGCCGCTCTCCAGTTAGGCGTTCGCCATCTCGATGTCTTTCTAGACTCCCAGCTGCTTGTTTCCTAGTTGAAAAACTACTACCGGGTACATGATCCCTGCCTCTTTAGGAAATTCTTGCGCACTAAACAGATGGTTAAAACATTTGAATCCATTTCATTCACACATGTTCCCAGAAACCTCAATGGTGTAGCATATCAAATGGCTAATGACATTCTCAAAAAACAAAGCACATAGAAAGGAGCCAAAGAAAAATCCTGCCCCAGATGCCTTTGCATTGTTCAGCTGACGCCGAACATCTTGAAGATATATATGGGCCCACCCATAATAATTGCCCCGCATAGCACACTCTACCAACTACAGCTGCCCTCCAAATATCTTGTGGCTCCTCGTGGATCCCAAGATATGCAACAGTAATGTCGCCACTGCACATGTCGACAGGTATTGATCAATATCACACATCAAGATGTGTGAGCTATGCACATACGCAGTAGCGTAATAGTGCCTATCACATAGCTCCTCCAATGTCTCCCGCTGAGATAGCATTGGTGCCACGTCACCAACAACTCCGAACATAGCGAGTCCAGTCAAGAAGTATACATCCACCAGCGTGATCTCAATACGCTGGCCCTAGAAGAGGAAGGCCTCCTCCCTAATATCCCAAAATATCACCAATGTTTGTAGCAACAAATGCAAGCTCTTCATAAGGGGTATCCTCATGAACTTCAGTAAAACACAATGGGCGAGTGTATCACGCACATTCCCGTCCCACAATGCCGCCTCCCGGAGGTCTTTACAGTCTCTCTCCCGCAACTTAATCTCAACCATCCTGCATAAGAAAAACACAGATGTTAGACACTGATCTCATAAAAAAATGTCACCTAGGGGCCAAGTCACACCTATTTGGGCAAAATGAGTGACCAGGTCGCTCAAAAATTCCCCATAGGTACAAACAGGTTGCTCTTTTTCCCTCGAAAGGTGCTACTTGGCTCCATGAAACCCCAACAGGCTCATGGAGGACCTCCGGGTGACCAAATGTAGAATGTAAGCCACCAAAAAGAATAGATTTGGAAAGAGATCTTACCTGCAAGTTGTGGAATCAAAACCGCTAGTCAGAACAAGAGAAATCGACAAAATAAAATCTAGGGCCCACCTCTCCAAATCTGGAGTGAATAGTGACAATAACACTTCACAAAGTGGTCCCCACCCTTATATAGGCCCCATTTGACCTATTTTCTCCCGTTCGACACAACAGGACCATATGGAGTCCATTTGAGACGTCGTCCACGCCATTGGTTTCAAAATTCCTCCCTCCATCACCTTGTGAGACCACCGTCTCATGTTTAAAAAGTAATTTTTGTGACCACTTCCTAGAATTTGCCTCGATTTACGAGCCACATCATGGTGATACAAGTGTCTTCAGACTTGTACTTGCATCACACTTTCCTATCACCACTCATGCAGGTTCTCGAGCCACCGCCCGTCAAGGAACATCATTTTGATTTTTAACACATAGCTGTCTACTCCGTCCACCACACCTTATGCGGGTCCCCAGGACACTACCCGAAGAATGGATCATTTCTTTTGCATGCATTTGGCATATAACTGCCTTTGGACTTGCACTCACATCACATGTAGTCAAGTTCGTCCACCACAACTCACACACGACTCTCCTCACCTCTGTTCGAGAGCCACCTCGGTTTGTGTGCATTTGCCGCACCGTCTTGCATGCCTCTGTTGCGATCTATTCCATGCATGTATTGGTATGTCTAAGAGCCATCTGCTCAATCCATACTGCATAGATGACCTTTGGACCACTGTCTACTGTCCCAACATGGGGCACCGCCTGTGCCACCACGATCGTTTGACTGTGCCACCACGATTGGTTGACCATACTAGAGTTTCTTTTAAGCTATTTTCTGACTCCTAAAAGAATGAAAAGATTGTTGATCGCAACTGCTTCCTTTCCTACTCGTTTAAGTATAGGAAAGGGTATCTACATCATCTCTTTTATCTCCTTTCGTGGACTATGTAGACCATCAAATGAAAAGGACCACCTTGGCACATTCAAGCCAAGACCATTCCCCTCTACATACTTTTATGCTTTCTTGGGTAGAGGGGCCGAAATTTACGAAAAATCTCACCATGGGTTGTCGTTAAGCTCTTTTCAAGCCTTCTCATCAAGAAAATATTACCGAGCAAACTAGGTTTTGTTCATGCTCGCAAAAGTATCTAAATGACCGTCCAGCCAGTATATGTTTAACCTTTCCCAGCTTGACTAGACTACCAACGGTAAAGAAGTCTCTCATCCCCTAAAGGATGGGCAATCTCTCCTATGTATACTTTTATCCTTTTTCGAGCACAGGAGACTACCAATGAAAAATATCCCCCACTGGAGTCTTCTTCGTGCTTTCAAAATCTCTAAAATTGAAAGCACCATCGAGCATTTACTTTCTCGGGCTCGCCAAAAATCCATGAGATCGTACCACAATGGTGTCTCTAGACACCACCCCACAGATAACAGTTTGGCAGCATTCCTAATTTGGGTCACCTTTGTTCAGAGTACTCTGCAATGTGTCTTCCTTGGATCCCATCAGTACCAAAAGTATTTACCTTCCCCAAGTACAAGTATTTCCCATCTGCAGTGACATTCCCGGTATTACAACTATGATCCCATTCCCATGAGTCAGTTTCATTTGCTGCCTGGTCCGCCCTGCCGTCATGCTCTTAACAAAGGAAGTTTGAGTCTACTACACTCTCTCTGCCCCTATTCAACTCTTTCCCTCCCTCCCACCCATTCAGTTGGTCGGTCCTTAGATTGTCTCACATCTTTCAGTTATCTCCCTCGCGCTTCTGGTCAAGGAAACACCATTTCCTTGACCAGGGGCAGGTCTCTCTGTTGATGACAACACACATATTCTAGAGGATAGACCCAGAGGTCCATGTATCTTGGTTTCATTAACCTCATTGATGAGTTCCTTGGACCACTTGAGAGGACTCCTTAATGCCTCTCGGGATGGTTGTTTCTCACGTGCTCGACTCCAACTATATCATCGCACCGTTGATATTCATACAGGGCATTGGTCCATGCAGTATTTGGTCGAAGACCTCGGATGTCACTTGAATCTAGCACAATGATGAGTCTATTTGAGGGAACTAAACAGGTTTATGTCCCTTGTGATTTTCGGGTTGCATTGGAGACAGTGTTCAGAAGCCCCAACAGTGCTTCTATATAGATTTATGATTGATGCAGCATACTTGTACCACAGAGACTCTGACTTTCCACTAGTGAGGCCATACAGCTATGTACCGTTCTATATCTAGCAAGCTACCAGTCATGAAGATATAGCATTCCATGAGAATGTCATGGGTCCAATGTAGCAGTTCTTCAGATCATTATTGTATTCAGCCTCTCACTAAGGCAAACACTATGTATCATCAGTTGTACATGATCGGCTCTTGTATTATAGAGCATAGATCACATTATTCTTTGACATTGTTACAAGCATGGGGATGCCCGCCTTGTCCATATACATGTCACACATTATTTGTATCTCACCCATTGATAGGAACCATATTAATACAAAAACCAAAATTCACCATGCCCCAGCCCAGGAAGCACCACCTCTCCGCAGAAAATCCTATGATTTCCATCAGCCATACAATGAGCTCCTACCCTCACACATCATGGGGCAATTTGTTAACCCAGAAAATCCCTCACTTAGCTCTACATGGCCTACACCACCCAAAGACACCCACACACGACCCCCATTTGACCCCCACACCCTCAAGAAGGCTTAAAAATGAAAAAGGGCTTAAAACCCCCTAAAAAGAGCCAACATAGCTCTCATAGGGGCTAAAGTCTCCAAAAAGGGGTTAAAACCCCTCAAAGGAGCTTAAAACCCCCAAAAGAGCTAAATATTGAGCAAAAGGAGCTAAATCCCTAACCAGGGGCTTAAAACCCTAAAAATATTGAGAAAAAGTATAAATAAAGGGGTGGGGATCACTCTCAAAACATTCCTTCCTTGCATACTGTTATGCTACCCGAGTGAGTTCCTTGAGACCATTTGCCTCTCAAGCCATTCACTCTCTCTCTCATCCATTCCCTCATTGAGCCATAGCTCCCCCATTCTCAAGAGAGGTGCTTCTCCAAGCTAGGGCATGGTGGCCCATTTCCACCAAATTAAGGTATAATCTTTATTTTGTTTTGTTTAAATGAGTTATCTAACATATCTATGCTTCCAGGTTCTATGGCCTAACATGTTCTTCCAGGTCTCTGTTGTTTGTTTGTAGGTTTTCTAACAAGTTGTATGCAGGGTCTTGGAGTTTAAACCCTAACCTTGTGTGTAGAGGGGTTTTCTTTTCTATTCTTTACTTCATTTCTGTTTCATTTTTCTTGCACAACCACCAGGAACCCTACCCTTCCGTCCTATAGACAGAAGGTAGCCATTCTTTCCCTGAAGTAAGGGAGAAATCCTTGCTACAAGCTTGGTCAAGGCCAAGAAGATAATTGGTGATTCAATCAAGGATCACCTTAGACCACAAGTTTCTTCCCTAAAGACACCTAAAGAGATGTTTTATTCCTTGACCAAACTATTTAAAGGGAAAAACATAAATGAGAAGATCACTTTAAGAAACCAATTGAAGAATGTGAATATCTAGAATGTAGAGACCATACAGTCATACTTTATAAGGGTCTCTCAAATCAAAGAACGACTTGAAGCAGTGGATGAAGAAGTAGAGAATCCAGACGTTGTGATAACCACCTTGAATGGCCTCCCAGGATCATGGGATTCACTAATTCGAGGAATGTGTTCTAGCAGGAAGTGATTACTTTCACCAGACTCTGAGAATAGCACACACAAGATGAAGCTCTACCCATAATAAGAGAAGAGAAGATGGGAGAAACTGAAGATCAAGTGCTCACGATTCAAAGAAGATCCCTCAAGTGATGAGGAATATGAAGAGCTCAATTCTTGAAGAGCCTCTTATCCATCTTCAGCATTTGGATAAGAAATGATGCTGTTATAGATGAAGAAGATGATGAAGCTTAAATAAGTAGTCTACCCATGAAACAAATAAAGATAAGTATTCAATTGTCATTTCATGATATTGTTTTTTTATGTATTTGTTTATATTCAGTTGATGTGTTATGCATGATAGAATGTTTGCATTAATGACAGTATATGACTAATATGCGTGTGATGGGTAAGTAGCTCATGGTGCTATACAACTCTCCATTGATACTTATATAGAATGAAACCTCTTTGCTGACATATTGGATTAGTGCACAATCTCAATGATGTCTTGGTAGAGATGGAAGGCATCTAGAAAAGTTTCTGTGAGATATGGATGAATGTTGTATTGGCTAAAATAGTTGCATGATTATACCTTTATGCATCAGAATTTTCCATTGTGAATATGCCTTATGAAATGTTTCTAACCATACAAATGCATTTGACTTGTAGGAACGATCGCTTACAATCGCCTACAAGAAAAGAAGGATGAGACTTGTTCCAAAGAACAAGTGACGATAGTTCAAGAAAGAATCCATGATGAAGAATAATATGATGATACTTTCAAAGAAAGAAAGAGGCCTCATAGACACTCCAGTTATGTGACACTGTTGAGTGACATCATTGATGCAGAGCCTTTCAGCTATGAAGAATTAGCCAAGAAGAAAGGGAACGAGAATACCTGTTCAAGAAGAATAATGTCTAGGATGCAGTATCAAGACCTGAAGGGAAGTCCGTAATGTCTTCCATATGGATATACACGATCCAACATGCAGTAGAGTAAAGAAGATTCCAATCTTTACTTCAAAATTGAAGGAAAATACCAGTGATGCTCATGTTATATGTTGATGACTTGTTATTGATAGAAAAGAGGAACTCATTAAAGTTGCAAGAAGGAGACTTGCTACCGAGTTCGAGAATAAAAGACTTGTATATGATGCACTACTTTATATGCATGGAGGTGTGGAAGAATACGGATGGAATCTCCCTGGGAAAAGGGAAGTATGCAGTAGAGATCCTAAACAGGTTCGGGATGATGGACTGCAAGGCCATGGCCACACCTATGGCATCGAACCTGAAGCTATTGAGTGTTGCTTCATCAAAGTCGGTTGATGCCATGATGTATCGTCAGATGATTTGTTCCTTGATGTACCTGAAGAATATGAAACCATATATTTTCTTTGTTGTGAACACATTGAGACATGTTCACCTGATGGTTGTAAAGCATGCAGTGAGGTACCTGAAGGGTACAGTTGAGTATGGGATCAAGTATGAAGAGAAACAAAAGATCAACTTGGAGGGTTATGTGGATTCGTATTGGGTAAACAGTTCCATTGATAGGAAGAGCACTTCGGGTTGCTGCTTCAGTATGAGATCAGAGAGGAGCAGTGAAGCTCCAATATGTGATCCAGATCGAGATCTCTCGAAAGAGGGAGTTATAGCATAGCTGGTGAGACAGGTTGTCTGAGCATAAAATCCTGCCAAGGCTCGTAGGTGGCTCAGACGTAAACGATCCTGCAGGTTTTCCTTGGATGTAATCGGTTCTGGAGAAGTGTTGGGCTTAGGGCAGACTCGGGCTCTATACTTTTGTCTTTGCACCAAAAAAGACCCACAGTGTTGGCCCTTTCAGCAACAACCTGTGAACATGTTGCAGTCTCACCCAAAACAGCTATGGGGTGCCGCAGAATCAGGTTTCTGCAAGCAGAAGAGGGATATTACTGTACCTTTAGCTTATAACAAATGATAATCATAAAATATAGAGCTTTGATATTCACTTATTTAACTTCGTGGTTAGATAAACAAATAGTGCCTTGCTTAACCCTTTACTGGGAATTCACAGTGAAGTTAATATTTAGCAGTGATCTTACTTATCAGTTATATATTTATCAATGCATAAAATAACATAACAACCACACAAAAGAACCACAACACACGATATAACATGGTTCACCCCAAGTTTAGGGGCTACATCCACAGAACTGTGTTTTATTCAACTCTTTACAAAAACCACAGTTCTGATCTACGCACTCAGCTATAGATCCCTTCAATTCCTCAAAGCTGCACACTAAGCTGCAGATCTCTGCACACACAGCTGCAGATATTCTTAATCACCCAAAACTCCCTGTGCACACATTTGCAGAGGTCTTCCACGTACACAGCTGGGACTTAACCTTTCTTACAAAACAAGCCTTAGCTTCGCATCAATTCATCTTACATCAAAAGCCTAAACTGACTTCTTTACAAGAGTGCTTATTTATAGTGCACTTATTACAAAACCATGGGCTTAAACCATGGGCACCCCGAACCCTAAACCCTGGACTTAAACCATGGGTTTATTACAAAAAGAAGGCTTTGACTCAACCCCAACACCCCTAAGACTATTTTGAGTCGCAACTCCACTTACAAGCTTCCACAAAAATCGCGGAGTTACCAAAATTAAGGACCGTTAAGGTGCACGCCCAACAGGTCCCTAAGACTCACCAGTGTCCCGTCCTGGGACACTCAGCTGCTTGTCTGGTGGGAGAAATTTGTTGGCGAAGATAGTGAACTGCTTGTTGAGGCCACGCATGATATTGTCGGCTGCTTGCTCCTTCTCCACCAGCTCCTGCAATGCTGTCATTGATGCTTTGCTAGCCTTTTCCTGTGCAAATGCATCGTACTCCTTTAGAACTTTGAGCTGGATGTCCACAACAGTACTCAATTCCAAGGCCTCGATGACAAGGGGATGCATAGAATTTTCCAGTAGTGTTTCTTTTGTTCTGTAGGACTCAATCTCCTGCTAGAGTTCCTTGCTTTGTTTTACCTTGAGCATTTTCTGCATAGGGGGTAGGGTCTTAATTCCACTTTTACTACGTCCAACTCTGCTTGTCGCTGCTTGATGGTTTCCTACAGCTTTTGTACTTCAGGGTTTTCCTGTAGTGTTGTCCAGGCATCGACGCTTTCCTCTAGCAGCTTGGCTGTGCTGCCTACAAGATCAGAGATCTTCATTGCTGAAGCCTGAATGTCTCTGTGACGCTGCTCCCTAACCTCTGGTGGGCTCTCTGGGATGATGCGTAGTTGAAGCTCTGCAATTTGAGCCTCATGTTTTTCCTTGAGCTTCTCTATTTCACTGCAAGTCTCCTGTGCGTAGTATTTCAGCTTGGCAATTCTTTGCTCCGACTCTTCCTTAGCCTGTATGTCAAAGCCAGGAAGACTTCGACATGCCTCATCCAATACTAGTGCCAATGTGACCTGCTTACGTTCTGCGTTGATCTTCCTCTGCTCTACTTCCTTCAACTGCGCTTCGAGGCTCTCGCTCTGCTTCATGGTATTTTCCAATTGTATTTGTGAGTAGTTGTCCCGTGCTTGGATCTCCTTCATGATCGCTACTTGGCAGAGATGCAACTCTGTCATGGACATCTTGGTGTAATCGATTCCAACTATCATGCTCATCTCCGAGCGAGATGCTACGTCGGTTATTATGAGTGCTGCGCTTGACACTTGTCCCCTGTTTTCTCTTGCTGACCATTGTCTTGTGTCTGGCCGCGCACTTACTGGGGTGCTACTTGCTGCAGTACAAGTTGCTGATTTTTATGCTAATTCCTTCAGCTCTGAAATTCCCTGAGCTATGTCGGTGAGTGCATCAAGGTGCACAGGTACAAACTCTAACCATTTCTTGGTGAGAAATTATGTGAACTTTGTCAGAGCCTGATCAAGCTCCTCAGTGGTCTAGGCGATTTCTTCGTCGATATCCTTGTCTTTTGATGCCTTCATTTTCTTTCAGGATTGAGGTTTGGTCACTTCCTCTGCTTCTGGCGACTTGTGCTTATCCGGCAGATTAGGGTATGAGACTATTTTGACCGAATCCTCTGCTTCCTCTTCATCTCCGTCATCTCCACCTTGATCACCTTCACTCTGCTACGATGCACTCTGTTCTTCACTTTCCTCGAGTGGGTCATTCTGCTGTGTCTGACTAGGGACAGCGCCCACATTGGTGACCGAAGGGATTGGAATGCTGGGCTTTGTTCCTGCGTCCTTCAACCATTCAGCCGGCCATTGCTGAACTACCACGAGGATGTCTTCTTTGGTCACCACATATGGAAACTTCCAGCATGCCTTCTTCTTATCTGCGTGGGCCTGGATGAAGACATTGTGCATGCCGGCCCTGAAGTTGGCCACTTCATCATATTGAGAGAATAGCTCATTACTGAGCCGCGGGGTCTTTAAAATCTCATATGAGATACTCATGGCGTAAAAGGAGAACACAGTGTTCGTCATCTGCTGGGATGCTTTGTCCTGCGACACCCAGAGCGATGTGTACCTCGCTGCACTTGGCATGCTTGGAGGTACGTCAATAAAATGCACCTCGGTGGGCTCTTTCCACCCGATCAGGGAAATAAGCACGATCATCCATGAATAGTGAAAGGGTGTACCTTTTTCCTGTGTGTTGCGGGCATCTTCAGGAAATTCCTTAGCGATGTATGCTGCCCAGTTGTAAATGTAGCCTTCTGCACAGTTCGTAGCAATACTGACAATCGGGGCAGGTACTTCATTTGGTCTGCACTTCCGCATTAGCTTGCAGGCTAAGAGCTCTGTAGAGAATCGAATGTTTTGATGCTGAATGGCTATGATTTGATACCCTCGCTTTCCTTTCGTCAGCCCGAAGCGTTCCTTCATGCTATGTGCTAGCTTCACATCTTCATGTTTTCCCAAAAACTCAATGCTAGGGTCAGGCCCTTCCTTCGGTAGGCCCATAATCCGGTGAATGAGTTCTCCATTGATAGTGATTTTCTGGTTTCCGATCCATAGGTACCCATCATGCACCAATGCCAATAATTGTTTGACCACCACGGTTACCTGTGTGCTGCGACCGAAGTGGGGCACATCGAAAATATTCAACAAACCAGCTTTGTCCAATCCAGCAGCCCACTGTTTCACTTTTAATAATGTTGCTCTAGTCTCCTAATAGTGGACAGAGTGTAAGTATGTCCTAGGTGCGAACTATGGAAATTTCCCCTTATCATTTGTATCGTGGTTGGTGTACTTGAGCCAGTCTATTTTCCCTGTCATTGTCCCGACCAGCTGCACACCCGGTGGCAGCGAAGGGGTGTGTAATGTGAACTTCTTCGTCCACCGAGGGAGCTGAAATCCTGGTCTAACTGGCAGAAGATACGATGGACGCTACGGTGCAATGTTCTCATCCTCTTCAAGCGGGACCTCTGCTGAGCCGGACGGATTCATCTCGGGATCCTCCGGTGTTTTCCCTGATTGTTTGTGTCTGTCTTCGTTCCGCTTAGAATGAACATCAAGCTTACATTTTTTCCTGGTAGAGCATGTCTGCATTAGCTGGGTCGGTTCTAGGGGAGTCTCTTCATGGGGTGCAGACGCAGGTGGGTGGCTGAAAAGGTGCGGCAGACCCTCTTGTTCAAATTCTCTTACTAACTTCTGAAGCTGGCTATCAGCTGACATGGACACAATTGTAAAACTCAAGAAAATGTAAAATGCGAACGTCATGGGTGTGGGTGTCTTCTTATAGAATCCATCCATGACATCTGTCATAACTGTGCATTGATGATACCAAATCTGACAGAGATCTTGTCCAAATGGCGGTATATTGTCCAAGATCTCATTAATACAGGCAGTTAATACCGGTAGCGTACCGGCGTCGCCAATTTTGATTTCTTCCAATGGTCGTATTTTAAGCCTCTACAAATATTTCCTTCTTTGGCACAAGCAGTGACTCTGGCTGCACCAAAATAAGGAAATTCGACATTTCCTGATACCAGCTTCAACCTGGCTTCGAGCTTCAACCCATAACAGAATGTCTTCCACCACCTCAATGATTCCTTTCATTTTTGAGAGCCATGTCAGAGATAGGTCCTGATATTCATGGAGAAGTTGGGTCACTTTGCTCACCATTTCGTCATCCCAATAATCTCCAATGGTAGCATACTTAAGGTTTTCTTCTGACCCAATGTTTATGGTCCGCGTCTTCAGGGGCTGATTCACTTCAGGTGCTTCAACTGTTGGTCCATGTACTCCGCAATGTCCTTTTGACTCAGGAATGTTAATGTTGCGCGGATCGTCATCCTCGTCAATTGCGAGGTTATAACGTTCTACTGCATTGGCTTCTTGTTCCTTCCAATCATGTTGGTATTCTGCTATTTCTTGATCATCAAATACTTTAGTATGGATCAACCTAACAGTTGCGTCCAAAGCAGGACAAATCTCATTAATAGAAAATGTCAGCACAAAACTATCAACAAGACTATCCCAACTTATAGTACCGTGGCGAAGCTCGAACTCCGTATACCAGTTCTTTGCTATAGGTTCCAGGGTGTGCACAAACCTATGTACCCATTATTCATGAGGTACATGCTTCCATGCTTCGTAGCATTGCCCCAAATGTCCCTGAGGACTCGTCTTACCATTAAACCTGCTTTTCACCTCCTGAGGTTGATCCCTAAATCTTAGGCAAAGGGACTTCTGGCATGCTTCCCAACTATGAATGTACTTCTTATGACCATTCCACCATATGGATGCTGTGGCTCTGAATGCTGAATCTAGAGTCTCCATTTTCTGTGAGTCTGGTACCTGCTCTGAGAATTGCACAATAAACTCTTCTGGGTCTGTCGAACCATCAAAAACAGGTAAGGTTCTTGTCTGTGAACTAAGCCATCTGAGAGACTTGGTAATTCTTTCACATCGATGTCCATGTAGCTCATATAGTCGATTCTGGCAATTCTCTAGGTCGTCATCTAAATCCGTCATGCAAGAGCTGTCACACTGCCAATCCATGATACCTTCGGCAGTAGGATCAACATAATATTATTCCGTCGCTGTGATATTGTAGATATGGTCCAATACATCCTGGTCTTTATCTCTTACTGGTTCTGTGTACCTCTCTCCTTGAGAAGGATCCAATGGTACTATGACTCTTAGTCCTTTCCCTTCGAAAGTCATCTGCCTCTTCTTCAGGTTGATTACTGCATCATTATCTATTGTCCATTCAATGCCTAGTAGTGTGGGATAGGGGTTGTTGTCATCAATTATTTCAATTACCTCAAAGTATGCTAAGGTACTGACTCCATCAATATCTATTGATACACTAGGGAGTCTTCCTAGGGGCACAATATTCTGCTGATTGGCTAATCTCAACTGTATAGGGGACCATTCTAGAGTAGGTTTTCCCATTTGTTCCCATGTCTGTTTAGTTAAGACATTTACTTTTGATCCTAGATCCAAGATGACATTAGTCATGTCATATTCTCCTATTTGAGCATTCAATCTCATCTCCCTGCCAGTTCTTCTAACTCTATGAACAATTTTTTCCTTACCAAGACTTCGCTGAGGTTCACAAGAAGCAATAACTTTTTGCAACTCATTTAAAGCAGTCTGATTTCTTAAGAGCTTCATACAACTCTGTAAAAAGGAGGACAGTGTACTTACTTTATCCGTCGAAGCTTCTTGCGGCTGCGACTGCTGCTGAGGTTGTTGCGCAGGTGCTACTGAGGTGTTGGGGTCAGCAAAGTCTCTCTTGGCTTCCATAAATGTCTCCTTTTCTCTTTCGACATCAAATGCTGGGATTTTTTCTGGGGCCTTACGAACCCAAGACTCGGCAGGTTGCTTCTCCTTGTTCTGCACTTCTGTCGTAGCTCCACTCCTGGTAACAACATTAATGGCTGGGGCAGGTCGTTGCTCCACAGCGATCAGCTGATTATTCTGAGTAGGGCCACTATTTCTTTCTTGAATCTTGGCTATCAGCTACGGGAATTGCTCAATCACATGGTCGACAGCTCTGCAATATCGACATGTCGTAGTTGGGTTCCGACAGTCCTTAGCTAGATGTCTTTCCTGGTTACAGTTATAGCACACAGCCTGGCCTCATCCTCTGCCAGCCATACCACCATGACCAAGACCTCCAAAAGGTCCGCGACCTAATGTACTACCACGGTAACCATATCCATCATTGCCTTGGCCATCGTTTTGTATCCGATAATCATCATAAGTTCATTCTCTCATGAGGTCAAATATGCGACACTCATCTTCGTTGTGTCCCACTAACTTACAGAACTTGCAATAAGGGTTCTTAGGGACTTGCACATACCTTTGCAGAAGATAGCAGTCTTCAGGTCGATGCTGGCCAGTTGTCCTATAGATCTCACAATATAGAACACTAGGGTTGAATGGGTTTGGTGCACCAGGATTCAAGAAATTTCTTACCACAGGACATTGTTCCTTGTCATGACCTTCTGTCCGACATTGTGTACACCAAACCTCTTCGTGATTAGCTTTCCCTTTTTTCATATCATGAAGCTCCAGAGCCATCGCTGCCAAATGCGCTTGTATTTGAGCGATACCATAATTATCTTCGACAGGGGCTGTTTCAAGCTTCATAGCGATTTCCAAAGCCTCTTGCTGATCCGCAACCTTCTGTTGCATGAGTGGAGTCCTGATGTGTGGTAACAAAGCTGCGATGAACCATTCCTTATGCTGCGCTGGTCCAATAGTGAAACTAACTTGATCTAGCAGAACTTTGAACCTCTGATCAAAGTCCCACACTGATTCTCCTCGCCACTGCTGAATTTCCTTTAGTTCAGTGATACACTACGACTCTGATTTAGGCTTCTTAAATTCCTTTATCATTGCTGCTTTTATATTAGCCAAGACATGGTTCTGAGTACTGGAAAGCTTCATGAACCAGGTCAAAGCGTGATCTCTAAAAGAAGTAACCAGCTACGCTCTTCTTGTATCTTGATCCGTAATGTTCTTAGCAGTCCACACTGCTTCGCATAAGAACCAAAATTGTTTTGGATCCTCTG
>LPNX010596319.1:916320-927366 GCA_001517045.1 Pseudotsuga menziesii | reverse complement strand
TGAGCAATATACCTTTTTCAGCCAATAGCATTTTAATTCTCAAACTAAATGAATTCAAGTACTTACCCCTTGGTCCTTTGAAGAACTACCGTTCAGCTTTGTTGAAGGACGTACTTGTGTCAATGGCGAACTCCGTCACAAATGCTTCAAGGGTTCACGTTGTCCAGAAATCAATAGCTTGGGATATCTCGTTGTTCACCCTTTTCAATATATTAATTCTTGCGGGGTTCCAATCAGGAAACTGACCTTCTTGGAAGTTTGTCCTTCTCTCTGTTAACCTGGATAACCACTGGTGCAACTCCATGTGGATACTACCAAAGAAAATTTCATAAACATCAGAAAAAATGCACCTTTGTAAAAAGCCGTTTGAACTACGACGTGGATCTTTGTTCTCTTGTACAACAAAGTTCAGATAAGTCTCTTCAATCCAATCACCGATTTCTTTCACTGAGGGTCTCCAAAACATATCCCTTGAGGTACGATGTAAACCCCTCTTGAGCAGATACTGAGTTCAACCAGCAACGGAACCAATTTGTTGGGCTTAGGGCAGACCCGGGTTCTATACTTTTGTCTTCGCACCAACAAAAGACCCACAGTGTTGGCCCTTTCGGCAACAACCTGCGAATAGGTTGCAGTCTCACCTGAAACAGCTATGGGGTGCCGCAGAATCAGGTTTTTGCAAGCAGAAGAGGGATATTACTGTACCTTTAGCTTCTAACAAATGATAATCATAAAATACAAAGCTTTGATATTCACTTATTTAGCTTCGCGGTTAGATAAACAAACAGTGCCTTTCTTAACCCTTTATTGGGAATTTACAGTGAAGTTAATATTTAGCAGTGATCTTACTTATCGGTTATATATTTATCAATGCATAAAATAACATAACAACCACACAAAAGAACCACAACACACGATATAACGTGGTTCACCCCCAGTTTAGGGGCTGCGTCCACAGAACTGTGTTTTATTCAACTCTTTACAAAAACCACAGTTCTGATCTGCGCACTCAGCTGTAGATCCCTTCAATTTCTCAAAGTTGCGCACACAGCTACAGATCTCTGCGCACACAGCTACAAATCTTCTTAATCACCCAAAACCCTCTGCGCACACAGCTGTAGAGGTCATCCACGCACACAGCTAGGACTTAACCTTTCTTACAAAACAAGCCTTAGCTTCGCATCAATTCATCTTACATCAAAAGCCTAAACTGACTTCTTTACAAGAGTGCTTATTTATAGTGCACTTATTACAAAACCATGGGCTTAAACCATGGGCACCCTGAACCCTAAACCCTGGACTTAAACCATGGGTTTATTACAAAAAGAAGGCTTTGAATCAACCCCGACACCCCTAAGACTATTTTGAGTCGCAACTCTGCTTACAAGCTTTGACAAAAACCGCGGAGTTACCAAAATTAAGGATCGTTAAGGTGTGTGCCCCAACAAGAATATCGCAGGTCATCCTTAGACGTAATTAACCCTGATAGGATTCTATGCTAGAAATGGCTAGACTGAAGTTTGAGTACTTCAGGGAGAAGCTTGGTGTTCTCCAGATCGAGGTTCCTTCCAAGGGGAAGTGATGAGTCCGTGAGCCTTTCTGACATGGATGTAGGATTGGTTCCTCGCATGGTCATATGTAAGTGAAGATCCTTTTTGAAATGTATGCTAGATGTGTTCCTTGTATGGTTAGATGTAAATACAGATCCTTTCTGACATGTATGCTGGATGTGTTCCTCGCATGGTCAGATGTAAGTGCAGAGCCTTTCTGACATGTATGCTGGATGTGTTCCTCGCATGTTCAGATGTGTTCCTCGCATGGTCAGATGTAAATGCAGATCCTTTCTGACATGTATGCTGGATGTGGTCCTCGCATGGTCAGATGTAAGTGCAGAGCATTTCTGACATGTATGATGGATGTGTTCCTCGCATGGTCAGATGTAAGTACAGATATTTTCTGACATGTATGATGGATGTGTTCCTCGTATGGTCAGATGTAAGTGCAGATCCATCTGACATGTATGCTGGATGTCCTCCTTGCATGGTCAGATGTAAGTGCAAATCCTTTCTGACATGTATACAGGATGTTTACCTCGCATGGTTAGATGTAAGTGTAGAGCCTTTCTGACATGTATACTGGATGTGTTCCCCGCATGGCCAGATGTGAGTACTGGGCCTTTCTGACATGGATGCAGGATGTGTTCCTCCCATGGTCAGATGTGAGTGCTGGGCATGCCTTTCTGACATGGATGCTGGATGTGCTCCTCCCATGGTAAGATATAAGTGCTCGACGGGCCTTTCTGACATGGATGATGGATGTGTTCCTCCCATGGTCACATATAAGTGCTGAAGACGATGAAGACCTACATGGAGGCTAGGCCTACAACCAGCATGAAAAAGGGCTGGCTCTATAGAACTTCTTGTGACGAGTTGAATTGATAGATAGCACCAGTTGATCGAGATAGTGGAAGCAATGATGATGATCTACTTTTGATGATGATCTAGAGAAGAATACTAGTGCTGATGTATTGTGTCAAGAGAATACCTTCCTAGTTAATAGGGAGTGTTGATGTATTTGTAACTTTGGAATGTATTCACTTGTATATCTTATATTGTACCCCAATGTTCCTATCAAGAGAATCAGTTGTATTTCATTGTACCCCGATGTTCCTATCGGGAGAGTCATTAATATAATAAATTCATGCAAAGTCAATGAGGTTAACCCTCCATTGTAATTCAGGGCAATAGTCCCCACAATTGAGTTGAGGTTAACCCTCCTTGTTGATTAGGGGGGGAAATTCCCCATAGTTAAGGGGCACTAGGGTTATTAAACTCTCCTAGAGATGATGGCCCTGGTAAGTAATTGTCAAGTCGAAAACTAGTATAAATAGAGAATGAGACTCTCTATTTTTCACACACACTCACTCAACTGGGGCACATGAGTGAGAGAGAAAGTCCTCACACAAGTGAGAGAGGAAGTCCTCACACAAGTGAGAGAGAGAACAACTGTTGGAGATCATCTTTTTTGTCTTTGGGTTTTACCGCTGCCCTTGGTGCTCATTTTATCTCTGAGGAAGTTGTAGGGTTTTCTCCTTTATGGTTTCCCCAAGGAAAATATTTGTGTCTCTTGTCTCTTGTGATTATTGTTGTGCATGTTATTATCTCATATAAGATCCTAAGATCATATTTCTGAAATGATAAAAATATAACAATGACCACCTTAAATGGTGTCCCACCATATTAGTATTATTTTATCCAAACCATAAGTGGGCAAACCAAGTTGACCAAATTTTATAAGCTATGGGAAGAATGCACTCAGGAAGAGACCATAATAGTTACACGTCAAAGACTTCATGGCACTCAACCTAAGGAAAATCAAGTGTTCATATCTCATGCGAAGAAAGGAAAGGGAAAGGGAAGGAAGTTGTACAATCACAAGCACCAAGATAAGAGATCAACTCCTCCCCCATATCAGAAGAAACAAAAGAAGGATTTATCTCATATACAATGTTACAAGTGCAAGAAATACGGTCATTATGCCAATAATTGATGAAATTCAAATAAAATAAAGAATGAAGGTTTAATTGTTGATGCAGAAGAATATAATCATCACAAGAAACAAAATAATGAAGATCGTACATAATTCTTCTTCCTATCAGCCCTATAAGGTATTGTTCCCACCACTAGTGATACTTGGCTCATAGATAGTGGTGTGTCTAGACACATGACAAGATATAAAGAAAATATCTCAGAAGTAGTTGAGAAAGATTCTCATCTCTGTGTTGTACTTGGTGATGATGCTAACTACACTGTGAAGGTATTTGGGGCCAACTCCATTCAACTAGAGTCTAATGATACTCTACATTTAAGTGATGTGCTTTGTGTACATGGTATGAAAAGCAATATTGTTTCCATATCAGCCTTAAAAGACAAAGGATTTAAAGTAGCATTGTCAAATGGGAAAGTACTTGCTTGGCACAAGAAATCAAACATGGATACAACCAAGGAAATCGGTTTGAGAGAGGGGAGATTGTATTGACTGAACACTCTACCAGTCAAATCCCTAGTCCATGACTCTACAAGTATAGGTGAGCTATGCCATAGAATAATAGCTCATATAAATTACATGTCTCTCCTAGAAATAAAGAATATAGTGATAGGTATACAAGTTATCTAGGTAGACCATGATGGAACAGGCAGAGGATGTGCACTTGGAAAGAATGCCAAGAAATCCTTTCTAGATACTGAGAGCAGATCCAAGGAAATTTTGTATCTAGTGCAATCTGACTTGTGTGGACCAATGACATTTGCTTCATTAAGAGGATATCATTACTATGTAACTTTCATCAATGACTACTCACAGAAGACTTGGATATACTTTCTCAAGACCAAGGAATCTGAGGAAGTACTCAGTAAATTCAAAGAATTCAAATAACAAGTCAAGAATTTTTCAGGGAACGGGATCAAGATCTTGAGATCAAATAATGTTGGAGAATACACCTCCGTAGAATTCAATGATTTCTACAAGGAAGCAGGAAATAAGAAGGATCTCACAGTTCCCTACAACCCCCAGTAAAACAGGGTTGCTGAAAGAAAGAATAGAACAATTGTGGAGGAAGACAAATCCATGATACATGACCAAATTCTACCTATGTTCTTATGGGAAGGAGCATGCAAAACAATTGTATATGTACAAAACATATGACCACACAGGGTAGTGAAGAACATGAATATGGAAGAAGCTTTCACAGGCGTAAAACTATAAGTGGGTCACCTCTGAATATTTGGTTGTCCAGACTACATACATTGACCTAAGGAGAAAAGGATGAAGTTAGAACCTTCAGGAAAGAAGGGAATCTTTGTGGGATACAATGAATCTTCAAAGGAATACATAAATTATATCCTAGGACCCAAACAGATTGAAGTTAGCAGGGATGTGACCTTTGAAGAAGATATGGCTATCAGGAAAGGAACAAGATCAGACATCGATATCTATGATGAGGAGTAGGAGATGATATCATATCCCTCTCTAGTTCATAATGAGTTAGCAAATAAAGATGAACCCATTGATCCCATTGATCCAATAGAGACAGTTGATGACCCTAGAGATATTGCAATAAGCCAAAAAATACCTATATGGGAAGAACAAACTTTACAAGATGCTAAGGGGCATGAAGCCCTGCATGGTACTTTCCGAGAAAGAAAAATACCTCAAAGGTTCTCTAGTTATGTAGCATTGATGAGTCACATCATTGAATTAGAACCCAATACTTATGCAGAAGCATCTAGACACCAAGTGTAGGAGGATGCCATGGTGGAAAAATACCAATGCATCATGAAGAATAATGTTTGGGATATTTTATCTAGACCTGAAGAAAAGTGAGTTGTGACTTCTATATGGTTATACAAAATCAAACATGGAGTAGATGGATGCATTGAAAAATACAAGGCTAGATTTGTTTCCAGAGGGTTCTCTCGGAAAGAGGGAGTTGATTATGATGAGACATTTTCTCATGTGGCTGGATATACTTCCATCAGATCGATCATTGTTATTGCTTCATATATGGGATGGAAGTTGCATCATATGGATTTCAAAACAACCTTTCTCCATGGTATTATTGAGGAAGAAGTATATATTAAAGTTTTGAACAAACGGAAGGGTTTTTCATCCATGGAAAGGAGTCTCATGTATGCAAGATGAAAAAGGATTTATATGGACTCAATCAAGCACCCCGTGCTTGATATGGATGAATAGACGATTCCTGATGAGTCTAGGATTCACCAAGAGTGATGTAGACCCCAACCTTTACCACAAGGTTGTGAATTTTGAACCACCATTTTTGGTACTATATGTTGATGACCTGTTTCTCACTGTAAATGAGAAACTTATCATGTGGTGTAGGAAGAAACTTGCCTCTGAGTTCAAAATGAAGGATCTTGGATTCATGCATTACTTCTTGGGATTAGAAGTATGGAAGAGGCAGAAGGATATTTTCCTAGATCAAGGAAAATACACCATATATATACTGAAGAGATTTGGAATGTTGGACTGCAAGTCCATAGCTACTCCGATGTATGAAAATTTGAAGAAGTTAAGGGATTCTTCTTTAGATTTAAATTTGATCGATCCCACTATGTATCACCAGCTGATTGGGTCCTTGATATATCTGATGAACACCATACCATACATCTTTTTTTGTTGTAAATTCCCTCAGTTAGTTCATGTGTGAACCATGGAAGATTCATTGGACTATTGTAAAACATGTGCTCATATACTTAGGTGGCATTGTGGGATGTGTTCTACGATATGGTTCAGAGTATGACTTGATATTGCAAGGATTTACATACTCATATTGGGAAAGATCCACTGCAGATAGGAAGAGTACTTGAGGATGTTGTTTTAGTCTGGGTTTTGCAGTAATTTCATGGTGTAGTAGGAAGCAAAACTCAGTAGCTATCAGTACTGCAGAGGCCGAGTATATGGTTTCTAGCAGATGTCAGATGTTAATGGATATGTATTTAATGACAAGTCGAAGCATATAGAGATTTAGTATCACTTCATACTTGATATGGTGTAGAAAGGTGCAGTCGAGTTACAATATATTCCAACATATGACCATACTATAGATATTCTCACTGGGCTTCTTTCCAGGGGTAAATTTGAATACTTTCGAGGAAGACTTGGAGTAGAGGATAACGTATCACTCCTTGAGAGGGAAATATTTCTGAGAGATATCTATCATGATTTTACCCAGATTCCTCTACTCGTTCAGGTTCCTAGCCAAGTATGGGAGAAATACCATTGGAAGATGAGATAGACAGGTAGTATATGGTCAGGTTCACATAGGTTCCCATGCTCGTCCAGGTGCTTAGCCAATTATGGGATAAATCCCATCAACAGATGAGTCAGATAGGTAGTAGATGGTCGTGTAACTGCACAGGTACCTCTACTCATTCATGTTCTAAACCAGGTATGGGAGTATCCCATTGGCAAATGAGATGGACATATAATAGATGGTCATTCACATTTTCTCATCCATGATCTCAAGAAAGGTATGGGAGGATCCCATCAGTAGTAGAGACAGACAAGTAGCATAAGATTTTCTCTTAGACATCCTGGCAGAGTTGATTCATGATGACACTTCTCGAAGGACTGAGATTGTGCTGACAACCTTCAGTATGTATAGAGATGATGGAGACAATGTAGATGTACAGATGAAGCCCATATTATCATGATGTTGATGAAGACCGAAGATCATCTTCCTTCTTGAGAGAGTGTTGGATTTTGTGCAACTTCGAAATATATTCTTTATTTGTACCTCTTAAGGGAGTTGAACTTGTTGTAATAAATCATGTAAACCCTAGAAAGAACAATGTAAACCTTGGGGTGAAAATCAAGCAAAATAAAGAAATAAAAATAATTTATAAAATATATTTTATTGCTTCCCCAAGAGAAGTTGGCCCTCTTAGGTAAATAGTTAGTTTGAAATTTGTATAAATAGAGGGAAAGTTCAACTCATTATTCACTTATCCACTCAAGTGAAATTTGCATCACTAGGAGAGAGAAGTTCACACCTAATGAAGGATAAGACTGTTTTGGGGTATCTCTAGAAAGTAATTCCATTTTTCTCTCTCTTCTTTGTACACTGTTATTATAAGTATCATCTCTATACATAGGTTGCTGAGTTTTCTCCCATTTGGGTTTCCCAGGATAAAAATTTGTGTGTTATTGTTTTGTGTTTTGTCTTTATTCTAGTGGTCCTATTAGTAAATGCAATTAATATATACTGCTATAATATTGTGTGAATCTAACATGTCAATCTTTGGGATAATCTTTAGCAAGAATATAACAAGTTGGAGATTGGTGCAATGTTGGAAGTTGAAGAAGTATCCATTGTTGGGAGGACACAGAAGGGAAGCAAGAAAATAAAAGAAGAGAAGGAGGGTTTAAGTCTAGGAAATAAAGGCTTGAGTAAGGTGAAATGTTTTAGGTGTCAGCACATGGGGAAATATTATGCCAATTAGTGTCTAGAGAAGAACAAGGGGAAGGGATAATAATTTGCAATAGACTACTATATAAAGAGTGGATGATGGATCATCCCACTTTAAGACCACCTTTCTCATGGTCTCTTATTTGTTTTCTAACACTATGTCAAGTGTTGTATGGTATGTGGACAGAGGAGCATTGCGATATATTACTTACGAGAAGACATTCTTCAAGAGTATTCATAGAAAGATGGAGGTGTGAGTGTGGAGTTAGGTGATGATGCTACTTATTTTGTGAGATGATTGGGATCCATAGTTTTTTAGAAGACGTCGGGGGATGTCCTTGAGATAAATGATGCTCTTTTTTGTTTACAGGTTGAAGAAATATATTCTTCCATATTCTTGTTTGATAACCATCGACTTAGAGTTTCATTTAAAGGACAATATTGCACTATTAATGAATGTAGTCTAACTAGTTTAAGGATTCTTGCTAAATGTGTGTGAGATGGTGGAATTTGTAGGTTTCTTGTTGATCATATGGAATTTATACAATTTAGTGGGAAGCTAGATGATCCTTCGAGTCTTGAGGAGGAATATGCATAGCATACATGGTGGGATGTCATGGAGACAAGTTTAAAACCTAATGTGGAATTAGGAATATTCCATGGATTTAGTTAGTGAGAGTGTTGTCGATTTCATGAACATGGTTATTGGATTCTCTTAGAGAGAGAGCATTCACCTTGATGCCACTCTTGCTTTAGGATTCTCTCATATAGAGGAAGGTGACCTTATTGAGGTTGATGCTTCAATAGCTATAGGTTTTGAAGTGCATGAGAGGGTTTCTCATGTTTGTAGTTTTTTGATATCCCCATAAAGGTTATTTACCTATACCACGATCTTTGTATTTTAGGAAGGATGTTATTTGTGCAATTGTCTACCTTTCTAATTTTAATTGATATGATCCACTCATCTTGGTCTTGTTTGGAGATGTGATTATGTTTGTAGGATGTTCTAAATAGCTCATGATGTGGTTTCTGAATATTTTATCCCATGAAGTTGTTATGGAATATGTTGGATTTGCGTAGGTTGTTGATGGTGCATGGTTATGTTCCTTTATACCAATAGATGTATGGTGCTCTTTGGAGGTTTGATATTCTCTAATAGAATATTTTATTGTTGGATACAATAGAACTTCCAAAGCTTACATGATTTACATTCAAGCACATTAGATGAGTGTGGTAGAAAATATACCAAATTTGATGAGGATATAAGATATTCTATTTCACAAGCATCTCCCTTAGTGGTTGAAGGGATTGAATAGGTTGTTGTTCCTGAGGTTGATTCAAATATTAGAGAAAAATCAGATCCTTATGTGGACAAGGTGAGATTAGGGATGGATATGCATTCACTTACTACTCTATCCCACAAGACAAGGGCATGTAGGAGAACATATAAATTTAGTGAGGGCGAGTGCACATCCTAAGATATATGTTAATCATATTGCATTGGATTCTTCCATTTGTGAGCCTTTCAAATGTTGTGTAAGTAATGTGTAATACCTTGATGGAGGAGTTTGATGGTCATGCAATTTTTTCTTTCTAGGATCCAGTGGTCTTTTTTTTCACTACAACATGTATATATTTATAAATGGAATATTTGGGTGAGTTGGAGAGGGAGAAAATTATATATATATTTTTAAATTTTCCTCATAAAGAAGGAGTATTATCTATTGGTGTTACTTTGAAAGGGTTTACACCATTTTGGGGGTGATTAATTTGATGTAAGGTGCATCACATATGGATGATCCTTGATTTTTTCATGATGAACATGGACATGTGGAGGTGGCTTGAGCATGGATTTCTAAACCTTAAATGGATACTTATGTGTTTTTCTTGCTTGGAGTGTTGGATACCTTTAGACAACTTAGCGACATTCTTCATATTGGCCACATGGAGGGTGTATGCCTTATGTTAGAAAAATAGGATCATAGAGCAATAATAATAAACAAGATGCAAATATTATACACGTAAACACATTACAAGAGAAACATCAATATAACGTGGTTCACCCAAGATGGGCTATGTCCACACATACATTTCCAGTCCTTTATTATTATATCATCCAACACAATGAAGGGATACAACTTGCAGCACACCTACTATACTTCCTCTTCACCCTCTCACAATATCTCTCACACAATCACATAGATCATTTTTACAGTGCTACAATACAATACAGTAGAAATTAATATTACAATGCCTTCCTTTTATAAAGGGAATACCATGGGAAAATACCACAAGATTCCCAAAATCATGGGCCCATAAAACACCCAATATTGACCAAGTCATGAATATGAAATTACAACATTTTACAAGGCATTTTTTTCCTAAATTTTTGCTACGAGGGCATTGCCCCCCCTTGGACCCCCATGGAGATTTTAGTGGGGCCAAGCCCCCCATAACCCTCGTCATGGTACTGGGATAAAAACATGGTTGAAACATGAACTCTGAATCAAGAAGATCGGGATCCACAACCAACGCCTTCTTGAAGGGAACCTTGCTTTGGAAGAGGGTATGTATCCCTAGATGGCATGTACATAGTAAGAACACTTGATTGGAGACTTCTACTTTATTTATGATATATTGGGTTGAGGGAGTGACTATGTATGTGGAGTGGACCCACATGATCATATGCCCTAGTAGTGTTGGATATTTCTGTTGATGCATTTGCAACTTCAAAAGATATTTTGATGTATATTATCATTGTATGTTCTTATACCCCCATTGGAGATGTGTTTACCTCCTTGCGAGATGTATTTATTGTGTCTAGACCTTGAGGTACAACCTCCATTGTAAGTTGGGGCCACAGTCCCCAGTGTGACATCATTTAATGTGTATTTGGAGTCTCTCTATGAGAAGTTGGCCCAATCATGTATTTGGTTAGTCACATGAAAGGTATAAATAGGGATGTGCCCTCCCTCATTTATACACACCTCACACACTCTAAACTTCGCATGAGAGAGAGAGAGAGACAAGGGAGGAGACATAGATAGATGTTGAAT
>LPNX010596319.1:865155-916251 GCA_001517045.1 Pseudotsuga menziesii | reverse complement strand
ATTGATCATCTTATGACATAGTCTTTGTGACTGTACTATTCTGAGGAATTTTGCGGGGTTTTCTCCTTCATGGATTCCCTGGTGAAAATCTTTGTGTCTAGTGTATATGTTATATCTTATGCATATTGATGTACTTGTTATTCTTTCAGAAGAAGATCCTAATTAATATAATAATATCTAGAAAAACTAACATGGTATCAGAGCCTCTCTGAAAGAAGGCACTATGAAGCTACGGAAACTACGAATTCCTAGTTCAAGTTGTTATCTCCACAGATCATCAAGAAAAGAAGGCTAGGATAACTTCATGCCTCAATAGGGTGCATATTTTTGTGGAAGCAATTTTATATTTGAAGAATTTTCATTTTTTACCATGTCACTAGTGCCGAGAGAAACTAGGGCATCAAGTTTTGGAGGCTTCCTACCTCAATCTTCAGAAACTGACCTTGCTGAGCAACTCACCTCAAGGAGGTGCATATTTATGTCCAAACAAAATTCCCAAACTCCAAGTTTGAAAAATTAGGGTTTCTATGACAAAACCTAGGTCATCCAGCTTCAGAACCAGGTTGCACACCTCAAATCGGTAGGATGTAAATCTTTGCTATTTCCATTTTAGGTTCTCAATTGAAAAGATGACTTGCCATAGTCAGGTTGAGGACAAGCTTGGAGGGGTTGATAAATTATGAGCATGGAAGTACAAAATCTCCCTGATCCTTGAAGAAAATGATTTGGATCAGTTCATCATTTAGGAGGTTCCAGAACCAAAGGGAGATGAGGTTAAGGTTTCTCATAAGAGAAGCACGAATAAGGCCAAGAGAATCATTGCAGATTCTATTAAGGATCACCTCATATCCTATGTGTCTTCATTCAAGATATTGAAGGAAGTATATGATTCTTTGAAAAACATGTTAGAAGGAAAGAACATCAATCCGAAGATGACTTTGAGGAACCAGGTGAAGAATGTGAAGATACTAAACTCCGATACTATATAGTCTTACTTCACAAGGGATGCTCAAATCAGAGAACAACTCAAAGCAGTTGAAGAGAATGTCAAAGAAGGAGAAATTGTAATGACTACCATGAATGGTCTTGCTAGATCATGGGACTCATTCATTCAATAAATTTGTGTAAGAAGGAGGGATGATATATTTCAGCAGACTCCGAGAAGAATTTGCACACAAAGAATCTCAACTCATGACAAGAGAAGAGAAGATGGGATCAAATGAAGATCAAGATCTCACAGTTCACACCAGGAAGAACTTCAAGAAGAAGGAGAAGAAGTAGAACTTTCATCACAACAAGAAGAAGGAAAAGAAAAAAAAGAAGAACAAGAGAGATATTTCAAATGTTCGATGCTATACTTATGATGAAAAGGGACATTTTGCAAGAGACTTTCCCATTAGGAAAATGAGACACCATGCTCATGTTGCCGAAGACGATGCACCAACAAACAAAAGATTCATAAGAGAGAAGGATGATTAAGATGAAGAGTACGTGCTAACCACAAAACTTATGAGCACTATCTCACAGGAAGAGTAGTGACGTGATACAAGGAATCATTCGTTAATATATTTGAAAATGAGTCACGTCACAAGGTGAAACTTGGGGAGGATTTCCAATACCCCATAAAAAGGAGTGCAGAAGCTTCACACAAGCTTGACTCTAGGAAATCCTTAAAGATGAAGGATGTGTTATATGTTATAGGATTGAATAAGAATCTTCTCTCTATCTCTACACTAGAAAAAAATGGAATTAGAGTTACATTTTTCGATGGCCAAGTTATACTATGGCCTAGAGTGAAGACAATAGAGGATGCAACAGTGATTGGAGAAGAAGATAGAGGATTGTACAAGTAAAAAGGACATCTTGAAAAAGAACTGGTTCATGATTCAATTGAACCAAGTGAACTATGGCACATAAGGATTGCACATGTGCACTACAGAGTAATGTCGATGGCAAGCAAAGTAGACTCTAGATTGCCAGATATCCTTGAAAAGCATGAAGGCATTTGAAAAGGATGTGTATAATGAAAGAATGCAAAGAAGACATTTCCCAGCGGTGAGAGCAAGGCCAAATGAATATTGGAGATAGTACACTCAGATGTATGTGGAACCATGTACTATAGCTCATTAAGAGGGTATGTGTACTATGTTTCCTTTATAGATGATTTCTCATGTAAGACTTGGATATATTTCTTGAAAGGGAAAAATGAAGTTTTCAGTAATTTGAAGGAATATAAAACCTTGGTCGAGAACTAGACTGATAGGAAGATCAAGACTCTATGGTTAGATAATGGTGGAGAATTCACATTGAAATAATTCAATGAACTCTACAAAGAGTCTGGGATTAAGAGGGAGTTGAGCACTCCATACAATCCTCAGTAGAATGGGGTTGCAGAAAGAAAGAAATGAACTATCATGGAAGTAGTAAGAGAAATGATACATAGGATATTCCTATGTACCTTTGGGTGGAGGAAACTATGAAAAATATGTATGTACATAAGCATACTCCTCATCGAGTACTTGACAAAAAGACTCCATAATAGGATTTATCAGGAGAGAAACCAAAAATCAGCCATTCGAGAATATTTGGATTCCTGGTGTACATACATATCCCAAAGGAGAAAATGACCAAGATTGATTCTTCTGGGAAGAAAGGTATAATTGTAGGATACAAAGATACATCAAAGGCCTATAGAATATAATTCCCATGATTCAAGAAGATCTCCATCACTATAAATGTAACCTCTGATGAAGAATCAACATACTTAATATCCAAGAGGACATCTATTCAATAGGTCGAGGAACTTGAAGATACGAGAGTCCGAGATATGGAAAAAGGAGAAGAAATTTCGGAAGACCATGAAGATCACAAAATGGAAGAATAATAAGAGCTGGAGACATTCCTTGAGAAGGAATCCCACAAGAGGAAACCAGCATGGGCACGAGAGCTCATACGAGAAGCAGAAAGGTATGGTACTCCAGAAGGAATACATAGAGAGAGAAAAAGGGAAAATCTCTACAAAAGATATGTGGCCCTGCTATGTGACATCATTAATAGAGAACCTTCCACCTATGAAGAGGCTGCAGAAAAGAAAGAATGGCAGGATGATATGATCGAGGAATATCAGTCAATCATGAAGAATGATGTTTGGGAGATAGTTTTGAGACCAAAAAAAAGAGCATGTCGTGAGTTTGAAGTGGATCTACAATATCAAGCATGTTATAGTTGGCAGCATCGAGAAATACAAGACAAGATTCATAGCATGAGGATTCCAACAGAAAGAAGGCATAGACTATGGAAAATACATTTTCACCCATGGCGAGCTACACTTCCATTAGGACCATACTTGCATTAGCAGTATTTATGAAATGAAAGATACACCAGATGGATGTCAAGACAACTTTCTTGAATGGTGTAGTCGAGGAGGAAATGTACGTGGAACAACCACTGGGATTTGAGACACATGACAGGAAGACCCATGTGTGCAATTGAAGAAGTCCTTGTATGGTTTGAAACAAGAACTAAGTACATGGTACAGTAGGATGGATAAAGTTCCTGCTGAGATTGGGATTTACCAAGAGTAAAGCAGATTCCAACCTCTACTTCAAGGTTGAAGATGAAATACCATTACCAATGATGCTTCTGATACATGTCGATGACTTGTTTCTGATAGGAAAAGATGAACTCATTAAATATGCAAAGAGGAGACTTGCTATAGAGTTCGAGATGAAATACCTAGGTATGATGCACTACTTCTTAGGAATGGAGGTGTGGTGGAGTGCAGATGGGATCTTCCTTAGTCATGGAAAGTATGCAATGGATATTCTTAAGATATTCAGAATGTTGGAATGCAAGGAAATAACCACACCTATGTAATCTAACTTGAATCTTCCGAGTGATGCTTTATCTAAGATGGTTGATGCAATGATGTATCGTCAAATGATCAGATCATTGATGTACCTAATGAATATAAGACCAGACATATGCTTTGCAGTGAACACCCTAAGCCAGCTCCTAACGGATCCGAGACATGTTCACCCGATAGCTGTAAAGCATGTACTGAGGTAACTAAAAGGTACAGTGGATTATGGGCTCAAATATGATGTGAATAAGAAGACTAACCTACATGGTTATGTTGATTCAGATTGGGCATGTAGCACCACTGACAGAAAGAGCACCTAAGATTGTTTCTCCAGTTTGGGATATGGAATTATCTCCTAGTTCAACAGGAAACAATCATGCATGGTGCTAAGTACATTAGAGGTAGATTAAGTTTCCACTTGCTCAGTTAGTTGCGAGGCAGCGTGGCTACAAAATCTAGTGTCTTACTTGTTTGGTATCTAGTTGGATGTGACTTGTATATTCTGCGACAATAAAAGTAGTGTGAAGCTGTCGAAAAATCCTGTGTTCCATGACAAGTCAAAGCACATTGAGATCAAGTTACACTATATCAGGGATATGCTACAAAGAGGAGCAGTGAAGGTCCATTATGTGGAAATGAATGAGTAGATAGTCTATGTGTTGGTCAAGAATCTAGAGAGAGTGAAGTTCGATTACTTTAGAGAAAGACTTGGTGTGATCCAAAATGATACCTCTTGAAATAGGGAGTAATGTGTTATATCATATTTAGAGAGACAGGTTGTCTTAGCGTAAAATCCCAACAAGGTTCGTAGGTTTCTAAGACATAATCAGTCCTGTAGGTTTTCCTTGGATGTAATAAGGTTTGGCAAAGCTCGCAGGTTATCCTTGGATGTAATCAATCTTGATATGATTCTATGCTAGAAATAGTGGATGCATAATATCTCACCTAGGAAATGAGACAGGTTGTCCAAGCAGGAAAAATACTGGTGAAGCAGGATGCTCACATGCAATCATTCCTGTAGGTTGTTCTCGGATGTAATTAGTCTTGACGAAGCTCACAGGTTATCTTTGGATTTAATCAATCTTGTTATAGGTTATTCTAGTGTAAATATGAGCCCTGGCATGGTACGCAAGTTACTCAAATGTAATAAATCTTGTGGGTTTTTCGAGTGTAAAAGGAGGCCTCATGTGGTATGCAGGTTACTCGGATGTAATATTCCTTGAAGGTTGTCTGAACGAAAAATATCCTAGACGCAGGTTGTTCAAATGTAATAAGTCCTCGAGGTTGAACTAGAACACAAAAATCATGACGTAGCAGGTTGTTTGGTCGTAATAGGTCCTTACATATATATCTATATATGTGTGTGTTTCTATGTTGAGATGATTAGGTCAAGAAGCATGTGAGGTGCACCTAGGCGGTTCTCCTTTACTGGTAGAATGTAGGTTGGCTGTGGATGCTCTGTGTGCTCTATTTTGTTTTGTGCAGGACAAAAAGAGATAATATGGATGCAATGAGATAAAGGTAGAATATGTAGGTTATTTTCATGGAAATGTAAACAAGGTCCTGGACAGTTACTATGAGAAGGCTTGCTCAAGATGTGATGAAGACCTAGATGTGGAATAGGCCTACACCCAACATGAAAAGGGGATGGCTCCTATAGAAACTTTCGATGAAAAATAGTACCATTTGATGATTGATAATAAGATGATGATGACAACAACTATGATGATGAATCTATGACTCCGTGATGATGACTTCATGATGAAGACTTTACCAGATGTGTTGATCATTGTGGAAGAGAGAGAATACCTTGCTAGTTAAGAGGGAGTGTTGATGTATTTGTAACTTTAGAAGATATTTTGATGTATATTATCATTGTATGTTTTTGTACCCCCATTGGAGATGTGTTTACGTCCTTGTGGGATGTCTTTATTCTGCCTAGAGCTTGAGTTACAACCTCCATTGTAAGTCAGGGAAATAGTCCCCAATGTGACATCATTTAAGGTGTATTTGGAGTCTCTCTAGGAGAATTCAGACCTGCTAGTTGAGCAGGTCAACCCAGTCATGTATTTGGTCAGTCACATGAAAGGTATAAATAGGGAGGTTTCCTCCCTCATTTATACACACCTCACACACTGGAAATTCCATATGAGAGAGAGAGAGAGAGAGAGAGAGAGAGAGAACATCACCTTGAATATTGACATGGTTCCTTTTAAAGTGCAGTGCTTCACATGTGTGTTCCTACTTGTGTAGAGTAGGTTTATTGTAGAATTTAAGGACCAATTTAGTTTGTTTGTATCCATTAACTCTCATGTAAGTAGAGGAAGGATAAATTCCCTTCATCATCCATTCATTCAACATCATGCACAAGAGATGTGAGGAGTGGAACACACCTCTTTTTGTCTCCTTGGAGTCGTGTTTAATATATTCTCTTTCTTTGTCTTGGAGCACTAGGGTTCTTAGAGCATTCAAGTGAAATTATAGGGCTAGGGTTTAACTCCAAGGAGGAAAAGAAGTCTAGGTTTTGATAAAACATCAAAGGGGAAGAAACATTGTTGAGGAGAAAATGAAAAGGAGATACCTTGCAGTTGTGGGAGACAACTATTGAAGTAAAGGATAAATTTCTTATGTTGCTTTCTTGTTGGAGATATTCGATGGTGGCTAAGGTTTTGGAGAGACTGAAGAATAATGCTAGATTGAGATAAGATATGAGTAAGTGCATGTAATTAACTTATACCATATATATATGAATTTTAGTGAAAGTGTATTATCATGACACTAGTTTCCCTAGTTATTCAAACATAGCAATGACAATGACCTATTGCTATCCTCACGCTATATACACATGCACATGTGTTGTTGGAATGAATCAAACTTGAGTACTTAATTGCCCTTCAAGGACCCTTCAACCCTTCATATAAGGGCAGTGAATTATTTTCCCTCCAATAGAAATGTAAAATAAAAATTTACTTTTTAATTACAAAGTGAGGATCATCTCATATCTCTTCACACAAAGGGAAATAACTCTTATAACTTGTGAACGTCTACTTATAACAATTCAAGACTGGAACTTGATAGGAAAAGCCATTGTTAATTTAAAAGTTGTATAATTATTATTGATTAGGGAACTTGATAATTCGTAAGTGGTATAAAATATTATTGATTGTGAACTTGGTAGTTGGTAAGTGGTATTGGTTGTACTGACTCAACATTCAGTTGCTTTACCATAGCTCTCCATGTTTTTACATTCGTACACCTTTGGTCACTGATATCACATTTTCCTTTGATAACCACTTATTAGTACTAAGATTTGATTTATAATAATACTTCATAAGAAGACAACAAGTATTCCCATTAGTGGAATAGTTGTCTCATGTTCACCAGAATTATCTGCAAGAAGACATTGATAAATTATTTTTGAGGAAGTCATTATTTGATTGTTACAACATTATTATTTATTGATGCACATGAGCTATGGTTTATTAAGTCTTCCTGACTTGATAGGAACTAAGTGGTTGAACAACTACCAATGTGTAAGAAATTGTCATTAAGTAGGAAATGCAATTATTAGTACATGGAAATTAAAGGTTTCTCAAGTGTAGGAAACCATTATGAAATCTTCACAACTTGTTCAAGATAATGTGAAGGGAACCTTGCTAAAATGAGGTTTTAAACTAAGGATGGGAAACAATTACATTTAATACCACAATCCTTGAGGATTCACTACATCCCATTGTTTGGATATTTTACACTTACAATGCATTGGAATTAGTCATTAAACAGTCAAAAGAAGCTATTTACCATCATTCAAGCATGTGATATGTTCACCTAGACTGATAAGACACCCAAACCAAGAAATTATGCACCCAACAAGAGATTAAATGCCAACTTGAGATTGTATATGCCAACAAGAGTGAATTCGACCAACACATAAGAAAATCAACCAACTAATGAAAAATATGCCTAGGTAAGAGGTAAATTTTCCTAGTAGATGAGAAAAATGTCGAGGGATGTCCTCAGGATCAGTAAAACATACAACAATATTTAAAAAAACCAAGGGATGTGAGAAAATTTTCCCAACATTAGAAAAAATGACCAGTAATGTTTGAGAACATCCCAAGGAATAAAAAAAATGCCCTATGCAATAAGAAACATTTCATAGGCAGTACAAAAACACCACAAGCAATGAGAAAAATTTTCCCAACAATACAAAAACGTTTAGGCAAGAGAGTAACTTGCCTAACCAACAAGAAAAATTATCATCGAGGTAGTCTTAACTATTAAAATTCCCATTTCAAAAACCTCTTACAAGATTTCCACAACTATGAGATGAGAACCATTGATCTTGAGATTCAGATTAGAATGGATGGAGAAAATTACAACATTGTTGGTATTCATAGTTTGCTAGTGTAGAGAAAAATGATGGAGTAAACTTATTGTGCTACACTTCACACAACTTAAATTACATAGGTTGCAATACCCCCATTTTGACCCTTAGAATGTATTGACCTGATATGTAAATATTGTGAAGTGTATGAATTCTAGCGTGGAGCTCAAGGCCAAGGCACTAGTAGTGAATATTCAATGTTTAAAATGATGCATTTTATATTTTTCTAGCTACGTGCTAATAAGCCACGATAAATTGTAAAAGCATGTAAATAATTATAATGCAAATAAAATACCAATGGTTGGCTATGGAAGCAACCATAATGAGGGGAATATATGTATCCACTAGGGAGAGGTGAGGGGTTGTGGGATTGAACCCTATGTTTCCAAATGTCACGTTAAGAACCCACCTTGACTCTCCTTGCTAGCATTTATTTATGTTGTAAGGAAGCAACTTAGAAATCAACCCATGAATTTAATGAGCATGGAAAAACTCATAAATTCATATGGTTTAGTATGGACATGTTTTATTTGATCTATAAATCATTCTTCTTCATGGGAATTTGTATTCCATCCTCTTCATTCCATGGTTGAACAATCAGACTGTAATTATGTGCTTTCTATGCATTCCTAGATGTGGGAAAACCAAAAATCACAACTTGGCAAGAAGTCACATTTTGAAGTGCCAAAAATGCCTAGAAATTCGTGTGGGAAGTGAAATTAAGTGGGGGATCCATAGTGTTAACCCCAAAAATACCCTGAATAGATTTACATGACCTACTCCATGCAAAGACATCCATTTTACCCTCTCCATTGACCCCCACCTTTGTAAAGGCTCAAAAAACATAAAAAGGGCTTAAAAACCCCTAAAAAGAGCCAAAATAGCTTTCAAAGGGGATAAAACCTCTAGAATGAGCTTAAAAGACCTAAAAGAGCTAAAGAATGGTCGAAAGGAGCTAAATACTTGACCAAGGGCTTAAAACATTCCTCATTTTTCCTATCGTTACTCTGCACGTGTGAGTGCTTTGAGACCTGCGTCTCTCAAACCATTCACCCTTCTCCTCCATTTGCTCCATTGCTCCATTAGCCAAAAACCCATTCCATTGAGAGGTAACATCTTAAGCTAGGGCATGGTGGCCCATCTTCCAGCAAGAGCATAGGTATAGTGATGTCAATAATTTCTTATTGTTTAACCTAGTTTCTTATAGCTTGTTTTTTGCTAACGTTTTCATTGCAGGGTTTTTTCTTGTTCATTTCATTAACAATGTGCTGTAGGTTCTCCATTAACAACTTGTTGCAGGTTTTTCTTTCACCCACATAAGCTCTATCCTTTCTTCCTATATACGCAAGGTAGGTTTTTCAGCACATAGTTAGGCCTTTTCCTGGCTACAGATTGGCGACCATACCGGGTCGATCCCATAGGATCCTTGGGTTTTATTTATTTTTTAGATATTTTGCTTACTTAGTTTGATAGATATTTTTTTATTTAGGTTGATAGATATTTTTCTTTCATTTTGGTTATTGTTTCGGCTATAGTACCAGCTACTGTTGGGCGTTCTTTGATTTGCAAATCGTTCAACTATGCAAAAATGACCAAACTGAATTTTTGAAAATTCACCTCTGTTCGGTCTCATTTTCTACCCAAACAATTAATCCATTTGAAAATCTGCTCGAGATTAGAGGTAAAAGGGTCTGTTTCCAAAGTGAATTTTCAACCGTTTGAGTTAATTCTTCACAGTTTGATCACAATTTTCCCCGCAAAACCAGGTCCTCTATAGGTGCACAACCCATTTTTTTAACTTTGTATGAGCATTTTAACTTTTTGGGGTTTCCTGTTCGCTGCTATTTGGACTGTTAGTGCGGCCCAGCCACCACTGTCCAACAACCTATTTCTTTTTATAAACAATTTTTGTAAATTGTAGGTTGATTTGGTTAGCTATTAATGCATATGAATCTATTTTAAGGCTTAGCTAAAATACTGTAATTTAATTTCAGTTTTTTCACTTAAATAATTGGAAATTAACCTCTTGTTGAAGCCCTTCCTCCTCTATCCAATGATCACCCTCCAGGGTATTCTGGGATAAGAGGAAGGGTCAAGCTCGTATAATAATAGGCACTTATACTTACTATTGCTTGAGACCACTAAAAACATGTGACTTGGAAGGTAGAGGGGGTGGTAGGCCTAGGGGGCCTCACGACGTTCACGTCCTCCTTGTTGACTGACCTTGCACTTAGAGAGTGACCCGAGGATCTACGAGTGGGATTAGTCCCACTTTGTTGAGAGCCCAACACTCTTTCCTGGTCGAAGAGGAATACAGGCATAAGGTATTCACCTAGCAGGTCTGTAATAGTTCAGGATTCTTTATTTGCATGTTTCAAGTTTTCTGTTTCAAAAAATTCACTGGTTTATAACAGGTTCCCATTCTGTAATCTCCATAACAAATTAGACACGTCTACGAAGTATTCATGAACCATAATTTCTGTCCCCAAACTAATAACATAAAATAATTTAAAAATGCATAATTTTTCATACATTGAACATACAAACAACCACACCAAGTAAGCTAACCAAACTCAGTTCATGACGCTGAGCCAACCATTAAAATATATCAATTTACATTAATTCAAAACCTTGTAGTATTTGAGGACATAAGTCCCTGACTTCCTTAACCGTGGGAAGTACTTGGGATCAACCCTGAAACTCATTATGAGGAGTACCACGGGAACCCCAAAGTAGCTAGCCATTGAGAGGAACTGCCAAGCGAAACAAGCAATGACCCCTACTGACTGACTAGATCTCTTGTGAGGAAAAAACCAAGCGTTGTCTCCTGGTAGTCTTGGTGGCTGAGTGGCCACCTGAAAGCCAATAGGAAGCCACTGAAACCGGGGTACAAAATGTCACTGCCATATTACACCATTCGATCTACCAACTAGACACAATTGATCCCCCATGCTCTTACTTCATGCCTAAGAGATGATCCACCATAGTTCGGGTTCTTGAACCAACACCGTTGAGACCATTCTCATCGACCCTCTACACCATCAGAAGGCCACACAACCTCTGACTCAGAATCATACTCATATCAATATGAGCCCAACTTACATACCGCACCATCTAGCCCCATGGCTGGTGCAAACTCGGATTCATTTTCTAGAATGACCATTGGCAGTGGATCCATGTCCATACCTCAATTCAACACCAATACCCTTGCAGTTGGTCCTATTAATGCCATGCAAAATGTCCTAACTCAACTGCCTCCAGCGGTACTTACCAATCAAATTTCCCCAACTGTCATACTTAGGGGAAGTGGCCTGTCCACTCACACTATTCCACCTGTCATACTTGGGGGCAGTGGCCCTTCCGCTCACATCATCCTGCTTGCCATACCTGTGGGTAGTGGCCCATCCACAACTGTGCCACAAGTACCCCCAATCATGCAAGGACATCATGTTCTCGTGTACCCCACTACCATTGCAGGTCCTTCCCATATCAACCTTGGATCCAACCTGCCTTTCATGGCATGTGTCAACTTTCCTGACTTGGCCAGGTTAACCAATGGCCCTATATGTCATCAAACCTTTTGGCCTCCCATGCCAACCAAGCTCCCCTCAGACATCCCCAAGTTTGAAGGGAAGGAAGCGGAGTGCCCCTAAAACCATATAATGATGTTTCACCTATGGTGCTTATCAAACAACATTGTAGATGATTCGATCAGACTTGGGCTTTTCCAATGCACCCTCACAGGTGATGCAACCAAGTGGTACATCGAGCTACCACAAGCCAAGTACCCAGACTTTAACTCCTTAGCATTTATGTTCCTGCAATATTTCCAGCTCCCCGTAAGATATGATGAAGGGGTAAAAATCTTGCTATCTTGTTGCCAAAACACTGCAACCCACATAACCGACCACATCCATGAGTGGCGGCGACGTCCCAGCTTGTACAAGATCAAGCTTGATGATAGGATCTTCCTTGATTGGTTCTTAAACATTGCTGCCACCCATAGCCAAAGACATCGCCTTCGAACGTCCCCAAACAGAGGAAGAGGCCATCCTAAAATCCCAATAGTTCGACCTCATTTACACGCGGTCGGGATTCCTCTATACCATCATTCCAGATGCTCCCCATGTAGGAACCTCCTACCACGATGCGTTGAGGGCATCTCATGTCACACATGGCATCATAGGCTCTGTTTCTGTCATGTCCCCGGTTTCGACCCCGTTTGCATGATGCATATATTGTAATTAATCGTGGTGAGGAGCTCAAGGCAAAAGCCCCACCATCGATTTTGTTGTGTATGTTTCAGCAATGGGGATAATTGCCGGTGGCATCTCGTGCTATAAGGCACATTATAATTCGGCATCATGTAAACCCGCACATCAATTAAAATAAACCACAACCAGCTACGGCAGTGCAACGTTGAATGAAAAGGGCATGGTTCCAAAGGATAAGGGGTGGGGGGATGTCAAACCTTGGTTATGGGGGAAAAACCCATGTTTTATTGCCTTGTTGTTTTTCCACCTTTGTTATTTGTCACCCTTTTTGTCTCATCCAACCTTGTCAACCTCTTTAATGCTCAGCTGGTGGTTGAGGAGTTATGGCTGAGGGCATTTATTGCTGAAGTGGTGGTGGTTGTGGGAGGCTGTCAGCCTTACCCAATTGCCCACTCCACCCACGTTTCCCATTCTTCACCCTCACGCACTCCTCCCTGGTCTGTTCACTCACTCACCACGATTTTGGGTCTGTTGGTTCCTCACGCACAGGTTTTGGACGAATTTGGTCTCACGTGGGCATTTTGTTCCTCTCCATGAGTGGCTGAGCACCCTCTGACTGCAAATTCGCGTCCTCTCCATTGCTGTGCATTCTCACGAAGAGGGATTGCTTCCCGTTTTTGTCTTCTCCACGTTTTTGGTTGGCCGTAGTGCCCAATTCGTAGTGAGCCATTTTCCTACTGAGGTCTATTCATCCTCACGCAGAGAAATCGGGTATGTATTTCCCGTGCATTTTGTTGTTGGGTGTAAGTTCTTCCTCACGCATAGGGTGTTTGGGTCGTTTTCCCATGTTGTGAGAGCCGTTCTCACTGCCATGTTTTGGGGCTGCTGTTTCCCCTGTGTTTTGTTGGTTGTGGTGTTCAATTTCATTTTGAGCCACTGTGGGTTTCCAATTCATGGGCTGAGTTTCTGTGTTTTGGGACTGTGCATAGTTGCCATTGTTTTACTTTGAAATTGGGCTATTGTTGTTGTTTCCCTGGTCTGGGATGTTGTGGTTGAGTTGTTTTGGCCACGTTAGGGCCAAAACCAACTCTGGGTTGTCCATTGGACTTGAGCTGTGCTCCTCCATGTTTTGGGGTTGTCCCCTGTTGTTTATGACTTCTTCACAGAGCTGTGAAGGGATTGTTTGGCTGCTGGTATGCAGTGGTTGAACCTTGGACTATGCTGGCTTGGCTTGTCTGTTGAAAGCCTGTGAAACCCAGCGGTGTTGGTTTGGCTGTTTTGCGTCCCCTTGGCTATGTGCAAGCCTGCAATTGACCCTTATCCTGAAGGAATCATGCCCAACTCGGGGGTGGCAGCGTTGCTGAGAGATTGATGAGCAAGCTGGCCTATGGTTGGGTGGAACGTTGCAGCGACGTAGCTGGTTGCGGGTGAATTCTTCATCAAAGATAAGTCTGCTGTCTATACTTCATCCCTGCAATTTATATTGATGTAAATGAACTATAATGGTCTTGTTGAATGCTGGTTTATGAGTATGTGTGCTTCCGCTGTATGATTGAAGATAAATGCATCTGTGTATGCTTGTAAGTTTCAATTTCAGCATTTGAATTCTGTTTATGTTCATGGGGCATTTTTCCCGGTTGTTTTTGATGTGCTCGTCGTGTCCTCTTCGCCGGTTGAGGGACGGGGACGTGACAATTTCCCACCAAACACAACATCACGTGAAACCACCCATGATACCTCCGCACTCGAGCATCACCCCTAGTGTTTCCTACCCACACCAAGCTCCTAATTATTCAAGAATGATATCTCAATCTAGAGCTGCAACCTCCTATACACAACTTGTGCCACAACAGCAGGCCCATGCACCTTCCTAGCCAACAAAACAATATTTGGGACAGATTATCGAATTTGTGGCACTGCCAGTCCCCCAAGTTTACTATGCACCACCAGTGCACGCCGCTCAAGCCCATGCCCTAGACCCTCCAGCACCTTTGGGACAAGTGTTTTCTCAGTAGAATCGTCCCAACCCACCTTCCCCCAAAAACTAATAAGGACAAGGCTGAAATAACCGAGCTAGGAATGGAGGTAATAACCAACCCCAAAGAGACGGCCAACAACATAAACCTCCCTGTAATGATGTCAATCTACCAGCACAAAATAACCAACATCCCAATCCACCTCGATGGAAAGCTCCATTGCGGACCAACCACCCATGCCAACTGTGCAATGTCTACGGGCACTACACTCACAAATTCCCTTTCATGGAATGCACCAAAAAAGCTATCCAGGATGAAGCTCAGTGGGGCACCAATGTGGAAGCCCAAACTAATCTAGCACTAGTGGGCCCCCCACCCATGATGCTCCAAAACCTGTTACCAATCCAAGGATTGGTAGAAACTACGCCTTTTCCCATGCCTGCTCCCGCTGTTCCCCCGCCTACAGAAACAAGCATCCATCACCTACTAGCAATGACAACTGAAGAGATCAACCTACAGACTAGGAGAAACCAGTATGGATCTGCTACTGAAACCACTGACCCATCAATGACATCCACATCAAACACAACCAATGCACCTCTTCACCTTCCTCCCCCTCCCATGGATGGGGCAGCGATAAGTCCGCATCTCCCCTTCAGGCACCTCATTAACAACACCACCACAAGAGCGGCAATTAACTACAGTATCATTGGTAATTTGACCCAATCACCTATGGCCATGCCCACTCTCGAGGTACTTAAAACATTCCCAACATAGTGAAAAGCCTTACTAGCCACCCTCAGTGTCGTATATCCATCTAACTCAGGATTGATCACATTTGATTTGGACAATGGATAGCCCGGAATTCCATCAACCATCGCCTTCCAAATTTTGGTGTCGATCCAAAATTTGGTCGTGCACTGGTGCATTGTTGACGAGGGGGAATCCACTTGTGTCATGTCAACCTTGGTCTGGCAGAAACTTGGGTCCCCTATCCTGCATCCATCCACCACCACGTTGCATGCCTATGATGGCCACCCTACCAGAGGCCAATGCATCCTTTTGCACCTCCCCATCTCTTTAGTAGGGAAGATTGTCCTAATTGACATAGAAGTCGTCATCGCTCAGTTGGACTACAACCTTCTCCTAGGACGTAGCTACATGTATGCTATGCGAGCTGTGGCATCTACCGTTTTCCGTCTCATGATGTTCCCCCATGATGGGAAGATTGTGATAGTGGACAAACTAACTTACCATGATCCACAAGGGCCAACCGCACTAGCCAATGTCATCCCTACCATCGATACCTCCATCGACAACACAACCATCCCTCCCTTGATATCCGTAGGACCAGGATTGTTCACCGACACTTCCATGATGGCTACCTTCCCATCCTTACCACCTCCACCGACACCAAGCGAGACTGTGGATTTATGCATGCTCTCATCCAGTACCATGGCACCCAATCCCCAACCGCAGTCGCATATCCAACAACATTCGCAGCCCCAACCACAACCGTGGCCCCAATTGTAGCTGCACCCCCAACCGCAGCCGCAACCCCATCTGTAGCCGCATCCCCAAATGAAATCACTAGTGAATTACTGGGGATCCTTCCCAGTCCACACAATTCCCTTCATGTTTCCCTAGTCCGGCATAGTGAGTAATCTAGTAATGGATACCTTAAAATTACCCAACTTCACATTGGGGATTCTTGTGTGGTATCTTGACCCACCTGCTCAACCTTTAATGCCACATGTTGGTTGACTCCTGTTCAACCCATCGCGGTTGAATCATGCTCATCATTCCATGTGTGATGTACAAGGGCATGCAACTCAAAACTTCCCTAAGATTCCCATGCTCTGCGCATACTTATATTCCATGGATTCAATAGAGAACATCCTCGTGGTTGTCCTCCCAAGTGGGCCAACAACCAAAAACAAGTCTTTGAGGAAAAACCATGCATGTGCCCTTTGCGGCTTGTATGGACATTATTCTCACCACTACCAAGACTTGGTTAAGTTTCAAGCTTCCCTAAGCAATCTTCAGAAACATTCCCTTGAATCCAAAATCATGGTCATTGAGGAGATCCACCCTCTAGTTGTGTCCTCTACCACCACAACCATTTACATGATCTCTAACTCCAGTAGTCCTTCTGTCTCCTCACCCATGGAAGATCCACCTGATCTATCCTGACACCATTTTCACAATGACGAAGAGATCTCTAAAATAACCACCTATTTTACACCTTTTCACTTAGCCCATGGCGTGGAATCAGGTCTTCCCATTGAATTCCAGGATCTTCCCCCACATACTTTGAGCCAACTGTAGAGTCTCCAAGGCAAGTTCATTTTCCTTCGTCGGAGGTCACATTCCTGAGTCGCTCACCATGAAGCACTTGGGGCATAGTTTTTATTTTTTGTTTTACATCATTTTTTACCATGAGTCGGTGACCCCCTCTAGTTTTTGTTCCACGTCTAGTCACAGTGAGTCCATTGTAGAACTCCATTACATCATTTGCACATGAGCAGGTGGATCTAACACATCCACCCTTCCCTTGCGCCGCTGGAAGCCCATTGGAGGGAGCGATCCCACTTTTGCACATGCACATAGTATGTTGCACGTATGATCTAGCTACCACTATGCTAAGCATACCTTTCATGTCCCTAGACCTTAATCAAGGTCGAGGCCTCTCTGTATCTCCCCAGTTGCACAATGCTCTGAGGTCGAGAAATGACCTTTAGACTGCCCCCCTCCCTACTGATTCCTTGGGCCATTTCCCGGAGTCACATCAATTTATGTGTCACCACGCGAATCACAAATTGTAAGTTGAGCTAAATCCGTACCCATAGGCCTCCATTTTGTCTATTTTTTCCCCATGCACCACCGCACCAAGGGCAACATCACTAGCTTCTAGTCAAAGTCATCCAGAGACCGTTTGAGATTCCATTCGCATCATCGGGTTCAATTTTCTGTCCTTTGTCTTTTGACGAGACCCTTGTCTTGTGCTCTCACTATGATTTTTGGGCCACTTCCTGGAAGTCACCCTGATTTGCACACCATTGAGCGAGTCTCCCTCGATATGTATTGGAATGTTCATGAGCCACCTGCTCCATCCATACTGTATAGCTGGCCACCTTTGACTGCTATCCATTGTCCCACAAGGGGGCACCATTAGTTCCCCCTTGCTTGGTTGACCATAATGGAGCTTTTGTTAAGCTCTTTTCTGACTCCTAAAAGAATGAAAATATTGTCGAGCGTATTTTCTTCCCCCCCTACTCATTAAAGTATTGAAAAGGACATCTACATAGCATCGTTTATCTCCTTTTATAAACTATGAATACTACCATATGAAAAGGACCACCTTGGCACATTCAAGCCAAGATTGTTCCCCTCTGCATCCTTTTATGCTTTCATGGGCAAAGGGGCCACACTTTACGAAAAAGATCATCATGGGTTGTCTTTAAGCTCTTTTCTAGTCTTCTCATAAAGAAAAGATCACTGAGCAAACTTGGTTTTGTTCATGCTCGTAAAAGTACCTGAATGACCGTCCAGTCAGTACAGGTTTAACCTTTTCCAACATAATTGGACTACCAACGGTAAAGAATTCTCCCATACCCTAAAGGATGGGCGAACTCTCCTATGTACACTTTTATCCCTTTTCAGGCACAGGAGACTATCAACAAAAAAGAGACCCCACTGGAGTCTTCTTCGTGCTTTTAGACTCTCTAAAATTGAAAGCACCATCAAACATTTACTTTCTTGGGCTCACTAAAAATCCATGAGATTGTACCATAATGGTCTCTTTAGACACCACCCCACATGTAACAATTCAGAAGCATTCCCACTTTGGGTCACCTTTGTTCAGAGTATTATGTGATGAGTCTTCCTTGGATCCCATGAATACCAAAAGTGTTTACCTCCCCTAAGTATTTCCCATCCGCAGTTACATTCCTGGTATTACAGCTATGATTCCTCTCCCAGGAGTCAGTTTCTTTTGCTGCTAGGTCAGCCCTATTGTCATACTTTGAACAAAGGAATTTTGAGTCCTTTGTACTCCCCCTGCCCCTGTTTCCCAATCCAGTGTGTTAGTCCCTAGATTTCCTCACACCCTTGGTTATCTCCCTCACGCTTCTTATCAAGGAAACACCATTTCCTTGGTTAGTTGCAGGTCTCCCTCAGTCGACTACAACACATCTATTCCAAAGGATAGATCCAGAGGTCCCTGTATCTTGGTTTCATTAACCTCATTAATGAGTTCGTTGGACCACTTGAGAGGAGCCCTGATTTCCTCTTGAGGTGGTTGTATCTCATGTGCTCAACTTCAACAACCATCATCGCACCATTGAGATTCGTACAGGTTATTGGTCCATGCAGTATTTGGTCGAAGACCTCGGTTGTCACTTGACTCTAGCACTTTGGTGAGTCTATTTCATGACCCAAACAGGTTCATGTCCCTTGTGATTTTCGGGTTGCGTTGGAGACAGTGTTCAGAATCCCAGCAGTGCTTCTATATAGATTTATGATTGATGCAACATAGTGTACCATAGAGACTCTGACTCTCCGTCAGTAAGTCTCCATAGTTATGTACCATCCCAGATTCAGCAGGTCATCGGTTATGAAGATATAGCATTCCATGAGAATGCCATGGGTCCAATGTATCAGTTCTTCAGATTAGTATCGTACTCAGCCTCTAATTGAGGAAACCATTATGTAACACCAGTTGTATATGATCGGCTCTTGTATTCAAGAGCTTTGGTCGCATGATTATTTTTGACATTGTTATGAGCATGGGGATGCCTGACTCGTCCATACACATGTCACACATTATTTTTATCTCACCCATTGATGGGAACCATATCAATACAAAAACGAAAAGCTACCATGCCCCATCCCAAGAAGCACCACCTCTCCCCAGAAAATCCTATGATGTATGTCGGCCATACAATGAGATTTTTCCCTCACACATCAGGGGGAAATCTGCTAACCCAAAAAATCTCTCGATTAGCTCTACATGACCTATGCCACCCAAAGACATCCATTTTTCCCTCTCCATTGATCCCCACACCTTTGTAAAGGCTCAAAAAACATAAAAAAGGCTTAAAAACCCCTAAAAAGAGCCAAAATAGCTCTCAAAGGGGCCAAAACCTCCAAAAGGAGCCTAAAAGCCCTAAAAGAGCTAAAGAATGGCTGAAAGGTGCTAAAATCCCCAAAAAGGGGCTAAAGCCTTGACCAAGGGCTTAAAACCCTAAAAAACTCAGAAAAGGCCATAAATACAAGGGTGGGGGTCACTTTCAAAACATTCCTCATTTTGCCTATCATTACTCTGCCCATGTGAGTGCTTTGAGACCCACATTTCTCAAACCATTCACCCTTCTCCTCCATTTGCTCCATTTCTCCATTAGACAAAACCCCATTCCATTGAGAGGTATCATCTTAAGCTAGGGCATGGTGGCCCATCTTCTAGCAAGAGAAGAAAAGATGGATCCTACTTTTTGTCAATACATTGGATTCGCTGACAGGGCAAACCGATGGTCTCCAAACCTCGCCTCAACTGCATGGGCCATCTACTCCCCAATACATGAGTTGATTGACATTGACAGGATATGCGTCGGCACTGCAACCAACAACGAGGCTGCGTATGATGGGATCACTGGCCTTTTGGTCATCGCCCTTCAAATGGGTATCCTCCATCTTGATGTCTTCTTAGACTCCCAGCTGCTTGTGTCTCATTTGAACAACTATTACCAGGTATGTGATCCTTGCCTCTCTAGAAAATTCCTGTGCACTAAACATATGGTTAGAACATTTGAATCCATCACATTGACACATGTTCCTAGGAACCTCAATAGTGTAGAAGATCAGATGGCTAATGACATTCTAAATTGGCATATTCATCATAGCATATAGTAAGCATACAAACAATTGCATCATGCATCATACCCGTCTACTGCAACTCATGCGGGGTTTCGGACCATCTCCTAGAAGGCACATCAGTTTGCATGTATCCATCATGCAATATCATATCACCTCTCATTTTATTATTATGCATATAACAATCCAATCCGTCCATCCCAAGTTGGTATGGATCAGTCACATGAGACTCTTCTGACCTCTGTCCAAGAGACTCCTTAGTTTGTGTGTCTTTGCCACATCGATTCACGTGCCTCTGTCGCGATCCATCCCACGCATGTATTGGTATGTTCAAGAGCTGCCTGCTTCGTCCATACTTCCTAGATGACGTTTGGACCTCTTTCCATTGTCTCGAAAAGGGGGTGGTTCCCCCCGATTGGTTGACCTCACTGGATTTTCTGTTAAGCTCTTTTCTGACTCCTAAAAGAATGAAAAGATTGCTGAGCACATTTGCTTCCTCTCCCGCTTGTTAAAATATCAAAAAGGGCATCTACATAGATTCGTTTATCTCCTTTTGCGAACTATGAATACTACCATATGAAAAGGACCACCTTGGCACATTCAAGCCAAGACCGTTCCCCTCTGCATCCTTTTATGCTTTCTCGGGAAGAGGGGCCGCATTTTACCAAAAATCTCATCATGGGTTGTCTTTAAGCTCTTTTCCAGCCTTCTAATAAAGAAAAATATCGCCGAGCAAACTTGGTTTCATTCATGCTCATAAAAGTATCTGAACGACCATCTATTCAGTACAGGTTTAACCTTTTCTGGCCTGGTTGGACTACCAACAGTAAAGAAGTCTCCCATCCCCTAAAATATGGGCAATCTCTCCTATGTACACTTTTATCCTTTTTTGGGCATAGGAGACTATCAACAAAAACGAGACCCCAATGGAGTCTTCTTCATGCTTTCAGACTCTCTAAAATTGAAAGCACCATCGAGCATTTACTTTCTTGGGATCGCTAAAAATACACGAGATCATACCATAATAATGTCCAATTAGAAACCACCCCACATGTAACAATTCAACAACATTCCCACTTTGGGTCACCTTTGTTTAGAGTATTCTGCGATGAGTCTTCCTTGGATCCCATGAATACCAAAAGTGTCTACCTCCCCTAAGTAGTTCCCATCCGCGGTTACAATATCGGTATTACAGCTATGATCCCTCTCCCATGAGTCAGTTTCATTTGCTGCCAGGTCATACTTTGAACAAAGGAAGTTTGAGTCCTCTACACTCCACCTGCCCCTGTTTCCCAATTCAATGTGTCAGTACTCAGATTGCCTCACACCCTTGGTTATCTTCCTCGTGCTTCTTATCAAGGAAACACCATTGCCTTAGTTAGTTGCAGGTCTCCCTTTGTCGACTACAACACATCTATTCCAGAGGATAGTCCCAGAGGTCCCTGTATCTTGGTTTCATTAACCACATTGCTGAGTAGGCTTGGACCACTTGAGAGGAGTCCTTGGTGACTCTTGAGATGGTTGTATCTCACATGCTTGACTTCAACAACCATCATCGCACCATTGAGATTCGTATAGGGTATTGGTCCGTGCAGTATTTGGTCGAAGACCCCGGTTGTCACCTGACTCTAGCACTTTGGTGAGTCTATTATGGGACCCAGATAGGTTCATGTCCCTTGTGATTTCTGGGTTGCGTTGAAGACAGTGTTCAGAAGCCCGGGCAGTGCTTCTATATAGATTTGTGATTGATGCAGCATAGTGTACCACAGAGAGTCTGACTCTCCATCAGTAAGTCCCCACAGTTATGTACCGTCCTAGATTCAACAGGTCATTAGTTATGAAGATATACCATTCCATGAGAATGCCATGGTTCAAATGTATCAGTTCTTCATATCAGTATTGTACTCAGCCTCTAATGGAGGAAACCATTATGTAACACCAGTTGTATATGATCGACTCTTGTATTCTAGAGATTTGATCGCATGATTCTTTTTGACATTGTTACGAGCATGGGGATTCCTGAATTGTCCATATAAATGTCACACATTATTTGTATCTCACTCATTGATGGGAACCATATTAATACAAAAACCAAAAGCCACCATGTCCCAGCCTAGGAAGCACCACCTCTCCCCAGAAATACTATGATGTTCATCGGCCATAGGATGAGCTCCTTCCCTCACACATTCGAGGGCAATCTCTTAACCCAAAAAATCCCCCGATTAGCTCTACATGACCTACACCACCCAAAGACATCCATTTTACCCTCTCCATTGACCCCCACACCATTGTAAAGACTCAAAAAACATAAAAGGGCTTAAAACCCCTAAAAAGAGCCAAAATAGCTCTCAAAGGGGCTAAAACCTCCAAAAGGAGCTTAAAATCCCTAAAAGAGATAAAGAATGGCCGAAAGGGGCTAAAGCCTTGACGAAGGGATTAAAACCCTAAAAAACTTAGAAAAGGCTATAAATACAGGGGTGGGGGTCACTTTCAAAACTTATTCCTCATTTTTCCTATCATTACTCTACCCGTGTGAGTGCTTTGAGACCCACATCTTTCAAACCATTTACCCTTCTCCTCCATTTGCTCCATTTCTCCATTAGCCAAAACCCCATTCCATTGAGAGGTAGCATCTTAAGCTAGGGCATGGTGGCCCATCTTCCAGCAAGAACATAGGTATAATGATGTCAATACTTTCTTATTGTTTAATCTAGTTTCTTATAGCTTGTTTTTTGCTAACTTTTTCATTGCATGGTTTTTTCTTGTTCATTTCATTAACAATGTGCTGCAGGTTCTCCATTAACAACTCATTGCAGGTTTTTCTTTCACCCATAGAAGATCTATCCTTCCATCCTATGGACGGAAGGTAGGTGTTTCAACACATAGCTAGGGCCTTTTCCCGGATACACATAGACATAAACCCCAAGGAGAAATTGAGAGTGCCAAAAGATTAAAAACCCATGGGAAGACCTAGTTTTAGAAGCTTGAAATTGAAAATTCGTGATTGATAGTCACATGGCTAGAATTGGGAAAAATACAAGGGTGGATTGAAGTGGGGGAGCATTCAGAGGTTGGAATCGCTTGATAAACCTAATGAAGGAAAGAATCTATAGAGGTTTGGTAGCTTGGACCTTTCTATGCCTATCCTGAAGAGCACAAGAGGGAAGGGGTGCCTGAGGGAATGTGTAGTAGAGAATCGGACCTTCCCATGTGATAGGTTTTGTGGGTGCCAAGGATGGCTTAGATCAAATGAGATGTTTGTAGTTCTGTGGATGAGCTTACTCGTATAGCATTCTCTTTCCCTAATTCCTTACATGCTTGAAAAACCCAGTTGTGTGTTGGCTTAACATGATTTCTTGTTCCTATGGATGTGAGTGAGCCTGAGTAGTGCCTCCTTAGTGGATACATAGCCCCAACTCGAGTGTGGTCTGTGATTCCTGAAATAAATAGGCTGGGAAGAGACCTACTATTGGGTGGAACGTTTCTCTTCCATAGCCAATTGCTTGCACAACTTCAATTAAATGATAAGTGCTTATGTGTTTTAAATTATGCCCAATTTCTATGTCATGGATGCTTATGTATTCATGTCAATTTGAATGGAATAACTAACTTGAATTATTCAGTAGGAGGCATGTGCATAACATGAGAATGAGGTTAATTGTTTATGTGATTGTTTTAATTGGGGTAATGGAAAGGCCAACACACTTACCTTTCAACTCATATTTCACTCTCTGATTTTAACTTTTCTATTTCATTTAATCTTGTTTTTATTTTTTTGTTATCTAACTTGCATTGCATTGTCTTTAATATTTTATCTAACATTTTTTAATTATTGTCTTGGGTGAAGAAAGAATCATACAACCATTATTTAGTTTAAATTAATTTTAATTCATTAATCATTTGCAAAAATTAATAAAAAACTATTTATAAATTTCAAATACTTACATTGAACAAAAAAAATATATTGAAGCCAAAATATGTAAATGTTATTTCAAAATAACCTAATAATAATAAAGAAACATACCAAAATAAGTTAGTAAGTATATAAAATGTTATAAATTATTTTAAAAATAAGCTTAAACTAAATATCTCGTCCATAGCCTCACAAATTTCAAAATAAGTTAGTAAGTATATGAAAAGTTATAAATTATTTTATAAATAAGTTTAAACGAAATATCTACTCCATAACAACACAAATTTAAAAAAAAACATATATAATTGTTTGAAGAAACTAGCATTGCAAATAGTATACCTATCTTCCATATTTTCTCTTCAAATAAAGAGCTATAATTTACTTTTCAAATCAAAATATGATCTTACCGTTCCTATTTGTCCCTTGGTTGGTGGGTTGTACGTTGTCTTTCAAATCATGCGATTCCTTTGAGGCATTCATTTTGTTTTTGGTGGGTTGGACGTTGTCACTCAAATTATGCGATTCGTGTGAGGCTCCCACTATATATCACTCATTTTTTTATGGCAAGGACATGTTCACAACTTTACAATGGGTGGGTTATGATGAGTCTTTGAAATATGAAAGGACATATGCCAATGCTTTATGAAACGAAAATGAAAGATTGTGCTCTTGGGTTGATTGCACCACAAACATAAAACTAAAGTCACATAAAAGCAAATGGTACAATTGAAAGCCATTGCAGCTTTAAGAGAATATAGTCAACCAAATGTCCTCTCATTTTTCAAATGATGTACTTGTAGGTCACCTTGAGCTTTAATAATAAGGGCGAGCTTTTGGCTCTATGGATGTTATTGTTCTTCTCAAAATCTCTCTAGTTAGATGACAGATGACATTAGGATATTTTGGATGCGAAAGTGATTAGGATATTTTGGATGCCAAAGTGATTATGATGGGGTTGCAAATAATTGTTATATCAACATTGTTTATCTTTTTGCTTGAATAAAAAATATCCGTTAGCTGATAAGAAATTTCAAGGACATATATTTCTCCCATGTTTTCAGAGAATTCAACCAGTTGGTGGATATCTTGTCAAAAGATGCTTTATATGTGGAGGATGGTTTTACTTTTAGTCACAAGTGGGTGGATGGGGTGCTTTCCTAAGAGGACAAGCTTTAGATTTTCTACTCCTAGATATTGTAGCAGATTTTAGGAGTGTTCCTTTGTTTACTTTTGGTCCATGTTGTCTTTTTCTAGCCTTTAGGGTTCTCTAGCTATGTGTTGGCCTCTCTGTGGCTTTATGGTGCATCCTTTTTGGATTATCAGGGCTTCTTCTCTATTTTGGTCTATTGGTGGGATTTATCCGGCCATACTTGTTTCTCTTGTAATTTCTATTCAATATTTACGTATACTAATATAAGGTATATAATTTTTCTTCTTGAAAAAAAAACTTAAACTCATTCCACCATTTAATTTATGGTTGGATAATATTTTATCCATACATTAGTTACTATAAAATAAATTGTGATAGTACATTTGTTTCATCTCTTTACAATCTAGAAAGATAAGGCTTTCTATCCCCTCAAATTGTAAAATACAAACACCTATCTAGATAAATATAACATAAAATCGTCCAAAGGGGTTGGATCCATTGGTGAGGAGCGAGGAGTTTATCATTGGAGGGAAAGGTTTAATTCTCGTAAGGGTCTAACCTAGAGCCATGGGGTCACCTTTAGGTAGTGGTTGAGCATGTGGTTCCACCCAAAGAGATTATATTAAATGATCTCATGAATCGTGGACACATAAGTGGATTAAATTCCACTCTCATGTCCTCCTTTAGAAAAGGAATTTGGTTGGGACTTGATCTCTCTGATGGACTTTGCAACTTTTATTTCCCTTTTGTGCCTCCGTCCCTTATTCTTCCCCTTCTTCCACTGACCCTCCCGACCCGCGTTCAACTGTACTCCCTCCCATGGAAGTTTGTGAGGGAGGGGGATCCACCCCCTCCTTTAGCTCGAAGGTTCCTGTATCCATTCTAAAGCACCAATCTCTTCGACCTTTCTTGATTCCCTGATGCAACCAGATGCTCCGACCAGTCTCACAAGGAAGTCTCCATCCTCCTCCAATGGTTCCCTTAGCAAGGAATTTGAAGGATCAACTCTGGCCCACCAACACTCTTATGAAGCCGCCAAGCTAGAACGCTACACCCCATCCCGAGCAAATGCATACCAAAATCCCTCCGAACCCCCAAGTATAACTAACTTCTACCACTATAGATGCAATCATCCAATATTTAAATGACCGTGTAGTAATTGGTAAATTCCTAAGGATGTCCCCCTCAGAAAAGGCTTTGGTTTGGTCGATCAACACCCTTTGGAAACCCAAAGGTCATTATTACCTTTAGCTAAGTTCCAAAGGGTTATTCATGATTATATTCAAGCATCTGGAGGATTTCATCATAGTTTTCAACAATGGCCCTTATTTATTTAACTCTGCAGGCCTTCAACTTGGCTTCTGGAAGCCGAACTTCAGCTCAAAAAATTAGAATCTCTCCTATGCTCCACTATGGCTCCTCTTTTACTCCCTCCTAGTGGAATACTAGGAAGAGGAAACACTGTAAGGTCTCTAAAATACCCTAGGTAAATATGTCAAGGCCTTCGAACCTACCAAATCTGCGAGACACACAACATATGCGAGGATTTGAGTCTATGTCAATATAGAATCTGAGCTCCCCACTTTGATCTTTCTCAGTCACCAGGACTCATAATGGATTCACCCGATAGATTATAAACATATACCTTTCAAATGCATAAAATTCCATTAGCATGGCCACCTATTCCAAGAATTCCCCAAGAAAGAAGCATTGGAACCATCCAACCCGACTGACCAGAAGAATTCAAAGGGATTCACCAAGGTTAATCCTAGGAAGAGGATATGAAAGAAGCAAGTAGAACCACTTGTTAAGATCAGCATTGCTTCTCGTAACTCCTTCGACATCCTTGATCTGTATCCTCCCTTGAACTCTGATCACACCTTCCTTGATGTCCTGGATGAAAACGCTCCAACTAAAGCTGAATCCATCCCACCTAACATATTCCTATTAATGCCAGTCTGGATCCTTCTGACTTACTACCCAAAGTTGATCCCTTATCATCTTCAGCAAAGCAAGGAGTAGTAATTATTGGTGAAATTGAGATGAAAGATAAGGATGAACTTGAAGAAGAAATAGATATTGGGGACCTTGATTTGGAGGAATTAGTGAGGGTTAAAACCCTAAGAGGGATGAGTCTCTTTCTATAATACCCATTTTATGACACTTTTTTATTTTATACTAAACCTAGTTTTTCTCCAAGTGTATCTAGGAAGGGTAAAGATGAAGGCCAAAATAATAATTGGGAGTGAGATGTTACCTTGTTAAATATTAGAATAGGAGAATCTTGCCTTCAGTGAAACGGTTGGGTTCTTGATGATTGTTGTTTTTAGATGGCTTTAAACATAATTTTTGGATATGGGAATTGATGGGAGCAATTTTATAACTACTCTATAATTTGTTGAACAGATAGATGTTGTAGGAGCTGTGCCTAACCATTGGGGATACTAATGCCCATTTTATGATCTTGGTAATTTCTTTTGGACTCTTGAAACTGCATAGTTGAAGGTGTCAAAAGATAGAGTTTCACAAATATAGGGACTTTGACTAACACAAATCCCCTAGCTTCTCCCGTAGCTCCTTATTTTTGGTTGCTCTTGAGACATTCAATGAAACTCAATCTGAAAGGCACAACTATAAAGTACTCGATGATTTTGTGATAAAAAACAACTTGCATTGTGTGTAATGTTACAAAAATGTTGGAAATTGTTGTATAAGTTAATCAAATCCCATACTCACTTTTATATATTCAAATTATCCATGGTGATAAATGGTTAAATCTTATTGGTCTTACTAATCATTGGGAAACCCAAACTCTGCAATGTGACCCAAATTAAGGGACAAACATTACACCTTTTATGCTTCTCAGGTCTTCTTCTGCATTCTAAGGATATTATATGTTTTGTAGGATTTTGTTTCTTGAAAAATTGAATATCTTTGATGTTGTTGATGCTAATAGTGATTGAACATTTGTACTAAAGTAGGAAAATGTTATTTCTTGTAACTAGAGGTGGCTTTTGAGTATTTTCTATAGGATACAAGCCTAGGAGGCTTCATTGTTGATTAGTTCCAATGAAACCTAACATGACTGCAATGATGCTTCTCCCACTAGATGATGAATTGTTTTAGGGAAAATGCATATCAAAATCACTCTATAACTTTATCATAAACAAAAACATTGCTATATATCACCTTTGTTCTCACACAAAGAACAACTCTTGAGACCAAATTTGCTCACATCTATACTTTTGTTTTGCAATATGGTGTGACATAATATTCCTTGAACACATTGGAACACATTAGAGGAATGCTTAAATTTTTAAAACATAAAAGTAATTGTAACCAATATTGTCCTAAACATAGGACCAAAAGAATCAAGCAAGTGCCACCTTAACCCTCTAGTAACCAACATGTCTTTTGGGTCTAGTGTGTGCAATGAATTTTCAAGCTCATTGATACATATTAGAGAAAAGGTTGCCTCCATAATTGAAGCATGCCCACTTCCTTCTTGAAACTCACTCTAATCCACAAACATAGCTATCAAAGGAGATCACTTTACTCGAGCATCATTTATGGCACCTATGACTAAAGTAGTTCATGTCTATACTTTTGGGTTTAGTATGTGAACACAATTTTCTTTGGACACATTGGTACATTTCAAATCAAGCCTTGTGTTTTTTCTATTTTAAAAAGACAAATTACATTTTGTAATTGATCTTATCCCTTACATGAAACTAAAAGAATAGAGTAAGAATTGTTATTGTCTTGATCCCTTAGTAGCTAACACATCTTCAAGGTCTAGCATGTGAAACAAAATTTTGCGCATGTTAACAAATTATAACAAGACCTATTTCTCCACAACTAAAATGTGTACACATGCCTCTTGCACTCAGGATAGCACCAACACAACTACTAAAGTAGCTCTCCTTTGTTGCAACACCATTAACAATGTTTATTACCAAACAAAATCACATCTATACGTCTAGTCTCGATATATGTGACACAATATTCTTTGGACAAATGCATATATATTAAAGCAAGTCGCGAGTCTCTATAGCTAAAGCATGCCTACTTCTAACATTCTCTCAACGAAGCATATGCAAGGATACCAAAAGAATTCATATGGGTTCCTTGCAACAATAACAACCAACACAACTGTTGTTTTTTTTTAGTACATGGTAAGCATATATGCACTCCTAAAACAAAACCTTGATCTACAAATCTTAAACTATGTTTACTCCTATCAAAACAACAATACATAAATATTTGATTTTTTGACACATCAATCTCAAAAACATAACAACAAGCTTAATATATAGCACTAAATCACATCACCCTCTTAACTAAAAGAATAAATTGCAATACAATAAGCTCAAAACAACTTTAAAAAATATAATAAAATAAGAAACTGTAAGTCGGTTAATTGTGGTTATTGTTCCTCACTACAACACATCTTCTTGTGGATTAGGGGCATGTTTTGAGTCTTTGACTATGTGATTGTACTAGTTTTCACCTATTGGAAATGATTGACATTTACAATAAGTGGTTAAGAAAAAATTGAACCCTGGGATGTCTGTTTTGAAAATGCTAGTGGAAACAATGCTATAATCAAGTCCTATAATATGTAAATAATAGAATTATATTCAAGTTGGACTTAGAGTAGAAGATGATATTTTCGAACCTCAGAAGCAAAATTAAACCCTCGGACATGAATTTTGAACATAATCATGGAAAATCAACTTAGCTAATAATGCTTAAATGAAAACATAAATAATCGCTTAAATTAGAACCGACCTTTGAAAAAATGATGACGTTTTCAAGCCTGATAAGAAAAGTTGAACGTTGGGATGTGAAATTTGAAAATGGTAGTGGAAACTCGATTTAGGTAAAAAAAATTATGTAATCAAAACACGGGATTCATAAAGAATAGATGTAAACTAGATTTGGACTCAGGAAAAAGGACCACATTTTTGAACCAAAAAATAAAAATTGAGCCCTTCTTGGACGAAAATTTTGCAAATGCTAGTGAACAATCAGTTTTTAGATAATAATGCTGAAATAAAGCCTGAAATATGGAAAGAACTAAGAATGGCATTAAAACTCACCTAATATAATATGATAGCATTTGCGAACCTAGGAATCAAAGTTGAACTTTAGGACATGAATTTTTATAATGTTATACAAAACTTAGATCGGGTAATAGTTTTTTCACAAAGATGAAAGCTAGCCTCAGAAAACATGATGACATTATTGAAACTGAAAAAATAAATTGAACCATAGAACACTGGAAAAAACTCCTCTCACATGCAAACTAGATCCGAGATACATAAATAACACGATTAAATTAAAGTTTGGTTTAGAGAAAAAAATGTTTTTTTTGCACATGAGCTACATAATTGAATTGAATCATTTTATCAAGTGAGTTCTTGGTTTCCCATACGCTCTGGTAAGTGTGAATATGTTGGTGTTGCTATAGCTCAAAATGTGTTAACCGTTGTGATTTTGTTTCTCTCCTCCTTGGACTTCTACAATGGTGCAATTCGAATCAATTTTCCCCAATTTGAACGAGCATTTGGTAAGTAGTTCATTCTTGGAAGAGGAGGGCATGTAGAGGACATGAGTTGGTGGCCTTAATTATTGCACATCCAAGAGAGAGAGCTAACAGAGGCTGGATCCTGGTCGTCATCTTTGGAGGTCGAAGCCAGGTTACCGTCGACCGAACTTGGTTTCTAGTCGCAGTCATTGGTGGTTGAATCCAGGTTGGAGGGGTCATTGAAAGTCCACGCCACAGAATTTCATATTAGGTGCATTCCATTGGTGTCTTAGATTACTTCCAATTTTTTCGCAAGGACATGTTGGCAATAATTCTACACAAATTTACCACAGATGGGTTATGATGAGTCTTGAAATACGAAAGGACATATCAATGTTTTATGAAAATGGATCATTGCGCTCTCGGGTTGATCACACTTCCAATAAATGATAATAGAAATTTTAATTCACTTAAAAATAACAAACTATTTATATATCATAAATATTAACCACTTAATTTGTGGTGGATGAACATCAGTAAGTTACAAGTTAAGTGTTATGAACTGCTAAGTGTTAAATTAGTGTTAGTGTTAAGTGTTACCCATATTTCAATTATAATAAAATAAAATTTGATAGTATGCTTATCTTATTGCAATTACAATATAGAAAGTAGACACTAGCTCATCATCCCCAAACTGTAAAATATAAATACCTATTCATATAAATATGAGAGAAATTCGGACATCATAAATTCAATTAATTTCAAAACACTGTAATTTATTATTATAATCCCACATAAACTTAAATTCACTTCAAAGGAGGATATAACTTTTTATTATCATCTCACATGAACATGAGATGAGGGCATTAAGCCATGGAACGAATGGCTATATTATTAGGCTGTGAGGATGGGAGGAAAGTGTTGGAGGAGCTTAGTCGGCCAAGCTGACTAGATCCTCCAGTCGACTAATTGTAGATTATGTCGACCTCATAGGTCTTGTTGGTTGGTTAAACCAACATGTAGTTCTTGTAACTATTTTGTAAATCATATATATAGGCTATGGATATGGATAGATACTTTATTCTATTTATTGTATGAACCCACATGTGTTCTTGAGTAATATAAGTTGTTATTCTGTCTATCATTCCTTGTCTCTTGTTCTGTTACTATTATATGAATCTATATGTGTATCATTGGTAACATTGCAATCTTATTGATTACAACATTGGTTCCGTTGCTAGTGGTACATATATTGGATGAAATGACTATGATCGAATGATATCAGAGCCGGAGATTAAGGATTGCTGGGAGCGTAAAATAGCTAACTACCTGACTATTGCGCAAGACAAGGAGAATATTTTCTCTCAAACACATGAAAATTTTGTTGAGTCCGACCTTCACACACTATAAAAGCTAATGGATGAAAAATTTGGCAGGTGAAAAAGACGAATAGTTACACCAGAAGCTAACAATAGGAGGTCACACAAATTTGTCAAAGTGGTTCGAAATAATTGCTGGCGAATTCTGTGAGGAGTGAGCCTTCGTAGAAAGAGTCTCTGTTGATAGTATCAAAGAGTGATTCTATAAAGACCTCACCGAATAGTTCCTTTGTTTCCTGCCAACACGTTTGTTTAGATTCCTGATCGACAGAGGTGTAGGGCACACTATTGAGCCTCGTCCATTGTTGATAACACCACCAAGTAACACAAACTAGGAATCCAAACAAAAGGAGTGCGATAAATTTGTCCAAGAAAGAGAGTGGGAGTACTTCCTGAACAAATAACCAGTTCCACTCGATATTTCTAAAAATATTTCGAGTTGGCAATGGGGAAGTAGCTGGTCATGTTTTAAGTAAGGTAGGGAAATTCATAGTTGACCGATGAAGAAAACACTAGGGCCATCAATGAAAATTCAAAACAAAAAGGGAAAAAATATAACAACCACACACAAAAGCACTCCATATATACAAAAAATAGAACGTGAAAAGAGGATAAAGAGGCGGGGAGAAATCAGAGAGACAACTGTTGTTCTCCAACAAGAAATATTGATGAATTGAGTGACAAAATTAGAAGGAAATCCGCCAAATTCAGGTCATGACTAATATGAAGAGCACGTTGATGAATATGGGTAACCCATGGATGGAGACTTGTGGATAGAGCAGGGTAGAGCTCTCCAAGTAGACATACATTAGAATATAATGCCACATTCCCCATCAAATATTATTCAGAGCACCTAAGTGCCGGATATTGTTCAAGAAGATCTAGGACTACGAGTTGGTCAAGTTGGTGTATGGAATTGAATAGACGATGAAGGAAATGATGTTGACCATCTTGTAATTCATCGACCACGAGAAGGGAGCTCAATTACTTTTCAAACCTAAGCGTCCAATCATAGTTTTCACCTACTTTACTCAGATCATGAAGGAGCACCCCCCCAGCCAATTACAGCTTCAGATAACTCACAAGACCAGTCAGTATCACCAGTAAGGGTACCCTAGGTTCCACAAAATTTTACTTAGGTATCATTAGAAGCAGTCAACATAAATCAAATTATTGTTGAAGTGAACTGACTAATACATAGATTACTGATAGAACCGAAGCTGCTATCAAGCATAGTTGTTAAAAGAGTTCAGTCACAAGAAGTGACCCACCACCACCACCACCACCACCACCTCCACCGCCTGAAAGAGACAGAGATGTTGAATATATGGAACAAATGTCTGCCCAAATTCCCCTCTATGAGGGTGATGAAGACCCCAAATGACACTGGTTCATATGCGAGTCGATATGGGAGGTGAATGTTGTTAACAACGAAGACCGTCAAATGGCACAGTTTATCGGTGCTCTGCATAAGCAATCATTAATTTGGTATAAGACATATACGGATAAAACGACAAATGCAACAAAATCTCAAATAAAGAAACAATTTATGTCATTCTTCAAAACACCTGATGCAAAGCACCTTGCATCTAAGAAGTTGAATACCACAACTCAGAAACTGACTGAAATAGTTTGGGAATAGGACAAGATATTCAAAGATTTACTGAGGGAGTTGGAGTATAACATAGACAAACAATTACTAATTTAGTGGTTTTTTGTTGGAATCCTACAGAAAATTCAAAGGCGTATTTGACTGGATAACTTCAACACATATTAAGATGCATTGAACAAGGCGTTACAAATTGAAATGGATGAGTAATACCCTATAAATCTTGGTCATAGAAGTATTGAGGAGCAATTGGAAAGCATGCAGAAATCAATACGCAAGATGAGCCTTAGAGGAAACAATGTCTAGTGTACTAAATGCTCGACGACTGGTCATACAAAAGACTATTGTCGATAGGATGACTGTTGACAAGACATCTGGTTCATACAATCGAAGTGATTTTGTGATATATGCTAAGAGCATGACTTACATGAAATGAAAGATTCACCATACAACATGAAAAATGAACAAGCTCGCTGGTGTGCAATTTGCAAAGTCAAAAGTCACTCGACAGCAGAACATCAATTAAACTTGAAAAAGCGACAAAACTATCAGACAAATGTTGTCACGTAAAATAACAATGCTGACAATAATAGGAGAAACAATAATGATGGGAATGATCGAAACAATCATCAAAGGTATGATGGCCATATATATGAGCACCTAAACAAAAACTGTAAATGACGTGGGGGATTTCAAGGTTGAGGCCGATAATTCAGGAATCAGAAAAATATACCACGTCAACCCATCTAGTGTTACACATGCTTAAATGAAGGACATCAACATGTAGATTGTCCGTACAAGGACCAGATTGACCTAAAATTTGGTACAAATTGTGGTGTTGGTGATCACTCTTTGGAGGATTTCCCCACCATGGTTGAGAAAATAAATAATAAAAAGAATGTTAACGTCTTGTCTAGTGTTCGAAAGTGTGATATTGTTCAAACTAAAAATTTACAAATTATTACTTGACAAGGAACAAAAACTAGCGTGGAAAATCCACAAATAAGAAAAATAAAAAAAAGTAAAGAAGATTATCCTAACCCTACGAAACAAAAATGACTATATAGTGATGCATCAAATATATTTCAAGAATTAGTAGCATAGGAAGAAAATGATGACCGCTGATAGAACATTACTAACGAATTAATTAAATTAATAAATAATGATTATTATGTTGCAAAGCTAATTGATTTAATGTACAATCTTAAAAGTACTTTTGGCATTGATAAGCAGGATCAAAATATATGTAGCCTTAATAAAAAAAGATAAAAATGATGCCGACCCATTAGTTGATCTTAAAATTGAAGGATACCACGTCCAACAAGTCGTTCTCGACTTCGGATCACATATAAACATAATGACCAGAGACACGTGGTAACATCTTGGTAAAACCCGACTAAATGAATCTGGCATATATTTGAAATTAGCAGATCAAGGATTAATCAAACCCATTGGTGTCTGGAAAAATGTTGACACGACCATTAAGGGGATCTCAACTAAAGTCAACTTTGAAATAATAAACCCTAAGGAAGGATCCATTTCCTTCCCAACTTTGGTAGGTCGACCATGGGGACAAAAATTGATGGAATCTATTTCATTAGATAAATAATGAATCAAACTTAAGGGTAATGGGAAAATATTCAATGTTCCAATTCACCCATCCCAGGGAGAACCCTTGACAAAACCCATAGATGAATATGTCAATGTTCAACAGTTATACCAAATTCAGAACAATGAAGATTATATTGAACCTAACACATATGGAGAACTTCACCTAGGGAACCCTGATTCTATCGGTTATAACTCAGATGCAGAATTATATGATTGGGAAATAGAAAATTATGATTTACAAGTAAGGGAATGTTGTACCATTCAATCCATTCCTAAAAGAAAACCCGACAATGTTTTTCTGTTACCGGAATTCCTAAAATATTTGAAAATAAAATTAGAGAGTATTCATCCTTAGTACCAGTAAAGAAGGAAACATCAAGCTGACCACCACTTAGATATAAATAATGAGAATCACTAGTTCTTCATGTGGAACAAGTTTCTAAAACTATAGGTGAACACAACCTACTTCAAATTTTGGTCGAGACACTTACTAGGAAAGATGCTTGATTGTGGGATACCCACCAGTAGAGACTACAAACATGGACGACAAATTCAACTTACTTTTTCCGAATACTTGGAGGAACAAATGTAATAACGCAATAAAATATACCGGTCTTCACACAAGGTAGAATCCTGAGAAACATATATCTATATGTGAAAAATAACGGATAAGAATACGTTATAAATATGAGCGAGCTTGGACTCACTTATTCCCGACTACATTAGATGATTTACCAAACAAATGGTATAAAATGGAAGAATCAAGAGGAGAAACATTCACATGGAATGAACTAAAAGAAAATATTCTTAAATACTTCAAATTCCTATCTGATGATGAACTATTGGTTGAAGTGTCAAAACAAATAAAAATATTCTTATAGCCGACTAACAAAAATACATCGATAGAAACTTGACATAACCGATAGAATGCTACGTGTCAGAATATTGGATCGGCCAAAATACTGCATTCCACAAGACTTCAATTAGAGACAGAAACCAAAATTGGGGAAAGTTTCCAATGGAAAACTAATCACCTCAAAACTTCAAACACAGTTAAGACAATATTCAAAATCGAAACAAAGGAAAAAGATGATTTTGAACGAATGACAGCGGAAGATTTCCCACTAGCATTTTCATAGTTTAAAGAAGGAACTCGACAAATTAATGAAAGTAAAGCACCAGAATGGATGGATGAAAAAGTCAAGTTAAAATAAGTTGACATATCTAATGATGATATGCCTAAAATTGCAAAGATTGGTGACTATTGGAACAAAGAGTAAACAACATAAATCGCTAATTTATTAAAATAATTTAAGGATTTTTTTTGTTCGGGACCATAAGGACCTCAAAGGACTAGTTCAAGAAATGGGATAAATGAAAATCAACATAAAACCCGAGGAAAAACTTGTAAATAAAAGACCATATAAACTTGCACATAAATATAAGGAAATAATGAAGAAGGAACTCGACAGTATGTTAGTAGCCGTAATCATCTATCCTATTTATCACTTGAAATGGGCAATCCCAATGGGCGTTCAACCGAAGAAACACGACCTGACATGACTGAGAATTTGTGTTGAATTTTGAGAACTGAACGAAGTAACCCTCAAGACCCATTTCCGATTCCTTTGGAAAATGAAATTCTCAATGAAGTTATAGGGAATGAGTGTTATTCTCTCATAGACGGATTTTCAAGGTATAATCAAGTACTTATTGCTAAAGAAGACCAAAAGAAAACAACATTTGTATGTGAATTTGGATCATTTGAGTATAAAGTCATGCCATTCAGACTTAAAAATGCACCAGTTGTTTTTTCTACAATAATAGTTAAAGCATTTCAGGAATATATTTATAAAACTATGGCTGTATCTTTCGATGACAGAACGATTTATTCTATGCTGAAAAATTATTGTAAATGTTTAAGATACATGCTAGAAAGATGCCGACAAATCCAATTATCCCTCAATATCAAAAACTGCATCTTTGCAAGTCCAATAGGAATCTTATTGGGACATGTCGTATGAAAGAAGGCATTAAAGTCGATTTCGCCAAAAATAAAATTATTTTCGACTTAAAACTACTAGTGAATCGTAAGCAAGTGAGAGTCTTACTTGGACATATGGGGTATTATATAAAGTTTATCCGACATTTTTCCGATATGACATATCCATTAGAGGAACTACTAAAAGAAAATAATGAATACGAATGGACCGATGAATGTGGCACATCATTCGACATTTTAAAGGAAAAATTAGTTGAAGCACCCATATTACAATTTCCAATTTGGTTAGTCAAGTTTCATGAATATATTGATGCATACGGTGTAGCAATATTAACACAACTTGGTGATGATGGAATGGACCATCCAAACGCATGCAGTAGCAGAAAATTAAATAAAGTTGAATGGAATTATTCGATGATAGAAAGAGAAGCACTCTGAATGGTATTCGCTCTGCAAAAATACTGACATTACTTACTCTCCACTCCATTTATGTTTTACACAAACCATTAAGCACTAAAATATTTATTCAATAAACCGTTGCATCATGGAAGAGTATGTTGATAGCTAGTATTATTTCAAGAATTCAAGTTTGAAGTTGTAGTCTGACCAGGTAAAGTGAATGTCGGACTCGACCACTTGTCAAGAATCGATATAGGGGAGGAGCCAATTAGAATTGAAGATGATTTAACAGATGCACATCTATTTCAAATTGAATCTGTATCTCCTGACCTAGCAGAAATTGCTCAATTCTTAGAGGAAGGACGAGCACAAGAAGAGATGAGCAATAAAAAGAAAAAGATTCTAGCAATGAAAGCTACACCCTACACTATAGTAAATGGATTCCTTTATAAACTAGGATTAGATGATGTACTACGACGATGTTTTCTCGATCATGAAATAAAAGTATAATGAACGCATCACACTATGGTCTAGTTGGAGGACATTTTCAGGAAGACACGATAGACAAGAAAATCCAACAGTCAATATTACGGTGGCCGACATTATACCGGGGTTGTCTAAATTCATAATCAAATGTGACTATTGCCAACAACTTGGTCGGCCTATACCAAGTACTGAAATGCCTCTAATATTGGTAAACACAAGCCTAAAATTTGAAATTTGGGTGATCAATTTCATAGGACCATTTCCAATACCGGTTAGACAAACAGGAGCATGATACATTATTACAGTAGTCAAGTATGTCACTAAGTGGGCGAAAGTAGAACCAGTCAAAACATGTTCAAGTGAGGTAGACACAAAATTCGTATACGAGATTATCGTCACTAGATTCAGATATCCATTGACATTGATCAATGATAAGGGGTCACATTTTCTCAACAAAATAATCATAGCTTTAACAAAACTATTGATGATTGACCATCAGAAGAGTACAACATATCATCCCCAATCTAATGGCGCAATTGAATATTTTAATAAAACACTAACCAAAGGATTGATAAAGATCTGCAACACCATCAAAGATGATTCAGGTGACAAAATTCCTATTGTCTTATGGGCATATATAACGACATACAAATGATCGACATATCAAACACCATTCCATCTTGTCTATGGATAGGAAAAATTCATACCTTTACACTTTCGTCAACATAATCCTATAATCATCGACATATTGCACATCGAAGACGAGAATGCTAGAAATGAATGATTAACACAACTATCCAAACTAGAAGAACACCAACTAATTGCAATGAACCACTAAGAAATCCAAAAGAAATAGTAAAAATCTTAGCACGATCGAAATATCAAAAGTAAAAACCTATCGATCGGAGACCTTGCATTACTATACAATAGTGGAGTAAAAGGAAAGTTGAAGAAATTACATACCGAATGGATGGGTCCATACATTGTCAAAGAAATCAATGCTAATAGATTATTCTGACTAAAAACACTACAAGGGAGTATATTTCAAATGTTAGTTAATGGTGCTCGACTAAAATGTTATGAAGCATTAAAAAAACAATTGTATAACTGTAAATAGATTAAAAAAAAACTATAAAAAGCTAAAAAAAACAAATGAAAAATACTACAAAAAAGAAAATAAGTATGATAGGACCTTGGACCAACTCTCAGGAAGGAAGCAACAAAATATTGTTTGGGATATATAACTACCAAAATAATAGACATGAATAATTTCGACCACCTCGACTTCAACGACACCATAACGATCTCAACACCCACCGACATAATGAAGGGCCAATGGTCCAATCAAAGTCATAATGAAGATCGACATATGGAGCACAAAAGTCGACATGTTTCAGAAGAAGAACCGACAACACGCCCTTCACAATCAAATCTTCCATTAATACAATAATTAATACTACCATCCACTACTCCCCTGCTTGCTCCAAATAATCCCTATACCATAGTAGACAAAACTTGAACATCATTATGCAAAGAACTAGAACATCAGAGCACTCGAACTCCCAATCCCATTTTACCCCCTTGTGAACGATATCATCTAATCGACATAATGGCCCCTAAAAATCCGACTGCAACTACCAGGTCCGCATCAAACAAACTCAAACATCTAGGAAAAACTAGCACACTATTGGAGACCCGACTACATAACATTCGAAATGCTAAAGTAGTTGATCCATTATGGAAAAGGATTTGGAAGGAAATTAAGGACTGGAGATATGGTAGAGATGGTAAATAGATAGAGGAGGCCCAAATATTAAGTGCTAGTACAATCCTTAGTTATATGAATGCACCACTTATGAATAGCTTTGTTCACACAAAAGAGATAATTGCATAATTCATTGTTAGCAGATACCACAATGGTAAATTCTATTTCGACACACCTATAAAAATCACTAGCGACTTAATCTATACTCTCACCATATTATCGAACAAAGGAGAGTCGGTTCCTGTTATATTAAACCTTGGCCTCATGGAGGAGCTAACAAATACAACAGCAAGTAAAAACTCAAGAGGGTTGGTAATCAGTCAAATCATATATGGCACGCCAAATATAACTTCCAAAATTATCTCTATGGATTTAACAAGCACTGGGAAAGGCTTCGACTTAAAGATCGACATGCTAGAAGCAGTTCAAAATGTGTCGACAAAATGGAAACTCTACCGCTGGGATGAACATTTAGCCAAGATAATCAAGCACATATGTGTAAAATTTCAAGAAGAAGGCGCCCAAATCCAGTACCATTCACTGATAATATGGATCTCAATGTACCATCTTCGACCAGTTGGAGATAAGGAAATCAATCAACCAAGTCAAATCGTAATGTGGAATTTTAAATATTTTGCACCGTCTGGTTGCCAAGTGGGAGCAACAACAACAAAAATTTGGTTGGACACATGGTTCTAAGAACTGAAAATTAAAACTTCTTGATGGAGGGTACCACAAAATTTTCAAAGATGTATACCACCATCATCACACATTCAACTTTGAATTGGACCAACATTGGTCTGGTATCTACAAGGAGCTAGAGGAAATGCAAAATAACTAGAATTCTACCCTTCAATTGATGAAATATTCACATAACTCAGTCGAAAATCTAACACTAAGTTATACGTACCAACTATAGCAAAGAAAATTGACCAACCAATAGTCGATCCTTTCAATGATCCGCAGAAAGAAGAGGACTATGAAGTGTGACTACATATAAGCACTTCCACTCTCGACTGCAACAATACTGGAAACATCAACCCACTGGGGGTCGCGTTAACAAATACGCTATAACCATAGGAGGAAGCAGAACCGAATGATGAGAATACCCAATCTGATGACCCTCTTCCAGAGTATGCACTAACAAAAGAGAATATCCATCAGATAACTGGTAAGCCATTTAAAGCTCGACAGTAAAGGAAGATAGAGGTAAAAGGAAAGGGGAAATGTAAACTCATCCTCCAAGAACTGATAGAATATGATAATATAGATTTGTATGATAGTACAACTCAGATCTTAGAGGATGCCTCCAGAAGCAATATACCATTTGATTTATAGTTCCACAATTTTATCACAGAAGATGAGCAACGAGCATAGACAAGCCAAAAGAAAGTAAAAATCATTACACTGCCTTCTGTCGACCTCACCCACACCCCACCACCATCTCTGACACAAATTGTCAAAGAATCCATATTGAATTTGCCAACCACCACACCACTTACCATCACACATCCATATTTATAGTCATTACCCACACCACTTCGCGCTCGAATCCAAAAGGGAAATGAACTTCAATAATTCATAAACCAGCTACCATCCATCCTCCCCGACTTGCAGAAAATGATGGTAAAAATACCAATTCTAGCCACATATGCTCCATAATGTAGTTTAGTCGTACCTAGAGTCCTGACCATCCACAATCCTTCGTATCGGAAGCACAAGTTGTTGGGTATAATAAGACCATTCTGCAAAGAAATCCTGATGTAACCATCAACATTGTGGAATAACAAATTTCCTCATTTGTTCCCCAACCTGCTGAAAACTCACTACTTCCTGAACCTGTCATCAATAACCCCATCGAAGAAGGAACCATTCATATCGACTCCGACGAACTTATCGGAAATATTGACCAAACTGACTCTATAGAACTTATCAAAGAACTTATCGAAAATATTAACCTTGTCTAGCCTAGTGAAATTATCGAAACAATTGAATATGTCGACAACCTATTACCAACAAATTTTGAACAACCACCACCCCTTCCTTCACCTTTTCCACCCCCTCTACAATCACCGCCTATCACTAATCCACCTGAAATCCATCTACCAAGCATTGTTCTTACTATTATACCCCCTAAACAAACACATAATGCATTAGTACTCATTCTGCTGAAAAAATAAACTGACAAACAAGTCAGAGAGCAGGGGAAGAGGAGAAGAAAATAAAGAAAAGAGAAAAAAAACAAGAAAAAAGAAATAGAAACAACTACAACAGATACCTTCAATAATTCATCTAGCCCAATTAGGTTCTACAATGGAAATCAATACACAAAATTCCAAAGAAGAAGAACTAGACCTATTGGTAGATGCTATCAATAAAGTGTTTAGATACATGAGAGAAAAAACTAAAGAACAACTCAATCAAATACATATAGAGTAAGCAGAAGTTTTGACCAAGTGTGAGAATTTAGCAAGGCAGTTTGTTACAATTCGAGACGAAATCACAGTCAACAAACCTCTTGACAAGGCATATCTACTTTTTGAAAGTGTCATGTCAAAATTTCAAGAACAATTAAAGGAAATACTATAGGAGCAGCCTAAGGATACTACTGCTTTACTAAGAAATCAATTTACAATGTTCACCACAGCTTACAAATTGTTGAATCAGTACATTGCAGAATCCACTGTAATGACCGAGGTTTTGTGAAACTAGTACATTCATTATGGCCTAGTGTTTGCAAAAATGCAGAAGACTCGTGAACTCATGAGTTCACTTCATAACCATCGACCAAGAACTGAAGCAATGGCACATACAATTCATGCTCAGCTCGTGTTGGAAATGAATAAACTAGAAAAACTAGAAAAATAGGAGCATCAATGGACCAGCCAGGCCAGAACTGGTCTCACTAGTCTCAATAAATCAGACTGCAAATGCAACGACTACTTTCCATCGTCGAGGAGAAGACACAATTTTTGGGGACCTAAACGATCAACATTATCAATATAGATATGCGACAAAATATGGAGAACTTGTCGAGCCTTACCACCTTAACTATAGATATACAAAAAACACTTCGCACTTGGAAGGAATTCCAACATCATCTATCAGTCATTGCAGAAGCTAATGTAGAAGTGTGCATTCAACAACAACTATCAATCAGGAAGCACATTCCATAAAGTGAAGATCAATATAAAAGCATAACTACTAAAATAAAATAAATTGTCATCTCCTGATTTCTTTGGGGAGATGTTGGAGGAGCCTATTTGGCCAAGCCAACTAGATCCTTGAGTCAACTAATTGTATATTATGTTGACCTCATAGGTCGTGTCAGCTGGTTGAACTGACAGTTAGTTCTTGTAATTGTTTTGTAAATCATATATATAGGTTGTAGATCCGGATAGATACTTGGTTTGGTTTATTATATGAACCAACATGTGTTCTTGAGTAATATAAGCTATTATTATGTCTATCATTCCTTGTCTCTTGTTTTGTTATTGTTATATGAATCTATATGTGTATCATTGAAAACCTTGCAATATTATTGATTACAATAAAAATACATCTATTTTCTAGCCTTTTATATAATCTTTTGTATTGGGATAACAACACCTTCCTCTTCATCCAACGACCCGTCCTCCAACACCTGGATAGGGAATGACAAGAAATGACCGAGAAGATCCTCCACAGTTTCCTCTCTAACAAAATACTCCCATATTTCCTCCCAGATCCTATGTACCGTCCTCATGCATTCAACACTCTCTAGATGAACATATTCACGTAATAGGCCTCCATTCTTATTTGCAAAATGATCATACCAAAGGGACATTTGATATCTGTATATATGCTTGCGCACTCAATGACCTTGCTGGTTGATGTGATGTGGCTAGTAACATCCTTTGGGATATTTTCATGTCTATGGCTCCATCCATGGACCAATGGTTCAGGTTTTCCAATCCAATGATAATATATTCATCATCCACTGTATTACACAAAACAAACATGGAGTGAATGAAGCAGGCACACCAGCATATGCATGGCCATTCAATAATATTGAATGCAAGTATCAATGTATCGATGTATCCCGACCTTAAACTAAGGATGGGTGAAATGCTTCACTCCATGAGAAACACTTGCATTTAATCCCACTTAACTCACAAGGATTCACTAGATCCCACTTTTTGGATATTTTACACTTACAATGCATTGGAATTAGTCATTGAACAATCAAAATAAGTCATTCACCATCACTCAACCATATAACATGTTCACTTAGACTAATAAGACATCCAAAACAAGAAATGATGCACCCAAAAAGATATTAAATGACAACTTGAGATCATATATCCCAACAAGAGTGAATTTGATCGACACATAAGAAAAACACCCATATAATGAATTTAAATATGCCCAGGAAAGAGGTAAATTTTCCTAGTAGATGAGAAGAATGTCAACGGATGTGATAAAACATGCTCAACATCATTCAATCCATGCACCATTTCACACTTTAATTAGGGAAAAAACATTATCAATGTGTCAAAATATATGTCTATCGAGGTTTTCGAACATATTAATATTATTAATATGGTTGTTTCTAGTTCACTAGAGACCACTCAATTTTTTGCAAGGATGTGTTGACAATAATTGGACACAAATTTACCATAGGTGGGTTATGATATGTCTTGAAATACGAAAGGACATGCCAATTTTTTATGAAAATGGATCATTGTTCTCTTGGGTTGATCACACTTCCAACACAAGTGTGATTAACAAACGACCTACTGCACAACATTTAATGCATCGATAGTTGCACAATCGACGGTTTGATCTCAAGATTCTTGAGATATAACAACCTATTGCACAACTGCCGATGCAGTATCAGGCTGGTTAATTTTCTTCCCACAAAAGATAATAGAAATTCTAATTCACATAAAATTAACAAATGGTTTATATATCATAAATTTTATCCACTTAATTTGTGATGGATAAATATCAATAGGCTATAAGTTAAGAGTTACATATTGCTAAGTGTTAAAATATTGTTATGTGTTATCCATATTTCAACTATCCTAAAATAATTTTTGATAGTACACTTGTTTCATCTTCTTGCAATTACAATTTTGATAGTACACTTCTCTTATCTTCTTGCAATGAAGTGGACGCTTCCTCATCAACTACCAAATTGTAAAATATAAACACCTCTCCATAAATATGGGAGAAAATTCTCAACTGTGAATTCAATTAATTTCAAAACACTATAATTTATTATTATCACCCCACATAAAATTAAATTCATTTCAAAGTAAGCTAAAACTTATTATTATCATCTCACATGAATATTAGGTGAGCATATACAGCCATGAAACTAATGGCTAAGTTATCAGGTTGTGAGGATGGGAGGAAGGACATTTATTTTCTGAATTTCACATAAGATTTTGTATTAGGGAAAAAGAAGCCCCGAAATATCCTCCATTATTATGTATAAAATGTTTGTACCATAAAGACATTCAATGTTTAAATATGTCCCCTCGAGCTTGATGAACCTGCTGGTTGATGTGGTGTGGCTGGTAACACCCTTGATCTATTTTCATGTCTCTCGCTCCATCCATGGATTGCTGGTTCAGGTTGGTTGATCCTATCATTATATTTTCATCGTCCATCGCATTACACAAACCAAACATGGAGTGAATGAAGAAGGCACATAAGCTTATCCTTCCCTTGACCCTTCTGAACTGCGTTTAGCTACGCTCCCTCCCATGTATGTCTACGAGGGAGGGGGATCCACCCCATCCTTTAGCTCGAAGTTTGCATGTATCTTATCTAAAGAACCAAGCTCTTCGACCCCACTTGATTCCCTGATGCAACTAGATGCTATGACTAGTCTAACAAGGAAGTATCCAACCTCCTCCAGTGGCACCCTCGGTAAGGAATTTGATGGATCAACTCTGACCCACCAACACTCTTAGGAATATTCCAAGCTATAAATATCCACCCCCACCTTGAGAAAATGCATAATAAAATAACTCCAAACCCCCAGGTATGAACTGAATTCTACCATTATAGATACAAAAATATAATATATAAGTCGCCATGCAGTAATTGGTAAATTCCTAGGGATCTGGCCCTTAGAAAAGGCTCTGGTCTGGTTGATCAACACCTATCAAAAACCAAGAGGTCATTATGAACTTCATCTAAGTGCCAAAGGGTTTTTCATGATTATCTTCAATCATCTAGAGGATGTCAACAGAGTTTTGGACAATGGCCCTTATTTATTTAACTTTATAGGCCTTCACCTTCACTTCTGGAAGCTGAGCTTTAGCCTTGAAAACAAGAATATATCCCATGATCTTGTTTGGCTTCACTTTTACTCCCTCCTAGTGGATTACTAGGAAAGTGAAACATTTACAGGTTTGGGAAATACCCTAGGTAAATATGTCAAGGACTGTGAACCTACCAAATATGCCAAATACAGAGCATATGCAAGGATTTGCATATATATGAATATAACATCTGAGCTCCCCTCTTCGATCTGTCTCAACCATCAAGAATCATAATGGATTCAGATGATAGATTATGAACACATGCCTTTCATATCCATAAAATTTCATGAGCATGGCCACCTATTCCAAGAATGCCCCAAGAACAAAGCATCGGAACCATCTAGCCTGACTTACTAGAAGGATCTAGAGGGATCCAACAAGGTTATTCCTAGGAAGAGGATAGGAAAGAAGCAAGTAGAACCACCTGCTGATATCACCATTGCTTCTCATAACTCCTTCAACATCCTTGATCTGCATCCCCCCTTGAACTTTGATCGCACATTCCTTGATCTCCTGGATGAAAATTCTCCAACTGAATTTGAAGCCATCCCACCTAACCCTATTCTTGTTAATGCCATTCTGGATCCTTTTGGATTACCACCCAAAGCTGACCCGCTATCATCTTCAACGAAGCAAGAAGTAGTAATTATTGCTGAAATTGAGATGAAAGATAATGATGAATCAAGTGAAGAAGAAATGGATATTGGGGACCTTGATCTAGAGGATTTTGAGGGTTAAATTCCAAAGAGTTGTGAGTCTCTTTCACATAATACCAATTTTATGACACTTTTTTATTCTATACTAAGCCTAATTTTGCTCCAAGTGTATTTAGGAAGGGTAAACAAGAAGTCCAAAATAGTTTATTGCGAGTGAGATGTTACCTTGTTAAATATTAGAATAGGAGATTCTTTCCTCGAGTGAAAGGGTTGGGTTCTTGCTGATTGTTCTTTTTAGGTGCCTACTTTTTGGATATGGGAATCTATGCGAGAAGTTTGATAACTGCTCTATAATTTGCTGAATGGATGGATGATGTTGGGGGTGTACCTAACCACTGGGGGTACTAATGCCCATTTTCTGATCTTGGTAATTTATTTTGGGCCCTTGAAACTACATAGTTGAACGTGTCAAAATCTAGATTGGAAAAAATCTAAGGACTTTGACTAACACAAATCCCCTAACGTCCCCCATAGCTCCTTAGTTTTGGTTTCTCTTGAGACATTCAATGAAACTCAACCTGAAAGGCACAACCATAAAGCACTCATCACCCTTTCTTGAATTAATCATAATTTATCACATTAGATGTTTCCCTAAGTGTTGTGGGACAACCCCATACACTTCCTAACATCCAGGATCCTATCATAATGACTAGGTGATTTGATTTGGATTCCTCACAAATTGATCTTGCAATGTATTGTATTTTCCTTATTGCTAAACATCCAAATAGAAACTAGCATTTGACTAATAATTTCAATGGAAATTCAGTTATACTCTGTTTCTAGTCTACATGGCTTGACCCCATCCTTGCATTTTCGGTCCTTTTTTTAATTGAAAATAGAAATTAGGTGGACCAAATAATTTTAAAAGTGACCAAATATTTTCAAAAGGGTGAAAAAGTAACTAGATCATGTGGCCTTTGTGACCAGTTTTAGGTGTATTTACTACTATATTACTATCATGTTTGAGGAAAGTGATGACATTAATGAATTCAAAGGATGGCATTACAATATTCCATAGTAAGAAGTGCTAAGGAGGTAAGGATTTTTTATTAGCTATTTCTAATTTAAATTTGTTTCACTACAACTTGTTTTCTCAACAATACATAGTCAAAGTCGGTTCCCAAGGAGAAAGTGTCTCAAAGCAAGATTTGAATATGGGGTGGGAAGGATAATAACATTCCTCCCAATCACCCCATCTACACTCAATTGACAAAATTTGTTTTAACTATCATAATATATTGAGTTGCATTGGATTGGAATTTTTGAGATTTGGTTCAATTATAGATGTCTTGTTGTAGTCCTATTTGACATGAATTTCTATCTTTGTGATTTATTTTCAATAGTCCCAAGAATAAAATTGGGGATTTTTTCATTCCCTCAAAAAATATATCAACGTTTACAATTCAATGATTTTGTGATAAAAGACAACTACATTGTCTGTAATGTTACAAGAATGTTGGAAATTGTTGTATAAGTTAATCAAATCCCATACTCACTTTTATATCTTCAAATTATCTATGGTGATAAATGGTTAAATATTATTGGTGGTTTCATCATTAGGAAACCCAAACTTTGCAATGTGCCCCAAATTAAGGGATAAACATTGCACCTTTTATGCTTCTCAGGTCTACTTCTGCATTCTAAGGATATTGTATGTTTTGTAGAATTTTGTTTCTCGAAAAATTGAATATATTTAATGTTGTTGATTCTAATAGTGATTGAACATTTGTACTGAAGTAGCATAATTTTATTTCTTGTAACTGTTATTGTATTTGTAATTTCAGAATGTATTCATCTGTATATCTTATGTATTGTACCCCGATGTTTATTCTAGGATGTGTCTGTAATGTACTTGAGTCATGTCATGCCCCAATGTTCCTATCAGGAGGTTCTATAATGTAAACAAGTCATGTCAAGTCATTGTAGGTAACCCTCCTATTGATCAAGGGTTAAAGTCCCCGCAGTTCCGGGGCACTAGGGTTATTGGACTCTCCTAGAGAAGTTGGCCCTAGTAGGTTATTGTCAAGTCGTGAATTAGTATAAATAGAGAGTGAGCCTATCTATTTATCACACACTGGGTCTAGGAAGAAAGAGGCTACTGCTGTCGGGAGATCATCTTACTGTTTTGGGGTTTTACTTTTGGTGTTGATTCTATCTCTAAGGAAGTTGCAGGGTTTTCTCCATTTATGGTTTCCCCAAGGAAAAAAACTGTGTTCATTTTCTCTTGTGTTTGATTGCTATGCTTGTTATTCTCTTAGTTAAACATCCTAATATAATGCTAGCTTAATGTTAAAAATCTAACATGGTATCAGAGCTAACCTGAGAAGAAGACACTATGCAGCTGCAGAAACTAGGGCTTCTTACTTTGTGGATCTCTCTCCACAGTTTTTCAGCAAAAGAAGGTTGGATTAACTCTCCTCCCTAGGTCACATCTTTTTGTCGAAGCAAAATCCAATTCTGAGGTTTTTCAGTTTTGGACCCGACACTACTGCCGAAAATTAGGGCTTTCCATAGAAGTGGAATTTTGCAGTGAGCCCAGGCTTGGATTGATCTCCTCCTCAAAAAAAAAGTTTAGAGATCAAGATCAAAGCATTTGGTTGGATAGAACTATGGAAAAGTCAAACCCTAATCTGCTACTGAACCAACACTGCAGAATTTAAGCTCCAAATCCAGATTCGACATCTTGACATGGTAAGATATAAATCTTTTGTATTTCCATTTGATGTTCTCAGTTAATATGTCTCATCATACCAAGCTTGATGAAAAGCTTGAGGGAGATGATAACTTCTGAGCCTAGAAGTATAGGATCTCCCTGGTCTTGGAAGAAAATGAGTTGGACTCCTATATCAATGAGGAGGTTCCAGTTCCAGAGGGAGATGAGGCTAAGGCCTTACACAAGAAGAAGATAGTTATGACAAAGAGGATTATTGCTGATTCAATGAAGGATCACCTCATACCACAGGTGTCCTCCCTAAAGACACCTAAAGCTATGTTTGATGCCCTAACCAAATTATTTGAAGGGAAGAACATAAACTGGAAGATGAATCTGAGAAACCAACTGAAGAATGTAAAGATCCAGAATGCAGAGACCATCCAGTCTTACTTTAGAAGGGTCTCTCAGATCAAGGAATAGTTAGAAGCAATAGATGAAGAAGTGGAAAATGTAGAGATTCTAATGACCACCTTGAATGGTCTCCTAGATCACGAGACTCCTTCATTCAAGGAATCTATGCCAGAAATAAGTTAGTCAAATTCAATAGACTATGGGAAGAATTCTCTCAAGAAGAAGCTCGGATAGTAGCTTAAGAAGAGAAGATGGGAAGTGAAGATCAAGCTCTCACAGTTCACTGCAAGAAAAGGAGAAGAAACTCTCATCACTCCAGAGGTAAGAACTTCCACCAGAAAGATAACACTAGAAAAGAATTATCTAAATTAAGATGCTATACATGTGATGAAAGAGGAAAATTTTCCAAAGACTGTCTTAGAAACAAGATTAACTCCCATAAGAAGAAGGGAAACACGAGAAGACATCATGCTCATGCTGCAGAGGATGATGAACCTTCCACAAAGAGATTCAGACAAGAAATTGATGATTCTTCAAGTGATGAAGAATATGTGCTAATCTCCGCTCTCATGGGAACTATCTCACATGGAAGCAATGATTGGATTATAGATAGTGGTTCTTCCAAACATATGACAGGATTCAAAGAATCCTTTGTGAAACTATCTGAACATGACTCACCTCACAAGGTGAAACTTGGGGATGAATACCAGTATCCAATAAAAGGTAGTGGGGAATCCTCCTATAATCTAGACTCTGGAAAGTCTATGAAGATGCAAGATGTATTGTTTGTACCAAGACTAAAGAAGAATATCCTCTCCATATATGCATTAGATGCAAAAGGCACG